>JAZKJV010011462.1:0-461048 GCA_037367405.1 Ottelia alismoides
TAATCCAATAGAGATTGTTGCAACAATTGCATCAATATCCATGTAGAAGACTATAAACCTTAAGATCAAATTTTTCCAGTCTTCTAAAACATATGCAACCCATTGCAAGTGTTGTTAGAAGATTGAGATACAATTATAAGACTTTATATTATTCAATAAGCAAGTCAATATCAACGATCTATGTAGATTATACTGATGCTCCATCCGAGTCCTTCTCTGAGGATTCTAGACAGACTTGATAGTCATACTATCAACACATCAACTTATTGCAGTATTCGCATCCATCCAACTCTTTAGATGGAAGTCACAGAAGTACAATCAACCCTTTGACTATACTTCTTACTTGGGTCCAACCCATGCTTCCCACTGCACTCCCTTTATCTATAAGCAACCATTGCTCAAGACTAAAGGATCTCTCATGTTAAATTCAAAGGAATACAAAATAAGAGTATTTCAACACTTATACATGCTTCATTAAATTCATACAATATGAATATTATGAAGCTTCATGAATGACTAGATTAAAGATAGTAGAATGATGACACTCATCACCTACATCCATCTAAACTCTTAAAACATTGGTTCAGGTAGGTATTCAAACGTTTTGAATACATCATCTCTTATGGAGCCACCATTCTGCATGATGCAGAGAACCATGCCATTCATGATTAAATGTTGAGAGCACATATGTATGCCATAATATCTTTATTGATTTTATAAGGATTAATTTGACAATTGCGATCATCATCAACATGTCACTTCCAAAAAACATTTAATGATATCAAGACTATAGAAACATACAAACCCTAGGTTTGAAGTCCTATTATCTATTTAACTGTCATTCCTCATTATTAAGAGGAAACTTGCATATTGCAACCACATACATTATGTGTCCAACTGCAAGTACAATATCTAGATAATGAGTCCAATCCATGATATTCTACTGGTTATTATTGAGTATAGAATTGAGTGGGTTTAATGAAGGATTATCTGAAATAAGAAATTTGCATGAGTGTATATATTTATATATATATATACATATTATACTTTGATTTAGGAATTTTTATATCAAAGTTGTCTTGCCTTGTCAAAAACACTGAAAGTTCATTCCCTTAATCATTTTCAATGTAAGAGATATACTTACCATTATATCTCAGCAAGATCTGGGATCTCCTTCCTTATCTTTATTACATCCCAATAATATGAGAATCTGCAACTCCGATAAAAAGAAGCGGGAACACATTCCACCTTGCAAGTCCAACTTGCATTCCCAATCCGGTCTTTAACATCCAGGCCCACCACCCCTAAGGTGATGTTGAACCGTCGTTAATTGAACCAACTGTCAACAGGAATAGAACTCGCTATGCGCAATCCAATATCGCCCCAATAATATGAGGATCTGATATTGGGGTCACTACGCATACGGCCTTACTCTTTCGAGAAGCAAAGAGCCCGATCCAGATGCGCTTGCATATAGGAGCTGTCACTTCGTACAGACGTCTCCTATATACAATTCCTGGCGACGGAAACCCTTCGCCTTGACGGGAGAACATGGATGTCACTTATGTGATCCTCCACCTCTTATTCAAATTTAATTAATTACCATGAATCACATTTATATAATTAATTCTTCCAAGGGAATTATCAACTCTAATCATATTAGAGTATTTTAATTGGACATAATTAATTCAATCATATTAAATTAATTATCAATCCAATTCAATCAATCAAACTTGATTGTTATACTTGAATATATATGGTATTATTCTCAAAGTACGTATTAATTCATATTTTAATAATTAAAAATACATCTTTATTTCTTCGGCATTATCCAGTCCCTACCCACTATCATGGCCAGTACCGGCGAGAGTGGGATGGACCACATACGTTGCAACCCGCTACCCCAGCGTCTCCGACTAGACACCATATCCGCCTCGGGAAAAGATAATGCCAAATAGAACAATTTGTACTTGAGATAATCATCGTTTCTTCAACCGAAATTACACCATATAGTAATCAAAACAATTTTGATTATAAGGAAATTTGCTAGACAAATTCCCAATCCTATTCAAGCAAGGAGTTTGATGATTGTGTTTCCAATTATGATCTAGATCAAATCTAATCAATTAATTGGTTGAGGCCAAGTCAATTAAGGAAATAATCATCTTCCAATATTTCTCAAATATTTTCCATAATTATTTCATGAAATTAACAATTAATTTCACTAATTGACAATCACATGGTTCTTGATTAGGAAAGTAATTTCAGCAGTGACCCCTACTTACTAAAATTAGCATATCTCAATCAATTTAAATCCAAATTAAGCAAAATAAGTTTCCATAGTTTGCTAACTTGATTTACAACAAAACCTATGTGATTCGCACGTATTTCGAGGCGTCTCTAAACAGTAATTAACTCCTTAATTACGTTAAGATTCGCAGTTCCCGTAACAGTGAATACATGTTCATTAAAACAACCATATCTAGAGCAAACGGAATCCAAATTACGTAAACTCAGATCCTATGGTTTCCTTATTTAACGAGGAACAAAAATAAATTATTATTTTCGTGTTTAAACAATTTAAACAGGGCCGAAAATAATCACTAAACAGAGATACGAAAATGAAGTGCGATAAAACTTTCGCAACCTTAACGAACCCAAGTCGCCTTCGGTTTTATGGATCGTATCCAAAACCATCGACCTAAGGCTCTGATACCACTTGAAGGATATGGTTAGAATCCTCAAGCGCATCATAGAAGCGTGAGCGTCGTATCGAATACAACGAGGAACGACTAGTCGCACTAGTTGTTCAATGCAGCAGAATTTAAAAAATTTCATGCGACGAAACCACATGATCCAAGAACACTTCTCGGATCATTTCGTCTAAACCATAAACAAGTAATAGGATTACCTCTTGAAGCATGGTTGCGGTCGAGTCTCTAAACGTAGAGACCTCCTGTCTCAAGTCCGATCCGACGGAGGAGACGCTTGCGAGCGCAGGGATGAATCGCGTGCTTCTCGCAATCCATGTTGATGATCTAAGCAGTGGATCTCCTGATATCGACACATGAGATCCGACGTCTTCTTCACGAGTGAGGCGCACCGAAGGAGACGAAGATCCACGAGCAGACGATCAGGCAACATAACGACGACACTGCGGCGATGGAGAACCTCTTTAGGGCATCCATGGTGGACGGCCATGAGAGGAGAGGAGAGAGGGCTCACGTGTAGAGATAAAGAGAGAGAGCGAGATGTGCTTCTCAAGCATTGTGTGTAAAGAAGAGCAATGGGGTGCCTCTCCTTTTATAGGGTTTTGGGATCCATGGATCTCAATCCATGGGACAACACAAATCCAATGGTTCTCATTGATTGTGTTTCTTTCAATGGCTAAGATTTATGTTGGTAAAAGCCAACAACAATTAATTTAATAAAAATCAAATATATGTATAATATAATTTGATTTATATCGAATCAATCTCAATTAGAAAAATAGGAAAGGAGGCAAGCCTCCTTCCATAAGAAGGGTGGACGGCCACCACATTCCATCTGCGAATTGTGGCCATCCACTCTTCCTATATAGAAGGTAGATGCCTCTCCTATTATATGAGATTGCATTATCTCATAATTCTCTCTAATATCTTCAACAACTTTTGTTGAATATTATTTCACAAAAATAAATACAATTTATTTTATGAACATTGCAATCATACCATTGGAAATTCGTGAATCACATTCACAACCCAAAATAAAATGTAAATTACATTTTCAATTTAATGTCCAATGTGAATCCAATTCACATTAACATTTAATTAACAAATATAAATTACAAATATCTCTCTCTTATATATTATAAATCACATTTATAATATATATGATTAATATAGATATTTCTATCTACATTATTCATATCCATGATAATTAAATCATATTTAATCATCTTGGATCTCATTTCTCTTGTTCTCAAATAATATGAATCACATTCATATTACTTACATCTTTGATAATTAAATCACATTTAATTATCTCAGATAACTCTCTTTATAATATTAATCAAATTCATATTACTCATGATAATTAAATCACATTTAATTATCCATTTTCTCAATGTTTGGTTACATATATCAACAATAGAATTATCCATGAACTCCTTCAAGGATAATGCACTTTCTCCGCAGATACTTGGAGATAAGGACAGGGCGATTGTATTGTTCCACGTATAGTGACATGGATATTGAGATCATATCTCAAATCCAGATCGTGGGCCTCCCATAGATTCTTGATTAAATCAAGATCGCAAATCTAATCTTCTCATTGCATCTGAATCACATTCAGATCAATGTCCAACATTTGGACTAAGATCAAATTACTTCTCTACTGAGAGGAGTCACTAAAATCCAGACCCGTTTCATCACTCCCTAGGAATGGAAGCGTCATGGTTATACAATCGTTTATGATCACATCACCCTCAGGTATTCCCAATACATGTACTTCCTGCATACTGGAAGACTCAGAATAAACCTGAAGTATTAGATCAACTTTACACTGTCTACTTCAGGGTTTTGTTAGTAAGTTTCTCATTCAATCATTAGGAGTCGGTATCGATCATATACTTTCCAAAAGCATATATCATGCCTATGTCTTGATCATATACTTTCCAAAAGTATATATCAAACCTACAAATTCAGTCAAGCTTCCAAAGCGAGATGACCATGTGCATGGAATTTGATTCTTTCCAATATCTCATGAGTGAGCTCATGTCTTCCGGTTCAGTAACTGAACATGTATGATCCCTTTGAGAGATCGTATTACTCATATGCCCTTATATGCACACCAGCGCGCCGGTGTATAGACCATGGTTAGGTCATCAACCTATTGGTCTGCCAAATGTACTTACTTAGACATATAGTAACACATCTGTCTCCGGTTTAGAGGATGTGTGCCTATATCATGACAGCATACGATATAGGACTTTGGTTATCTTGATCTTGTTAAGTCAACTCTTTGACCTAACTAATCTGACACCTCCGAATCTCTATTCCTATGCATAGGACCTACATCAAGGGGTCGGTCAGATATCAGCCTAACTGAGAAAGGATTGCCATCTCCTACTCAGGCTGGAGATCATCTCTTAATAATCATTTGACGGTGCTTGATGAGTCCTCAATATAACCCCTTAGATATTCATCCAAGCACCAGCCTCTATGATTCAATAGTTGAATCAACAACTGTATGATTATTAAGATGGCCATGGTACATAACCCTAATTGTACTAAGGGACCTATTATGAAAATTATTCATTCTTCATTTTAGATCAGGGAATGATATTCGCAATAATATTTATTGCATAATGGCTCGCCGTGGGCTCGCATTTCCAACACAACTATTATCAGAGTTGTCCTTAGAGGAATAGTAGGCATTCGTAGAGGATCTCTAACTATAGTCAAGAAGAGGTAAGTGCCCTTTGATAATGGTTGTACTTATCGCACTTACATGATGGACCACTTCAGGACCGGATGAGGACTCTTCAGAAATCACTTGATTTCTAAGGTCAAAGGTGACTTTCTTGGTCAGTTTGTTTTCTTGAGAAGCATTGGGAGGAAGATGGATGGTCGTCATCTCTCTATCTTGAGTAACTAGTGTGGTATTTATGAGTTCATTGTCAGATGAATCCCCGTAAAAGTTGACCAATTATTGGAGGGTCATACGCAGCTTCTAGCGAGGGAGCATGTTCCTGGTGGCTTTGTCATTGTTGGTTGGGGATGTTGATGTCACTTCCTGATATTCGTGAATTTTGGTGACATCAGGGATTTCTTGAGTTGGTTCCTTATATGGTTCAAGTATCTCATGAATTACTGCCGACTCGAACATTGGACCACTCAAATAATCATGACGTTCATCAGAAACATTTCCAATTCATCATAAGCACCAAAATCTTGATTCCTCAAAGGATTTGTATTCATGTAAGAATCGGAGGTTTGTCTAATAGTCAATCTCTTAGGTGACTCTCCTCAGGTTTATGTCTGTGTTTCGTGAGGAGAGGTCTGATCATATGACGTGGTTGTCTCCTGTCACGACTGTCGATTTCAAGTCGGGTTTCCTCAGAGCTGTTCATATCATTGAGGGTTTGTGCATTATAGTGTAAGTTCGGAAAATTGATTTCTTGAGTCTCGCAATCATCAATTGCCTTAGTGGAGGCTAAGAACAACTTTCCTAAAATGGTAGGAGACTCATACAATCCTCCACAGTTTTCGATGTCAAGGACAATAAAGTCCACTTTGTGTTTGTCACCTCGGAAGTTTATGATGACTGAAACAATCCCCCGTGGTCTTTTGGTGGATCGATCAGGCAATTGAATGATCATCCTAATCTCTTTTTAGTTGTCCGAGTTTGAGTTGGTCAAAGACGAACTTGGGGAGGATGTTTAATGTGAAGTCATCGTCTAACCGAACTTAAGTGAATGTAGAATCCTCAATTTCACACATAATCCGAGTTAACCGTTTGACTTTGCAGCACTTGGTTTTTCAATTCATCACTAAAGAACTGGCCATAGATATGATATGATATTCAGTCCCGGATCACTTCTTGCTCGTCTTTTTAGGATTTAGTCGGCTCTTCACAAATTGCTTAAGATCGAGCAAATATTCTATGGCCTTGATCAATGGAAGCTCTAAGATCAATCTCTTGCAAAATTCTTCCATTTCAGAATTGTCCTTTTTTTTAATTTTCTATTTTTCAATTTTTTTGTATTTTCCGTGATATGGTCGGTAGGGGGGTCAAAGGTTAGTGATGGGTGTGCCTAATTTTGATCGCATGATGATTCATTGGTTCTCTTGGTGTTGGCATCTCTTCTTCTAGATTCTGCATAGATTGGATGAGATCATATATTTTCTAAGTCAAAGCATTTGCACTACGATTAATTCAAGCAATTTCATCCTCAAACATCTCATGACTTGTGATCGAATAATTATTCTTCATATGTCGTGATTCCAGCATGAAACCTTGAATAGAGTATTGAATATTCATAATCATTACAATCTGAGTTATATTTCCTTGGCCTTGATTTTCACGTGAATTGTCAAAGGAAAATTGTTTGTACTCAGGAAGATAGTCAACCTGAGTGGGGGATGGTTCAAGAGTTTGAGAGTCCATAGTAATCGGAAATTATGTTTCTCTGTCAATATTAGTTTCTCTATTTCCCATCCTCAATTGTGCTCCCTCTCTCATTTCCATAAGATTGTCAAAATGTGAGAGAGGTCTATTCTATATATAAGTATGGGCATAGGGTTGGATATATGGGAAAGGAGAGAATGATGGTTGAGGGGGATCGGGTTTAAAGGGAAGGTTCCCCTGGAATGAGTGAGAAGAAGGATATCAGGACATGGTCGTGGGGACCAGGTAGGAAGACCAATGTGTCGACATCTTCTAAAGAGAGGGATGGAATGATTTGCGAACCACGATTTGCTTGCAATTGCAAGGTCTTTGATGCACACAATTCAAACACAAAACAAACACGTAGATTTCACCCACTCGACTCTTGTGAAGGCACATTAGGGTTTGACTGCTTATCTTTTCAATTTTAATTTAATGTCAAAGCAATCTTGAAAATTAAGCGAAGCTGTTAGGTGCCAAAATATTTCACAAAGACTGTCCTGAGTTCATACAACTAGTTGCATCTACTTTTAGCCAGTATGGGTGTAAGTACAGACCGTTAGACGGATACCCATGTTACTTGAGGATGGAGCAACCACCCATTCTTCTAAGGGAAGTCGGACCGTAAAACAGCTACCCGAAACCCTCACTGAGAAGTAGCTAATTGTTTTTAAAAATAGTAGTCTGAATGAAAATTTCGTAGTTTTGTCTCTACCCTAAGTGTGCGATCTTGTCCCTACAGACAATGAGTCGGTTGCTCTCCACCAGACACAAGCTTGATTTTAGGTTAGGCTATTTTCAGTTACCTTGATTAGTAGTCCTGATTTTAGATTAATGTTATCATTAAGGTTTTAGGAGAGCACATAAATTCACGTCTAACGAGCAATCCCAATTCCTTTAATTCCTAAGTTACAAAAACTAGGGAGGGAGAATAAAGCCAATGCATGCGTAAATCAATGATGCATGCTTAAGAAGAAGACTTACAATGATTCCTCATGTTCTTCATACAGGATGCAATACAAGGAATTTAAATTTACACTAAATGATATGCACCGATGAAATCTCCCCAAGCAGATAGTTCTATTAGCGGGAATAAATTGATTAAAAATTTACCTAGTTGAACAATCTACCAGTGTGTATAGTTAGTGAAAGTGTGTCCTAAGAATTACGAGCACAATCAAGAATAATTAAGCAAGTCTATATATGCTAATTTTTAATCCACTAAAATCAGGTCCCAACCACATAGAAGCGGTTGAAACAGACCCGACACACCACAAAGAAGTCCAATCTAAATTATTACAAATTACCATTATTCATAGAGAGGGACCCTATGAATGATGCATAAAATAAAGCCATTCTAAGCTCCCTCAGAAAATTAAAAAATTGTCTTCCCCGCAGATCCTTGAATTTTGTCAAAAACTTTTGCTCTGAGTTATCCCTGTGAAGAGAGAATTGTGGTTAGTATAAGAAATGAGAGAAAGATGCAAAATATAATACAAAAAATGCTAATAAAGGAAAAAATTAAAACAGAAATTAGTTTTACAAAAAAATTACAGAAAATAATTTAAAATCCTAAAATTACATTGTACCCCAGCAACGATGCCATTTGATGAACGTAAAATCTGCCTCTTCAATGATGGGGAATTGTAGTATAGGAGACAATCTTCGATTCAGAAAAAATCACAATCTTTGAATGTTGTGGAGAATTTTTCTTGTCAAGTATATCAAGGTCAAACACAAAGAATGGAGATTTTTAGTTTCTTGGTTTTAAATTAATCTTAATAATTAATTTCTAATATAATTTCTACGTTAGAAAATAAAGAGAAAGTATGAAAATAAAATAAAAAATGCAATGAAAAATAAACAGAGCGGATGGGCGTAGGATCTACGACTACAATTTTCAATCCAAATAAATTAATCGGTGTCCTAAAAAAGATTCATATATCAAAAGGATAAATTTGAGAATTATTTATCAATAAAATCGAGGTTGCATGCTAGAAGGTCAAGACTCAAATCCTATGATTAATTATAATCAATATCCATATATTTCTTTGAAAAATAGATCTCCATATTCCATGCACAAGTACTCCAAATAATAATCATCAAATATTATAAAGGTAATTAATCAAGCCTCCTCTATGAAGCTCCTGCAATCAGATTAATTTTTTTCTCAAAAATAGAGCACAATATTATGTCAAATAAAGCATGCATAGATAGTTAGACACCTCGAATAATAATGAACATTAAAGCACCAATGATCTATTCACAAATTATATGAAATAATAGAGCATGAAATCCGCTTCAAAATGACATATTATGCACTAAAAATGAAGTTCATATGAGAAAGTTATGATAAAATGAAAAAGCTGGGACTAAAATGGAAAAAAAATAAGGGATTTTTACCTGAAAGACCCTATAAACTTTTCCAATTACCACTATGACCTTTGAAACAACCTAATTCCCCCCTCGACCCTATAAACATGCCAACTCTTACCCCATGAATCCTCTGGTTAATCTATTTGAAGCCCGTGGGGGTTCTTGGGGTAATTTACAGGGTCGATGGGGTAATTATGTTGTGAAAAAGGTCGTAGAGGCCATTTAAAAATTTTATAGGATCTGTCAAGTAAAAATACCTAAAAAAATTATTTCTCCTTCAAATGGGTCCCTAGGGTGCTTATTCTACAATTTCGTAAAGTCAGAGGGGTGCCCCTGTAATTTCCCTCGTACAAGGGTATATCTACAAATAACAAACCAATGGAGGGCCTATGTACAAAATTTCCAGTACATCATGTGCGCAGTATGTGACAGTGACGTCAGCGAACACGTAGGACCTCTGTGCTATTATTCTGGAACTAGAGGATGGGTGTTACAATTCCCCCCCCCCCCCCATGCCCCACATGCTTAGCACGTGACGTAGAGGTTTGGGTGGCTGAGTTGAGCCTCGGACAGGGCTCAATCCATGTGGTGGTTGTGGCCACTTCGGAGGGCCTGAGGCAGAGGCTTGATGTCCCGAGATGTGTGGCGGTGGTAGGATGTTCGGAGGATCCGAACCTCGAGGAGCAGGCGAGGTGAAGGCTCAGACGCCCGAGCCTATGCGTGGAAGCACGAGGAGGTTCGAAGGCTCGAGCCTCGAGGCCGGGGCTGAGACTCGAGGAGGGATGTTTGGCGCTCTGGTAATCGTTGGATCAAGTCTTGGGCCCAAACCAATGTCCATCGGAGGTGTAGCGGGTGGTGGCACTCGTCTACCGAGGCAGACAGAGCGAGCAGAGGTCACAGCAGTTGCAAGCCTACCCGGAGGGCGGTGGCGATCGTGGTGGGCACTCATGAGGTGTAGGGGCCGGCAGCGCGCGGTGGTAGGCACCTCAAGTGGCTGGAGGGAGCTATTGTTGATGTGTTGTTGGCGAGGCGTCGGAGCTATTATGGGTTGAGGTACGAAGTCGCCATTGTAGTGGGCTCTAGAGAGTGGAGGTGATGCAAGGTTGTGAGCGAGGCGGTGTTGGATGTGGTTGGCGAAGAAGAGTTGTCGTGCAGAGAAGTAGTTGTCGGAGGGGGTGCATAGGTAGAGGTTGGTCCAGGCGCTGAGGCGAACAACGGCTAAGAACGGCAGAGCTGCAAGCGACAGAGCTTGGTCATGGGTCGAGGCAAGGGGTAGAGCTCCGACCTGGAGGGTGATGGATGTCGGGTCCCAAGCAGAGAGGCGGATGGTGACGAGGCAGAGTGTATGAAGATATGCTCGAGGAGGAGGTTCCATGTACCTGCAAGTTAGAAGTAAGGCTCGAAGCTTGAAGCTTCAACCTAAGCGGTAGAACATCGATGAACGGGGTGTGATGGAGCTCCTAGAGCGATCCTGATGGAAGAGGAGATACGCTTCGACCTTAGCAAGGCCGGAGGTGGAGGGAGTCTTGTGAGGTAGAAGGGAGGCGATGAGGGGGAATCTTGAGGGTGGTGCGGAGTGGATGAAGCTTCTGGCTTCACGGAGGTGTGTTGGCAATGGAGATACAACGAGTAGCAGATGAAAGTAGGCAGTGGGTAACAGAGGGGGATCGTCGGTGGAAGGGAGGTGTGTACCTCCTAGTGATCGTCGCTCAGGAACCGACGAAAGGGGACCCGAGCTCAGCTGCTAGAGAAGCAACAACTTGGTCGGAGATGGTTGAGGATCACACCTGACTGCCTCCTCGTTGTCACTCAATGGAGGTCTCGCCAATAGCTGTCACTGGGGCAGAGATCGAAGCCGGAGGACAAGTCTACTAATGGTGGATGTGATGGAAGAAGGATGAAGGCGAGTCTTTAAAGGAGAGGCGGGAGAGGGCGTTATAAGGTCGTGGTCGTAACGGCCGGGGAAGGGGAGGCGTTGCCGTTGTGGAGGCGGAAGAGAAACATCTGGGAGGGGGCGATGTCTGTTGGGGAGAGACGAAGGAGGGTCATGTGCTAGGCCCATGACCTGATGGGTGGCTTGGAGAGAGAAATTGGGGTACCACGTGGCATGCCTAGGGCCTGCCACGTGTCACCCAAAAAAATTTCAAAATTTAAAAAGGAAAGAAAATAGAAAAGAAATAGAAGGAGACTTGGATCGAAAATTTTCCTTCATCAAAGTTGTTTTTATGGATGAGATATACAAATTTCATGAAGGAATCAGGACAGAAGAGGTCATCTGTACAAAGTGGTATTTTTGGTGGTCTCCATGTGTATAGAAAACCGACTTTTTGGGGTTTTGCAATTTTTTGTGTTTTTAGAAGAGGACAAAAAATCTAAAAAATACGATAAAATAAAAGATATTTAATTACATATTAATCTATTTTTTATTTTTAATAAATAAGAAAATAGGGAAAATAAAATAAAGTACGAAATAAGCGAATTTTGTACAGACTCATAGAGGACACTTGGATAGAGTCAGTTTCTTTGATGTTAGTCTTGATTTGGATTTGGATTTTTATGTTGCTTAATAAAACTTTCATCCAAGAACACAAATGAAAAAAATAAAGGATTAAATATGTAAATAAAAACTTGATCAAAAATAGCAAAAAGATAAAATGCGTAAAAGTGGCCCAAAACCCAACTTTCACATATAAGCTCTGAATTTTATGAAATTGGTCTTCTTTTGAAGGTATTTGAAAATGGAGTACTTTAAAAGTGAGTAGGCCAAAATTGGACACTGTATGAGGAAGATATGTGTGTTTTAGTCTGTCTGATGTGAAATTAAGACTTGGGTTTATTTGACACTTATTTGAGTTAACAAATTTTTTATATTTTTTATTTATTATTGTTAGTAATATCTATATAATGAAGGTAGTTTTAGGTCAATCGGAGTTAAGATGAATTAATTACAAATATGGGAAGTTACAGCTTATTAGGTCAATTTACACTTGGATTTTGGTTCTTTATTTTATGCAATTATGCATGATGAAATATGGATATTATTTACACAAGTATGAATGCTAATGATGCTATATTAATTTTTAAATGCATATGGATTTTGGGGAACATAGCCTAATTGATCAGTTTTAGCATGTTGAACTGAGATTCATCAGAAAGTCATTCCCATCCTCTTCTTCCTTCTCCTCCATCTTCTTCCTCTTCCTCCCCTTCTCTTCCTACCGCTCCTCCTCTACTGCCTCCTCTTCTTGCCCCTAGCTCCTCCCTCAGGCCCCAGCTCCTCCCCTTGCCCATGCACCTCCCCCTCTGCCCTCGCTCCTCCTCTGCCACCTCCTCCACCTCGAGCTCATGCCCCTCACCCACACTACCCCATGTTGCCTCCTCCATCGACCACATCCTCCTCCCGGTCTGTCCACCTCCTCCCCAGCCTGCTCCGCCCCTCCTCCCTAGCTTGCCCCCTCCAACCGCTCCAATGACCACCTCCTCCTCACAATCTTGTCCCCTCCTCCCTAATCTGTTCCCTCTAGGACATCCTCTGCCTCCTCAACCCTGCCTCATCTAGCTCCACCTTGCCCCTCTTGAGGGTCTTGTCGAGTGCCGATCCGATGTTACGCTGAAGATGTTTTCTATGTCCTCACACATCATAGAAGCAGGGGGATCAGATCATATCCAATCAAAAAATAAACTTATCATACAAGTCGCAATAGCAACATAATTTAAAAAATATCGATGTAGCCACATGGATTGAGAACTATTCCTAATTTGTTTCATCATATCACTCGGGTTTAGGATTACCTCTTGAAGCGTGAATGTGATCCTCTAGTCTCTAAAATAAGAGACCTCTTATCTAAGTCTGATCCGATAGAGACAACATTTACGTTGCAGAGATGAGCCACGTACTTCCTGCAATCCAACGAGATGATATGAGACTCCTTGATCGTGAATTTGTCATACAAAATCATCCTTCTTCATCGCGATCTCGAAGAACCAAATATGAAGAAACTCCGCACGAGATCGATCAAATCGATCCGACACCATAACAACATGATTATCCACCATTAAGGGTATTATCCCTGCAAGGGGATGATCTTGAGAAGAAAGGGGAAAATAACCAACATTAAGGGCATAGTCCCGGTGAGGGTATCCCTAGAGGAGAGAGAGAGAGAGAGAGACAAAGACAGAGAGAGAGACAGACAGACTTTTTGCTCCTCGAACTATTGTATCCTGGAAGGCAGCGTCTATCCCTCCTTATATATGTTTTCAGACCATTAGGATTGCAGTCCTAATTGTTAAATCAATAGCCATGATTAAAGGATCTCATTACCACCTTTTAGAATTATAGTTGATAACAATTGTCAACTAAATAATCCTTATAATCCTCTCAACAAACTAATAAATAATTAATTAATAAACGAAAAAAAATAAAGGGAAACTCCCTAATAAAAGGTCGCGTCCTTATGGTTGCATCAACCTTGGATGCCTCCACTATTTTAGGGGATCCTTTTTAATTTCATTTTATCATAATTATTATGGTTGCAAAGAACATACATAATTATTTCTTTATTAATTTATTTTTAAAAAAAAATCAATTGTCAACAAATAATTTCAAATTATTTGTGATAATTGCAAATAGGTCATTGACAAATATGAATTATATTCATAGGTTCAAATCTAAATGTCAATCATATTCACATTTATTGTATAATGTGAATCCAATTCACGTTAACATTAATTTGTGAATCCTATTTACAAAGTCTCAAAGGAATAATGTCGATCTTATCCACATCATCGAAAATTATTGTGGATAAAACTATCCACATTATTGGATATTATTGTGGATAGCACTATCCATAATAATCTTATCCAAGATATATCACTCCAATTTAATCATCTTAAAATCCTCTCTATACATATCCAAAAATAATGTGAATGATATCCACATTATTTATTTGATAAATGTGGATAACACTATCCATGATAATATTATCGAGGACAATTAAATCCAATTTAGTTATCCTAAGTTATCTTATTCACTTAGTGATTCAAACATCACTTAATAGTCCAAATTCTCATATTTATCTTTAATGGAATATTCCTCAAACTCCTTTGAGGTTCGTGTTCCTTCTCCATGGATAATTGGAGACAGAGTCAGGGTGATTGCATATCCATGTATAGTGACTTGGACAATGAGACCTGATCTCGTATCTAGATCTAAAAGACCCTCTGAGATGTCTGATCATGTCAGACAAAGTTCTCAATCTTCTTATGGTCTCTGAATCCAATCCAGATTAATATATATCATATGGACTAAGATTGGATAACCAGCTCACTGAGTGGAGTCACTAAAATCCAAATTTACTTCATCACTCCCTTTTAATGGAAGCGTTACGGTATACAATCATTTAAGATCACGTCACCCTCGAGTATTTCCAATACCCGTACATCCTACATACTAGAAGACTATGATTCAGCATGAAGTTCTTATCCCATTTTGGAACATCTGCTTCATAGTTTTATCGATTAGTTTCTCATTCGATCATTGGGAGTTGATATCAATCATATGCTTTTCAAAAGCATATATCGTACCATCAAATCCTATCATGTTTCATAAACAAGATGACCAATGTTGGAATTTAGTTTATCCCAATATTACATGAGTGAGCTCATGTCTTCTGGTTCAATAGTGAACATGTATAATTCCTTTCAGAGATCGTATTACTTATATGCCCTTGTATGAACACCAACACACCTATGTTTAGACCTTGGTTTCATCATCAACCTAATGATCTGCTAAATGTACATACTAAGACATATAGTAATGCATCTATCTCTGGTAAGAGGATGTGTGCTTATATCATGACAACATACGGAAAAGGTCTTGGTTATCTTGATCTCGCTTAGTCAACTCTTTGACCTAGCTTATCTGAAACCTCTGAGTCTCTATTCCTATGCAGAGGACCTACATCAAGAAGTCAGTTGGATGTCAATCTTTAGAGTTAGGATTATAATCTCCTTATCAGGATGGAGATCCTTTCTTGATAGTCACTTGATGGTGCGGTTGAGACCTCATTCTAACCCTTTAGATATTCAACCCTGCATCAGCCTCTATGATCTGACATTTGGATCAACAGCTATATGATATTAAAATGGCCATGGTACATAACCCTAACTATACAAAGGGACCTAGTATGCAAATTAGTGGTTCTTCATTTCATATTAAGGAGTAATTCACAATAACTTTTGTTGCATAAAGGCTCGCCATGGGCACATATGTCCAACAATCTCCCACTAGCCCAAAGAGACATTAATAGGATAATCTTTAAATCACACTCATGTGCTAATCATGAGCCATGTAGATATACAACTCAGTTGGTTGATTACTTACACTATCATAATAGAGTATGCCAAGTCTTTTATAGACTTGCATATCCCCTGGTAATAGTACTCGCATCTAATGCGAATGTTGCATCTTATGCAACTGATACTCAATCGTGTTAAAGCAGTCACAGTGCTTGCACCATAACTCAGCAGTTAACATAACCATTAAACAGAATTTCGATACCCTTATGCTCTGAGATTTCTGTACACATTATGGCATGCACTAAGCTTCATATAGTTTATGCGCAAGAGCATATAGATATAGCATTCGCAACCTCAACACTTTAAGGTGCTATCCCTTTAGATAGGTCAGTATCATATCTTAAGGGAAAGAAGCCTTCCTTAGTTCTTCCAATGTAGGGTTTATCCAAGGTGTACCCTTGATGTGAAGGTCCTAATTCCCTCTTTTCTTTGCTTCTGAATAGATTCAAAAAACTAAGATTCAAGAGGCATCCTTGAGATCTTTTATCTCATTATATCATTCCAAATGATTACAATAACATCTATATTTAGCATGATGAACAAATTAATAATCCCACTAAGCTTCATATGGTTCATTAAGATTTTTTCTGAAATCATAACCTTTATAATTTCATCAAGTATGATGTTCAGCTTCAAGAATCTTGTTTGATCCCATAGATAGATTTCCTTAGATTAAACATTTTGTATTCCTCGGTTACGAAGTCTTGGGGCTACTTCATATGAATATCCTCGTTGAGGTATTCACTAAGGAATACAATCTTGACTTCCATCTTTCATATGTTATAGTCAGGATGTGTAGCTATGGTTAGCAATATCTTGGAGTCTACTTTAGATTTTATTACAAACATCCATCCGTCCATGTCATAATCCTCAAATTCTTCATCATATGAAGTAGAATTATTGTCAGACTCTTCTAACACATGGTGACATACCTTTTAGGTAGTCTAACCATCTCGAACTCTTTCAATGAGGTATGTGTATTTCATCTTTAAATACCTTTTTAGTTTCTGATTTATGAACTTCATTATCCTATTTGATTCAATGAATTCCATTACTTCATTATTATCTTAACTCTTAAGCAAGTCATCCTCTAAGAATCATATCCATAGAGATGAAGACTTCAAGAATCTTAAGGTCACAAAGTAGGTATCCAATACCATCCTTTACACACCCGATGAAGTAGCACTCTTTAATGCAAGATTCTAGCATACTTGCATGGAATTTAGATGAGGATATATGTTGCAGTCTCTACTGTATATCCTCAGAAACTAAGTGGTAATTTTGCTATGTATCATCATTGATATAACCATGTCCAACATGATCCTATTGTATCTGCCTGCAACTCTACTGAGCTGAGATGTTCCTGAAGGAGTGAGATAGGAAAAATATTCTTTTCTCTATAAGGTATTCCTTGAATTCATCTGACAAGTACTCATTACCTTGAACAGATCGAATGTTATACTTCTTTCTTCTAACTTTGATTATCAACCAGAGTTGTGAAATAGATGAACATTTAAAATATATGTAAGGAAGATATCCCATACTGTGAATTATCATCGATTGATATCACATATCATTTAATTTTTACATCAATATGTATGAGTTTTTGAATACCTATGCATCATATACCATTCTTGAAGAAGGGTGCCTTGAACAATTTACTTTGAATGTAATATTCATAAGTAGATAAGTTCTGAACTTTTAGGCAATCTAAAGGTTCACATCTTATAGTCAAGTGATCTTATCAATAGACACATGTTTAAGTCATGATGCTAGATCATTGTCAAAACGATCGTCGTCCTCCTCTTTATTTTTAAAGATTTAATTTTCAGTATTAGAAATATAAATTAATCATTCATTAATATTCTAATTCCATAGAGTCATCAAGATGTCAGATTACCTTCTAAAATATATCCATCGTAACACTTTATGATAGATCTATCTTAGAATCTGCGTCTATCTCTAACATGTTTAGAAATAGAGAGTGAATCATTTATAACATTTAGGCCAAAGAGATATTCTCCAAGATTAAGGACTCTCTCACTGGAATGAGGTATTTTATATATCCAATTGTTATTGTTTCAACGATTGCAACAAATCCCATGTGTATGACTATCAAATTTTAGATCAATTTAACTTATCTTCTAAAACATGTGCAACTGATTATAAGTGTTAGTAGAAGAATTAAATACAGCTATCCAACTTGATTTTTGTATAACAAGTTAGTTGGTTCCAATGATTAATTATAGATAAAGGATAGCTATTATCCATTTCCTTGTTTAAGGATTATAGATATTCTGGATAGTCATACTTCTGATATATTTTCGTATTGCAGTATTGGCAATCATCCAACCATTTGGATGTGGAAGTTTTAGAAGTATGGTCAAGTCTTTGACCTTTCTTCATCGTATGGGTCGGACACACGCTTCTACTATGCTCCCCTGATCCTTAAACAACATTTGCTTAAGATAAATGATCTCTCTAATTGAAAATCTTATTAAAGGACATCAATCTGAAAGTATTTCAACATTTATACTTGCTTCAACCCTTTCATATAATATGAGATTATGTATCTTCATGAAGGACATGATTAGAAATAGTAGAATAATAAAAGTATTAATATTCACATCCATCTCGACCCTTAAGACTTTGTTTCGGGTATGTACTCAAATATTTTGAGTACATCATCTCTTATGGAGCTATCATTCTACATAATATAGCAAACCATGTCCTTTATGATTAAATGTTGAGAGCGTAAATCTTTTCTAAAATATCTTAATCATGGATAATATCCATGATACTGGTTATGATTGAGTACAATTGTATGATTGGGTTTAAATGAAATTTATCTAAACAAGATAAAATGCATAAATATTTACTTTGGTTAATGTTATCTTAAATCAAAATTATCTCAATTTTTATAGCTTTGAAAGTCTGTTCCCTTTTCAACTTTCAAAGCATGAGGTATACCAACCAAAATATCTCAAGAGAGATGTGGGATCCCCGTTCCACTTTCATCACACCTAAATAGTATTAGAAAATGCAACTACGGTGAAGGAAGTGGGAACTCTTTCCGCTTTGTAGTCCAAATTGCATTCCCAGTTCAGTCTTTGACACCTGAGCCCATCACCCCTATGGTGATGTTGAACCATTACCAATTGAACCAACAGTCAACAGAAATAGAAGTCGCTTTGCGCAATCTAATACTAACTCAATTATATGGGGAACAACATTGGAGTCACTATGCATACGGCATGTCTCTTTCGAGATAAAGAGAGCCCTATTCATATGCGCTTATATATTGGAGCTATGACTTCACATATACGTCTCTGCAATACAATCCATGACGATAGTACCCTCTACCTTGACAGGAGACTATGTATGTCATCATATGATCCTTCATATCCCGTTCAAATTTTAGTTAATAATTTAGAATCATTCTTATAATTAATTCGTCCAAGGGAATCTCAGTCTTATTAATAGTAGACTGTTTACTTTAATTAGATTAAATTAATTTAATCATATTTAATTAATAATACAATGCAACCAACAAACAATTAGGTTTGCTTGATATTACTATATAGTATGCGCTCTCACAAGTACATACTATTATGTTTTTAGGAATTAGAGTACAACTTGGCTTACTCATATTACCCCTCAACAATGGATCCGACCAGACACTCGAGTATATGCTGGGAGGGAGCATTTCCTTGACATGCAAGGTGATAATTAGTAAACCAAACCAACATAATCCCGTCTAGACATCTTCACCATCCTGATTCAGAACATTACAATTGGATCAATGTACTTGTTATTTTATCGATTATTCCTTTGATGATCGACATGATATTATATATTATAAACTCAGAGATTTAGGAATCTTAAAATATTTTTAAAGATCATAAAGTTCTAGTCATATCAAGCAAATAACTTTGGTTTTGCATTTAAATATTGTCCTACAACTATTGTAGGATAAACTAGGTATTCATGTCATGAAGCAGTCATTCAAGGTTGTTCTTTATCATGTGTTTGTCTAAACAAATGACACAAAATCAATCAGGGTTAACTCCAAATTCTCATGATTATATTGAATGATAAACACATTAAAAAAGTTCATGTGATGATCCAATTATCTTCCGACCCATCTCCATTTAATATGAAATATCTAGGGCAAACAAAGTCAGAATAGCGTGGAATAAATTTGAATGATTTGTTGATTTAATTCTCTACTTAGTTAATGTATTTTCTATATGTTTTTTGATAAGAAAATAATAACCAAAAAAATATTATAGACCTGAGTTTACACGCAAAAATAATGCATTGCGAGAACTTGTCGTGTCCGAATCTTTTCCCAATCATAGCCAACTATTGGCATGATGTTTGGGGTCATATTTAGATATTATAAATACGATAAAATATCTCAAAATATGTCGATAACAAGGGAAAGAAACAACATTAAATTAATACAAAAGCTATTCAGAATCGCATAATCACGGAAAAAACAACATTCTCGTTATCTGATATCCAAAGCTTGATTATCCTAGGACTCTAGATCATATCCAAGACCTACAACCTGGCTCTGATACTACTTTGAAAGACATTTTTAAGGCCTCTTGCATCACAAAAGCATGGAGATTGAATCATATCCGATCAAAAAATAGATTTGTCATACAACTCTCAATAACAACAGAATTAAAAAAATATTCGATGGAACCACATGGATTGGGAATCACTCTCAATCTGTTCTATCACTATCACACGAGTTTAGGATTAACTCTTGAGGTGTGAATGTGATCCTCTTAATTCTAAATCAAGAGACCTCATGTCCAAGTCCACTCCAACGGAGACAACAGTTGTGGGTGCATGGATGAGCCATGTACTTCTTGCAACCCAACGAGATGATATGAGACTCCTTTCTCTTGATTTTATCGTATGAAACATCATTCTTCATCATGATCCTGAAGAACCAAAGATGAAGAAACTTTGCACAAGATCGATCAAATCGATCTGACATCATAGCAACATGGTTATCCATCATTAGATGTATTATCCCTACATGGGGACAATCCCGAGAAGTAATGGGAAAATATCCGACATTAAGGGCATAGTCCCAATGAGGGGGTGTCCCTAGAGAAGATACTGAGAGAGAGGGCGAGAGAGGGAGAGGAGAGAGAGATAAGAAACTTGTTTCTCCTTAATTGTTGTATCTTGGAAGGCATGGCCCGCCCCTCCTTAATTGTCAAGTCAGAGGCCATGATTAAAGGATCTCATAACTACCTATTAGGATTATAGTTGATAATAATTATCAACTAAATAATCCTTATAATCCTCTCAACAAACTAACTAACAAATAATTAATAAATGAAAAAATAAAAGGGAAGCTCCCTAATAAAAGAGGACGTCCCCATGGTTGCAACAACCTTGGATTTCCCCACTATTTGAGGGGAATCCTTTTTATTTTCATTTTATTGTAATTATTATGGTTGAAAGAACCTTAAATATTTATTTATTTATTTATTTATTTTTAAAAAATCAATTATAAACAAATAATTCAAAATTACTTGTGATAGCTGCAAATATGCCATTGATAAATATGAATCATATTCATAGGTCCAAAATTAAATGAAATCATATTTACATTTATTTTATAATTTGAATCCAATTCACACTAACATTAATTTGTGAATCCTATTCATAATCATGTCTCAATGGAACAATGTAGATCTTATCCACATTAATTTTATTCATGATAATTAAATCCAATTTAATTATCTCAAAATCTTTTCTGTACATATCCAAAATTAATGTGAATCGTATCCACATTTTTTATGGGATAAATATGGATAACACTATCCGAGATAATATTACCCAGGATAATTAAAGCCAATTTAATTATCATACATTTTCTTCTTCACTTAGTGATTCAAACATCACTGAATAGTCCAAATTCTCAAATTTATCTTTAATGGGACATTCCTCAAACTTCTTTGAGGATAGTGTGCCTTCTCTATGAATACTCGGAGATAGGGTTAGAGTGATTGCATATCCATGTATAATGACTTGGATAATGAGATCCGATCTCATATCCAGATCTAAAAGACCATTCAGAGATGTCTGATCATGTCAGACAAAGTTCTCAATCTTCTTATTGTCTCTGAATCCAATTCAGATCAATATCCATTATATGGACTAAGATTGGATAACCAGTTTACTGAGTAGAGTCACTAAAATTCAAACCTATTTCTTCACTCCTTTGGAATGGAAACGTCATGGTATATAATCATTTAAGATCACATCACCCTTGAGTATTTTCAATGCATGTACATCCTACATACCGAAATAATGTTATTAAACCTGAAGTTCTGATCTCATTTTGGATTGTCTTTCTCATGATTTTATTGGTTAGTTTCTCATTCGATTAATGGGAGTTGGTATTGATCATATGCTTTCCAAAAACATATATCATACCTTCAAATCATGTCCTATTTCATAAACATTATGATGAAGGTTGGAATTTAGTTTATTCGAATATCTCATGAGTGAGTTCATATCTTCCAGTTAAATAATAAACATGTATGATCACTTTTAGAGATCGTATTACTCATATGCCCTTGTATGAACACCAGCGTGTCGGTGTATAGACCTTGCTTTGGTCATCAACCTAATGGTCTGCTAAATCTACATACTCAAACATATAGTAATACTTATGTCTCTGGTCAGAGGATGCGTGCATATATCGTGACAGTGTACGAAAAAAGTCTTGGTTATCTTGATCTCGCTAAGTCAACTCTTTGACCTAGCTTATCCAAAACATCAGAATAACTACTTTTTCAAAAAAAACATCCGAATCTCTATTCCTATGTTGAGGACCTGCATCAAGATGTCGATCAAATGTCAACCATTAGAGTAAGGATTGTCATCTTATTATCAGACTGCAGATCCTTTCTTGATAGTCACTTGACGGTGCAGTTGAGTCCTCATTCTAACCTTTAGATATTCAACCATGCACCGTCTTTATGATCAAACATTTGGATCAATAGCTATATGATATCAAAATGGCCATGGTAAATAACTGTAATTGTACAAGGGACCTATTATGCAAATTTGTTGTTCTTCGTCTCAGAATAAGTTGTGATTTGCAATAACTTTTATTGCATAATAGCTCTCCATGGGCACATATTTCCAATACATGTCCCTTGTGCTTTCGCTGCAATCCTAGAGGTCTTCTAGCATCAGGAGCCATGTGCTCGAGAAGGCCCTCGGGGAGGAGACAGTCGCACGCGACAGTGGGAGGAGAGGAGGTCGAGCTTGTGGGTCTAGGGGAAAGGAGGGAGAGATTTTGTTTTGACCATAATGTCCCTCTAACCATACCATAGTTTGAATAAACCATGGTTGTTTTAATTCTTTGACGTCTAGTCTTACATAAGGGCATAACTGACAACGGAGAAAGAAGTTAGGGGCACAACTAATATTCTAAAAAAAGAAAGGACATAACTGAAATTGTAATATCTCATAGGGGTATAACTGATAAAAACTCTAAACTATAATGCAATTTAGCTATATGTGGGCATTTAGCAGACACATGGCAGATAACTGAAATGTTGGGCAGATAGCTTTAGTAAAGATTATAGATTATAACTATATTGACGAAAGGCGGTGGGTGAAGTGGGATTGGGCACAAAGGGCAAATCCGAAATTTACAATTTCATATACGTAGAAAACCCGAATATGTGGGAGAACAAGTAATGTCATGTCGGTGGGTCACCCTCCTAAGATATGGTAAAGCATTTGGGGGCCTATTTGGATGGGAGAGAGGTTGAAATGATAAATATGATGTAATGTTAAATTGATTATGTTTTATTTTAATTTTTTATAATTATAATATATTTTTATGGAACGTAGTTTAAAAATATTATAATAAATAAATTGTATGGTTCATACGGCTAATTTTTTTTATAAGTAAAGGTGTCATCTATATTTCATTCACAGAAATTGGATTTACAAATTTGGTGCACAAAAAGCTACAAGGAGCTACCAAAAACGACATGCTAACATAGCATGCAAAATGAGCAAATAAAATTAGGTCCCCGATCAAAGAGGGGGTTCAATACATATTCCAAAAATAAGCAGTATTGATATCAGCCACGATGGAAGAAGCAAGCGCGGAGGCTGGGGTTGAGCGCGAGGCGGTCCACTGGAGATTCCTCTCCTTCCAGATATACCATACACAAGAAGAAAGAACAGTGCTACACAACCGCAATTGATTTCCAACAGGATTCATAGCAATCCAATTCACAAGACAGGGAAGAGACATCGAAGGGGGACGAGGAAGGGCCAACTCCAAGAGCACCCTTGACCATATGTCCACCGAGAAGCAGCAATAGAAGAAGATGTGTTCCGTAGTCTCAGGAGAAGAGCTGCAGAAATAGCAGAGGTCGGATGGGGAAAGCCCATGTCGCTCCAGCCTAACCATGGTAGGTAGCCTGTTAATGATCGCCCGATATAGTGTGCAAGCGTGCTTAGGAACAAGACCCTTACACCAGACCACCGCAGCCCAGGGAACCAGCTGGCCTCGAGGCCTCAAAACGTCGACAGCCTAAGCGAAAGAGAAGCCTTTAGGGGAGCGAGACCAGATGTGTTGCCCTCCGGAGCAAGTGATGAAACCTTGATAAGAGCTCCTGCAGCGGAGAATCGACTTCCAAATGAGAGAATCCCCACACTTTGGGGCGACCTCCCAGAAGGACTGGGAGTGAAGATATCTTTTCCTTAGAAAGCAAGCCCACAGCGAGTGTTTGGAGGTAAGAATAGACCACCCCCAAGCCACTCTCATTGCATCACGGACCATAGCCAAAGAACGGAGACCCATACCACCTTCCTCCTTAGGAAGACAGACTGTTTGCCAACTAACATGATGCTGACCGAAACCCCAGAGAAAGTTGGCGCACATCTTGTCGACCTTATCAACCGTAGCACAAGGAATGAAACACCCACCCGCCTAGTAAAGAATGATGCCAGCAATAAATGTCTTAAGTAATTGGAGCCTACCCGTCAAGGATAGGGAGGAAGCCTTCCACCCGCTAAGAGCAGCACGAATACGATCTTCCAAAGCCTGTGCATGGGAGCCTCTCCCCATGGAGGAGACAAGGGGGAGACCGAGATAAGTAGTGGGCAGCGAACGGCGCAAAATCCCAAGGCGTAGCGTAGAAGCAAAGTCGGAGGGGGGCCCTTTAGGACGAATGAGTTTACACTTCCGTGGGTTCAAAGCCAAGCCGGAGATTTCGCGGAAGGCCTCCAACACCCTATTCAGCTCAAGAATAGAGGGGGAGGAGACTTTGCAAAAAAATAGGAGGTCATCCGCGTAAATTAAGTGGGTAGGAGCCAGCCCCCTGCCCCGACCCAACGGCCTAATCCTACCATTGACAACCGCTTACTCCATTAGGGAGGAAAGCGATTCCATGCCTATCACGAACAATAATGGGCTGAGGGGGTCCCCCTGCCTGAGTCCTCGTGTTCCCTTGAAGAAACCGACAGAGGAGCCATTAATGAGTAAGGAGTAGGAAACCGTGGCGATACACTTTGCAATCCACCCAATCCAAATGTTGTCAAAGCCCAAAAGCTCAAGCGACCTGAGAATGAATGAGTGCTCAATAGTATCAAATGCCTTAGTGAGGTCAACCTTTAGACACGCCCGGTTATAGCAAGCTTTGCTCTCAAACGATTTAACTAGCTCTTGGGCCCAGCGAGAGCAGTCCCCAATAGCACGACCTTTAATGAAAGCCGATTGATTGTGCGAGATGAGTTGCGGCAGGACCAAGGCAAGCCTTGAGGCGAGAACCTTGGCAAAGAGGGAGGTAAGTCAGGTTACTGGGTAACCTGGCAAGCAAACGAAACATCATTTGAAGATGCCAACATCAGTTCTTTTATTGTGCGGGTGATAGGAGATTTTTTATTAGTTTTTTATTTCGTAATTGTCTTAAAATTGAAGTATCTCTGGTGAGAATTGAAGAAATGTTTTAATCGTGGAAATCATTTCGAGATTGAGATCATGGTTGCAAAGC
Organism: Ottelia alismoides; assembly: GCA_037367405.1. Taxonomy (NCBI): domain Eukaryota; kingdom Viridiplantae; phylum Streptophyta; class Magnoliopsida; order Alismatales; family Hydrocharitaceae; genus Ottelia; species Ottelia alismoides. The sequence goes on from JAZKJV010011462.1 coordinate 25,941, forward strand.
ATTTTGAAGAAAAAATATGTAATTCGTATGTAATTCGCGGATAGGCGAAAGATTGTCACTTAGCAGCAATGATCACAATGACGAGGACGGAATTTCCGCCATTATATTAAAAAGATATTTTATTGATTTCGTTCATCCTATATGGTGCAAATTTTAATGTTGGGAAATTCTATTGGCACAACTACTGTAAATAAAGTAAAATATCTTAATAAAATGTAGGGATATTTACACCCATAACCCTGAGTAATATGGTAATTACCCCAGGAACCCTCGGTAATAACGAATTACATCCAGAACCTCGAATAACCGCTCCGTTTTACACCTATAACCTTCCGTCAAATTAGTCCATTAACTCAACCTGATGGTTGAGTTAATCTAACCAAGCAATGATCTAACGGCAGAGATTAATCCAAAGAATGAGGAAGAGGTCCAGGAGGAGAAAAAATGAAGAGGTCCAGGAGGAGGGGACTCGACCTGGGCTCAAGCTAAACGGTGGCTGGCCGCGGCAGATCGCGGGAGGCTTCGACCATGGCAGTCGGGTGGGGGGAAGAGGGTGGACTGCAGACAGGGGAGGGGTGGAGCTCCGGGGAGGGGGCTTCATCGATGGCGGGAGGGCTCCGGGGGAGGGGAGGGCTCGGGGCTCCGGGGGAGGGCAGGGCTCGGAGGGGAGGGAGTGGAGCTGGGCACGGGGCTCCGGGGAGGGGGCTTCATCGATGGCAGGAGGGCTCCGGGGGAGTGGAGGGCTCGGGGCTCCGGGGGAGGGCAGGGCTCGGGGGGAGGCGGCGGAGCTGGGCGCCATCCTGCAGCAAAGAAGGGTAGGGATGGAGAGGGAGGTCGGAGCCTTTGCTGGAGATGCCGAGGGGGTAGGAGGGCACGGGGGTCGGGTCTAGAGGGAGCGCAGCGCACGGGGGGGAGGGGGAGGGAGGAAGGTGCGTCGCAGGGGGGAGGGAGGAAGGTGCGTCGTAGGGGCAGCTGGGGGGTTGCTGGATGGCGAGTGGGGCTTTGCTCGACGGCGCGCAGCGGAACGAGGGGGCCACGGGGTCATCAGGTGAGACGGAGACGCCGCCGAGGATGATGAACCTCCTGCCGGGCCTTGAGGACCCGTCCCCCTCGGCGCAGATGACCATCTTCTACGGCGGGAAGGTGATGGTCTTCGAGAATTTCCCCGCGGAGAGCGCCAGGGAGATCATGGCCATGGCCGGCAGGCTGCGTCCCCCGGCCGCCGCCGCGCCGGACATCCCCATCTCTTCAGGTGAGCTGACGGTGTTCTGTACTGCCCGAGAGTTCGTAACCCGTGAGATTAAATTAACATGAGGTGTTTTGGTGACAGATTTGCCTATCGCCAGAAGGGCTTCGCTGAATCGATTCCTGGAGAAGAGGAAAGACCGGTATGTATCGATTGTACCAAACTATATATTCGTGTTCGATCTCCTTCTCATGACTAATGAAGCAATACACTGTCGTTTCCTTCAGGATTAGCTCCAGAGCTCCTTAGCAGACGCCCTCCTCCTCGTCGTCGTCGGCTTCCTCCTTGTCGGCGATGAGGAAGGAGGAGGTGAGGCAGCCGTGGCTCGGGCTCGCGCCACTCTCTCCCTCCGACTTGCCGGAGGTGCTGTAGCCAGGGAGATTGCGACAGGGACCTGTGCTTCGTCGTTATATATAGTTAACTTAGTACTTTTATTGGGATTTTGATTCTTGATAACTATATACATACGTACATCACATGTGTATTATTGTTGCTCTGATGGTTTGTATTAGAGTGGGGGGCTAGTCCTTCAACACTGACAAAGTTTGGATTTCACCAGCAGCGCTGCCGACACACCTCGAAGGGACGGGAAAGAGGAGCCCAGACGACCATGGAGGGCAGGGCGGGGGGAGGGGGTGCCGAGCAGGACGGCCTGGAGCTGGCATGTGGGGGTCGAACACGCGAGGAGGGAGAGGGCTGGAGCTCGTATGCGGCTTAGACGTAGGCGGAGGGGTAGGCTTGGCTTGTCTGGGAGAGGGGTTTGGCAGAATGGCATCCTATTGTAAATACGATGTCTTTCGAAGGGTAAAATAGTCAATATATTACCTTTTCCGTCAGAGTTAACAGAGAATTCAAACGGAAATTGACACAGGGTTATGCAATGTAAAGGTTAAGCATTATTCGGGGTTTTGAATGTAATTCGTTATTATCGAGGGTTCCTGGGGTAATTACCATATTACTCAGGGTTATAGGTGTAAATATCCCTAAAATGTATGGGTTTTTAAAGTTATACTCTTCTTAGATGCCACAATATCATTTATATCCCTATCTTTTTTGCTATATAACTTGTACTTAATCTTTTTGCACCGTTATCACTTGTGCAAGTCAGTTAGTCTAGCTATCAATGTGGTGAACCAAACAATAATTTATTCAAATATGTATATAGTTAAATTTTTTTTTAAGATTTATGCTCCTTTGTGTAGTCGAAGCCATAGAAAGAGACAGAAATATCACTGCCCGTAGGTCGTTGGTGAAGAGGTAACTATAGATGACCATATCCCTTGGCTTCAGCTTCCAATACCTCCTCAGCACCCCTTCCCTAACACCCCTTCCCTAACGTAGGGATGGGAGTCGGGTCAGGTCCCTTGAGGCTCAAGATGACACGGCCCACAATCCAATAAAATTAATGGATCGTGGGCCGGGCTGAGGTCCAAATTATTTTCTCTCGCTCAGCCCACGACCCGACCCAGCCTGATTTATATGGGGTCAGGTTCGGGTAAGGCCAATCCATTAAAAAATTAGACAGTAGCATGGAGAAGGATATGTGTGATTAAAGATACTTTTTCTATCGATGGGACAACGCGGTTGAATGTGTATACATGGATTATTAGTATATGAAGCATTAGTTAAAAACTAATGACTCATGAGAAAGTGTAACTGTAATGAGAAAAGCTTAATCACTAGTTTATTCCAAAAGAAGAGTGGATAATTATGTGTATGTATGTAGTAAGGATTGATAAGAATATATAGAATCGTATTATAATAATACGAGATTATAATTATTAAATGGAACATCTAGCACAGTGAGGTCGAGCAGAAATATCTTCAACTGATAAACAATCAGGAATTGACGATTGATGTTTAAGGCAAGGTGTTTTCTTCGAACTTCTTCTTTGTAATCATGTGACATTTCTTCTTAAGAAGGCTTTGTCTCTCAATCCGTCTTTCCAGGACTTGATCTCATATCTTACAGAACCTTACATACTAGAGAGGAATGAATACTGCTTCGTTCTTTCCTATTATTGCTTCAGTTGCCATACATCTATGGGTTGAGTATGTTTTTCTAACTTTGGACTGAATAGTCACCCCTCTCACGTTCTTCAAGAAATGATGCTTTCACCACTGGATTTTTAATAAACTTGAAACCTCACCTCCTCCCTCTCTATTCCAACCTAATCCTCCTAACTTCGTTCTAATCATTTTAGTTGATAGACTTGAAACCTCACCTCCTCCCTCTCTATTCCAACCTAATCCTCCTAACTTCGTTCTAATCATTTTAGTTGATAGAGCTGAGCATATCGGGTCGATGGGCTAATGGATTTGGATCAAGCTCGACACATGTATTTAGTGAGCCAAATTTTTGTTCTGAGCCGGACACGATATAAGTTGGGTCAGGTTCTGGGTCAGGCTTGTGGGCCAAGCGCATATGATGGGTTAGACTGGCTCCACCCATTGCTTATCCCTAAATATATCCTGCCTTCTCTAGAGCCTTCTAAGATGGAACGTTCTCCACCTTCACCAACTCCTCCACCCTCTTCACCCCACATCTCGCCTACCACCTCCCGCGTCACCTTCCCCACTATCTCCATCATCAGACATTTTCAGTGCTCCCACACCAACACATACCCGAGCTCCGCCAGTACGAGTCACCCTACCCTGTGGGGGTCATGGAGATGGGCCCATTCGTCCTGCCATGAAGGCAGATGGCATTGTACCATGGATGCGGCACTATATCTTGGGGAGTAAGAGGGGGAGGTCATCCTTGCTGGTGAAGGCCTTGTAGGAGTTGAAGTCTGTGACCTTGTCATCAGATGCCCATATGAAGTACACGCTAACCTCGAAAGGGTTCAATGGGGACTCAGGAGCCCTCAGCTTCATCTTCGACATATCTCTGTTCTGTATTTGATTTTTACTACAAATGCTCCTATCTCCCTCTTCAAACGAGAGAGGCGGTGCTTCCAGGAGCCCAAATCACTTTCTAGATGCACTAAAGGGTAGCAACATGTCCCTAGGGAGCCAACAAGCAGCATCAAGATGCCCACACCAAGGGAAAACCCTCGTGGAGAAAACTGCCTCGTTCCAGATCTAGGAAGACCGAAAGCGTAGATCTGGACAGGACAGAATGAGAGAGAGAGTGATCTTTGAAAGGAACGAAGATCAAGAAATTGATCTTCAATCAGAAGCAACAAAAGGCCTAGATCGAGTGGACAGGACAGAATGAGAGAGAGAGTGATCTTTGAAAGGAACGAAGATCAAGAAATTGATCTTCAATCAGAAGCAACAAAAGGCCTAGATCGAGGGTTGGATTGAGCGGAGGACGAAGAACAAAAAGAAAACTACATTTGTACCCTTGGTTTCTTTCTAATTACCTTTATATCTAAAAAGTTAACATCTGTTTGTAACGTGGATGGATGTCAATTAACTCAAGAGGCACACGTGTTTGATGTAAGAAAAGGACACCACTGATATTGCAAAAAAGAGAGGAGCATAATTGATATTGCAGAATTTAAGAAGGGCCTAATTATAAAAAATCCTAAAATTTACCATCGAAATTTTAGTTGCTTTCATTGGCAGTTTTCGAACTAAGAATGCAATGTGAACAATCACTAAAGATATAGCAACATATATGACACGAGTCACTAATTTCAAATATAAAAAATATTTTGTAACGAATAGTATTTGTCTTTATATATTTAAAAAATAAATGATATAATGATGATTATAAAAAAGTGACTGGAGATATAATCTGTTGCAATGTAAATATATGTCAATAAGTATTATTTACTACAAAATGTGTTTTATACTCGAATCAAGTGATGAATGTCATGCGACCTATACCCTTACTAATTCACTATCAACATTTCAAATAACAAATACTATACATGATCGTTCTAATGAAAATTTTCACTAATCATTGCCAAAAATAACAACAATTAGTGCATTTTTTAATAATAAAGATGATGAATAACCGGTGCTGCTGATATAACAATATATGTCATTCATAGCTAATATCACATATAAAAATTCATATATATATATATATATTTATTTATTTATTTAGGGTAAAATGGGGCTGTCCCCTGGAAGTAGCCAAATTGGCTACTCTCACTCTTATTTTTTCCTCATTTTTTATTTCTTTGGAAAATAAAAATTTGTATATTCATCACTATATCCCTCTAACATTCTATTAAAATTTCGTCAGAAACAGAAACTCCTAGGCTCTCCATCCAGACGTCATTTTTTTAACGGTCGCATGATTTTTTAAATCGACCATGTTTGGATGGAGGTAGTAGGAGTCTCTGTTTCTTACGAAATTTTAATAGAATGTTAGAGGGATATAATGATGAATTTACAAATTTTTATTTTCCAAAGAAATAAAAAATGAGGGGAAAATAGGGTGGGAGTAGCCAAGTTGGCTACTCCCAGGGGGCAGCCCCATTTAACCCATATATATATATATATATATATATATATGAGATAAATGGGGCTGCCCCTAAGGAGAGCTAACTTAGCTCCCCCGCCTCATTTTCTCTATTTTTTATTTTTTTTGAAAATTTCTTTCGTGAATATTCATCACTATATCCCTATATTATGTCATTCAAATTTTATGTGAAACATGGACTCCTATGGCCTCCATCCAGACCGTCATTTTTTTAGCTGTCCCAGGATTTTTTAAATTGACCCTGTCTAGATGGAGGTTGTAGGAGTCTCTATTCCGTATGAAATTTGAACGAAGTAATATAGTGATATAATAATGAATTTACATGGTTTTTATTTTCAAAAAAATAAAAAAATATGTGAAAAATTGAGCGGGGGGAGCTAAGTTAGTCCCCCCTAGTCGGCATACACATTTTACCATGTGTGTGTTAGTTCCCCCTAGTCGACATACACATTTTACCATGTGTGTGTGTGTGTTTGATAAATGGGGATGCCCCTGAGGGGGAGCTAACTTAGCTCCACCGTCCCATTTTCTCCATTTTTTTTATTTTTTTGAAATTTTTTTTCGTGAATATTCATCACTATATCCCTATATTATGTCAGTAAAATTTCGTATGAAATAGAGACTCCTACGGTCTCCATCTAAATAGTCATTTTTTAATGGTCTCAGGATTTTTAAATCGACCCTTTCTGGATGGAGGTCCTAGGAGTCTCAATTTCGCATGAAATTTGAATGACAAAATATAGAGATATAATAATGAATTTACACGGTTTTTATTTTACAAAAAAATAAAAAATAGAGAAAATAGGGTGGGGAGAGCTAAGTTAGCTCCTCTTAGAGGGCATACACATTTTACCCTATATATATAGGGTAAAATGGGGCTGCCCCCATGGGGGGAGCTAACTTGCCCCCCCCCCCCCCCCCCCGCCCACCCCCATTTCGCTCAGTTTTTTTATTTTTTTTTTGAAATTTTCTTCCGTAGATTTTCATCAATATATCTTTATATTATGTCATTAAAATTTCGTGCAAAACAGAGACTCCTACGGCCTCCATCTAGACATGATCGTTTTTAGCAATTCTGTTACCGTTAAAAAATGACTTTCTGGATGGAGGCCGTAGGAGTCTCTGTTTCACACGAAATTTTAATGACATAATATAGTGATATAGTGATGAAAGTCCACGAAGAAATTTTCGAAAAAAATAAAAATAAAAAAATCGGGTGAAATGGGGCGGGGGGAGCCAAGTTAGCTTCCCCCAAAGGGCAGCCCCATTTAACCCATATATATATATATATATATATATATATATATATATATATATATATATATGGCACGCTTCAGCGCTTCTTTGGTGGTAGGCGTCAGGCCCTGATCAAGTGAGGCTTCTGTTCTCAATGACGCGGAAATGGGGCAGATGTCTACTCACTAATGGCGGAGGACCAAAGAGAAGTGTGCCGTCGAAGCGAGTGGTTTGGGGGTTTGGAAGGAGGATTACGGCGGCGTCAAATCTTTCTATGGATTGCTTTTTTCGCCTCTTTCACCGTCAAAATGCCTATGGTACCAGTTCATATTTGGTTATTATCAACAGAAGCATGCTTTAGGATCGAGAGACGACCTCAACACAAGTCCTCTTCTTCCTCCTCTACGCCCCGCTTCGAGTCGTTGGATGAGGATTCGAACAAGAAACAGAGGGTGGAGAACACTGTCCTCAAGCAAGCATTCAGTCTCTGTGGGCTGAGGAGAAAGAAGATAGCCCAAGAAAGGCCTCCAACCAGAGCCAAGTAGACAGATAGCCTTGCAGGGACCAAAGGGGATTGGATTCCAGAGGGAGGACTTCGTTAGCATTAGAGAATTGTTGCGATTCTTCCTGAATAGACTGGATTCTCCTGTCGAGAGTGGCTTGGAAAGTCCGACCTAAACTCTTCAAGAACATTATGTAGTATTAGTAAGAGGAGGAAGGGTTAAGGATTTACCTGGTGTGAGATCTCACATTCTTCGAGGAAGCCTAGATGTTGCTGGATTGTCAACATATAGTTCTTCCTAGCTTTGCTCTACCAACTTATTTGCTCCGCACCTAGATTTACTCTATCATGTTACTGAAGCTTCAACATGCAAGTCCAATAATAGCTGAAGCACTCACTCTTGGCTTAGAAAAGGCTAGCACTCAGGAATAGGAAACCACTGGAATATTACAGAACGATCTAAAGAGGGTCATAACTTATTCAACTTGCAGTCAATTAGGCTATATGATCTTTGCTTGCGGCATCTCAGAATATTCAATGGGAGTCTTTCACTTAATGAATCACGCCTTTTTCAAAGCCTCCTTCATCAAAGATCTCAAAGCCCTCCACTACTCTGGAGTCCATTTTGAGACTTCCCATTGGACTGATGAATAACCAGGAGAAGGGGTGGAGTTCATCTTTCATCCTAGAGAGGGGACTGATTGACTCCTTGGCGTCTTTGGGCTTCACTGCGCCTCACTGAATTCTACTTTTGGGACAAGAAGAGTGGTCAATGCCCTTGGCAGGATGGGAAGGAAGCGAACTTGGAAGAGACTCTCATCGCTTCCTGCTTGTCCGGGAATATGGTTCGCTGGAAAGCCCACCTAGGATGTATAAGAAGTTCAGTTCATGCCTATAAAAGGAGAGGTCTCAAGTCCAAATCACAGTGCATCTTCGCCCCCCCTTTGACGTTTTAGGTCTCGTTCATTCTACTCTTTCACAAGAACTGAAATGCTTCTATCTTATCCCATCTTCCGTTTTTGGTGGCACATAGAAATCAACATATATGGACAAAGAATCCCCCACGCGTACTACCCGGCTAACTCTTTTTTGTCTTGACTCAAGAAGAGGAGTGAGTGTACTTCTTCTTCAATTGATTGATCCCCTTATTTTCCGCCGAATCTACTTAGTCTGACTTGAACCCCTAGTTGTACTAATATATCGCGAGAGTAGGATGATGTTAATAGTTTGGGGGTCAAGCGAGGTTTTAAAGCAAGCACCGCAGGCGAATAGGAGTAAGCAAGACTAGAAAGAGATTGGCCCTCGAGTCCCATCCCATGTGCACAGACTATGTGTGCTTCCCACGGATTCATCTCTTTCACGGGAGGAGCCTCAGGGGCGAAGAGAAAGAGATCGGGTCGTAACCTGGACGATAGCAGGGAAGCATAGTCCCCTCTCGCCCGGCTTCACACCTAGCGCTTCACATAAGGCCTGATTCGCCTAAGAGCTCTCGCTCCGCGCTCACACACCCTCTCTGAAAAAATGCCTGATTTCATCGAAGATGGGAACTTTTTAGCTCATACTTTTGGTAGGGTGGGATCTAACAGAAAGCAATTGATACGCCCCGCTTTCACATGATGAAGAGTATCCATTCTTGCTTTAACAGACCTTTCTCATCGCAGATAGATTCAGTAAAGACACTCCGGATGTGAGGTCTCTCATCAGGGAAGGTATAAGCTCCTTCCAGTCCCGCACCCGCCAATCATAAATAGAAGAATCAAGAAAATTCTCGCTGCAAATTGGAATTGACGAAAAATACAAATGGAAATGGATTGATAAAGCACTTCTCTTCTGGAAAGAAAATTATGCAACTTATACTTATGGTATGGAGTCTGTATAGTATAGAATAGCAAAATTCATCCAATTTCTACATATTATGAGAGAAGACTTTTGATTTCCTGACTCTTTTTTCCCTCATCAAAATTCATGACATTTCTCGTTCATTCTACTCTTTCACAAGAACTGAAATGCTTCTATCTTATCCCATCTTCCGTTTTTGGTGGCACATAGAAATCAACATATATGGACAAAGAATCCCCCACGTGTACTACTCGGCTGACTCTTTTTTGTCCTGACTCAAGAATAGGAGTGAGTGTACTTTTTCTTCAATTGATTGATCCCCTTATTATCCGCCAAACCTACTTTAGGCTGACTTGAACCCCTAATTGTCCTAATATATTGCGAGAGTAGGGTGATGTTAATAGTTTGGGGGTCAAGCGAGGTTTTAAAGCAAGCACCGCGGGCGAATAGGAGTAAGCAAGACTAGAAAGAGATTGGCCCTCGAGTCCCATCCCATGTGCACAGACTATGTGTGCTTCCCACAGATTCATCTCTTTCACAAGAGGAGCCTCAGGGGCGAAGAGAAAGAGATCGGGTCGTAACCTGGACGATAGCAGGGAATCTTTCATCGTGGACAGGAAGCACACCAGCTTCGTGCGTTGCATGATTCCACTGTCTTTTTTGCATGTCGGCTGGGTGGACAGTTGACCGGAAGAGGAATTCTTGCTTAGGACATCCCTGATGCGAGCCCAATATATAATAGGAGGCCGGATTTCCGGTATCTACCAGTCCAAGGCCAGTAGAGGTTACAAGCAAAAGGTCCTGGCATCACAAAGCTCTTTATTTCGTAGCGGCTAATGGCTAGAGACAGAGAAAGCACTGTGAAGTTGGGGGTTCTGCCTTCCTCGCTTTCAAGTGATCATATTCTCAGGCTTTCTGCCTTCGTCACTCGTTGTTGATATATATATATATATGCGGGGTCTCACCATATATATGGTGAGCCACCCTCAATTTAGGCATCTTTCCAATGTATTTTACAATTTCTTGTTTCATACATATAACAATAAATATTAACACAACATGTATAGTGAAATAAAATTATGAAAATATTATTATACTGGATGGAAATGATGATTTAAATTTAGATGCTATATTTTACAAAATTCATTTCTTTACAATGTGCAGTTTATACTTTTACAAAACTGTTACATAGTTTTTACTAAATACGCAGTGACTTTTACAATTTCAGAAAAGCTCCCACCTCATTTGAAAGGTCCCATATATATATATATATATATATATATATATAGGGATTTTTACCCGGCAGACCCTGTAATCTTTTGCAATTACCACTACGACCTCTGAAACATCCTAATTCATCTCTCGACCCCGTAAACTTGCTAACTCTTATCCCACAGACCCTGTAGTTAACTCCCATCCATTTGCCCCGTTAAAAGTGACCGTAGTGAACTCCATCGTCTCCGACAGGTCGACACCTCCGTGACGGTAGTGAACTCCATCGTCTCCGACAGGTCGACACCTCCGTCCTCCTCCACGGGCTTCCACTCGAATGCCTCCACCATGCTCGCCACAAGCAACTCCAGATGGAGCATGCCGAGCCCGTACGCCGGGCACATCCTCTTCCCAGCCCCGAAAGGCATCATCTGTATTCCTCTCCTCCCGGTAATATCCACTCCCAACCCTTCCCCTTCCACGAACCTCTCAGGCCGGAACTCCACCGCATCCTTCCACGCCTCCCCGTCCAACCCCATCTCTGCCACCGCAAAGTTTATTGTCGCATTCTTCGGTATCACGTAGCCACCGATAACGATCTCCTCCGTCACGGCATGCGGCAGAACGAAGTGCCCCTGCGGATGCCGCCGCAGCTCTTCCATAATTACGGCCCTCAGGTAATTACTCTCCCGACCCACTTTGCCTAGTTCCTCATAGAGCTTCTCCTGGACGTTACTGTGCTTGATGACCCTTGCCATGATCCACTCTAACACCGTCGCGCTCGAGTCGGTTCTGGCGTTTATGAACTCCGAGCATAGGGTCATGACCTCCTCGTCGGTAAGCTTCCGATGACGTACTCCTCTCCGAGCTCCAGTTCTAGGAGGGTGTCCAGATAGGAGAACATGACGCTCTTCGTGCCGTTTGGATGGCGTGCACGGTGGGCTTGGATCAGTGGCAGGATCAGACTCAACTGCCTCCTGCGCATGTCGAGCATCTTCTGCCATCTTTCGTAGAAGATGTAGCGGGCGACACCGGGGAAGAGGGAAAAGATTCGACCTTCTTCGTGTACAGAAGCATCTCCCTTAACAAGTGCCTCATTTCTGTAATGGTGCTGACGTTGAGATCCTCACCAAAGCATATCAATGCGACGATGTGGAATATGGTATCATGAAACAACTCCCAGACGGCAACCACTCGGTTGTTCTCAGCCGCTTGATCGCGGAGGCTGTCAAGAAGGGGAGCGGGCGATGTCTTCCTGGGCGTTGGAGTAGAGCTTGATCCTGGATGGATGGAGGATCCCGGACAAGATGTTGCGGCGCAGAAGGCGCCACAAGGGGCCATACCCAGCGTGGTTAACCGTAAAGCCGTCGGAGCTGAAGAACCGAGAGGCGTCGTGCAAAGGGGGGCGGTGGGCCAAGATGGCACTGTGACGGACGAGGGCCTCGTGGCCAACTCCCTGTCGAAGATAAAGATGGACGGGGTGGAGCCGATATGAAGGGTGACAATGGCTCCCCCTCGACCCCCAGCTGTTGAAGCCCACCCCCACTCGAAGGCTTCCGCGCCTCCACCTGGGAAGCCTCCGCCCCGCAACCAACACGCACGTACGCCCTGCCCTTCGCCTTCCCCCTACTCGAGCCGTTCTCTAGCGCAGGCCGTCTCCCTCAACCTCCGCCAATCACAGGTGGTCAGGTACACCGCCAACCTCCTCCAGTCGAGCCTCCTATGGGTGCTGCAGTGGGAGAGGAAGCTAAGAGAGGAGGGAGAATTATTTTTTTCTTTTATTTGTTAATTCTAACCGTCCGATCATGGATTGGTTAGATTAACTCGTCTTTAAACCAAGAAAGTTAACTTTAGATATGTCAATTTAACGGTAGGGTTTGTGGGGTAAGACGGAGCAAGTTTACGGGGTCGAGAGATGAATTAGGATGTTTCAGAGGTCGTAGCGGTAATTGCAAAAGATTATAGGGTCTGCCGGGTAAAAATCCCATATATATATATGGGGCTGGGGAAGCTGCGCCAGGGGGTGTAGCTAACTAGCTACACATGACCATTTTTTTATTGATTTTTTATACTTTCGAAATGAAATCTAAGGAGAATTAAATCACCATATATCACCATGATATCATACCAATTTCAACTAAATTCGACACTTATATCATCTCCATCAAGACTATCACATTTTAAGGGTCTCAGAATTATTGAAATTGACCCTATCTAGATAGGCATGTTAGGAATGTTTGTTTTGCATGAAATTTGAAATACATATTCCACACAATAAAACTAAGTAAATCTCCATAGATTTCCTTCAAAAAATCAAAAATCAATGAGAAAAATGCCCGAGTGTAGCTAATTGGCTGCACCACCCGGTGTAGCTTGCCTTTTCCCTATATATATATATAGAGAGAGAGAGAGAGAGAGCCGATCCTATGAGATGGGATTTTGGTGAGATGGTGAGATGAGAGATTCTGGACCACTAGTTTCAGCCAGGAGAGAGAAACCAGGAGAGAGAAGACAGAAACTAGTGGTCCAGAATCTCCCATCTCACAAAATCTCATCTCATAGGATCACTCCTCTCTCTCTCTCTCTATATATATAGGACTTGGTCCTTCCATTCTTAGTGAAGACCAACGATCGTAGTCGTTAGATTTAAATCTAACAGTGCGATCAATTTATTTGCCCAAAAGGGCAATTTGATCATCAATTATTGCATTAATTATGCACGCTAATTAATATTTTGAAATACTAAATCTAGCTAGTTTTATTTTTGGTATTTTTCGCAATATCATATTTAAAAAAATATCCATTTTGTGCTGGAAGACATTGCGTGGGGCAATGTTTGTATCCTAGTTCATTCAAAAAGTCATCAGTTATTTGTAAATTTTGCATGATTCTTTGTAGAATACAATTCATATAAGTAATTAATGTGTGGTTCTTTGTAACGAGTGTATGATTTATGTAGAAAAAATTTGGTATGCTTCTTTGTAAAAATGCAGTAGTCATTCACGCTTATTTGATGATTAAATATAAACCAAAAATGTATAATACACATCTAAAATATATAATGCACATCTAAAATGTGTAATGCACATCAAATATATAAGATATATATAAAAATTATATTTTTCTTTCTCAACCAATTGAAATGTAAAAATACATAACAAATATGTATAATATATATCATAATTGTGTAATACACGTCAATATTGTATAGTACACATCAATATTGTATCAAACTGGGAATCGTTCTTCATCCAAGACAGGGTGTAATACGCCTCGCGCGAAGGAGCACTGCCTTCCCTGGAGCTCGCGCATCTCTCCTCCACTCAACGCAACATCTGATCTCCTCCGTAGAATCACCTACATCGTCCGTTCGTCCACCTCGGGCCGACCACCACACCGCCAAGAGCGCAAGAGCCTTGTCGCTCCCCATCCCGTGCTAAGCCACCGATCACCTCCGCGCGCTCCGCCAGGACCTCCGTCCGCCGTAGACCGCTCGCCTGGAGAAGCTACGTCCCTACGCGAGCCTCCAGAGCCCCACCGTCGTCTCCTCCTCTCATGCGCCATCGTCATTCTTGTGGGATTAGGAGAGAGATTAATGATATAATTTAGATATGTGTATGGTATTTTTTGAAAGTGTAGGAGAGAGATTAATGAGGAGATATTTTGAGATGCTACATACTTTATTTAGATAATGCATAATGATCAAAATGGGTTTTTGATCAATTAAATAATAATATTAACATGCCTTTAATAACAACCGTATGATTAATTATGGACGGATAGGACGTTGGCCTTCCTTAAAGATGGAAGGACCATGTCTCATTTGAAAGATATCATATATATAGGGTGAAATGGGGTTGCCCCCATGGAGGGAGCTAACTTGGCCCCCCCCGCACCGTTTCGCCTGATTTTTTTATTTTTTTTGAAATTTTTTTTCTGTGGATTTTCATCAATATATCTCTATATTATGTTATTAAAACTTCACATGAAACAGACTCCTACGGCCTCCTTTCAGGAGGGTCGTGCGAAACAGAGACTGTCTCGATGGAGGCCGTAGGAGTCTCTGTTTCGTAGGAAATTTTAATGACATAATATAGGGATATAGTGATGAAATTCCACGGAAGAAATTTTCAAAAAAAAATAAAAAAAATCGGACAAAATGGAGCGGGGGAACCAAGTTAGCTCCCCCATGGGGCAACCCCATTTAACCCATATAGGAACAACTGATACATGGCGACAAGTTCTGCATAAGCTCGTTATATTGTATTGAGCTGAAGGTTCATTGTAAAAAATGATGAGGTTTATTTTAAAAAAGGGCTCGACTATGTCTCGATTACCAATTACGAACCTTATTTTTGAAATGTAAGAAACTGAGATCCGATCTTGTTTTTTCTCTCAATTACAAGCTTCGGTAAGCTTTCGTGAAGTTTTATGGCAACATTAAACCTTAAAATTGAAAATTTTGTTTTTTTATTACATTTTGAAAATGAGGCTCGCAATGAAAAATTGAAACATAGTCCTGCTATGTAATTTACTCAAATAATAAATCTGCAACCAAAATGTTTTTCTCCAGAACTTCATCACTGTCCGAGTAATTAATTTGCTATAGGGAAGCTTTTTTGTCGCTCTAAAACGGTTGCGAAATAGTTAATAGCATTGTGGTAAAGAGGACGTCAAAATTGGAATTATTAATCATGGGTAAAGCATTTTGAAATTATCGAATCAAGAGATTTTCAGTTATAGGTGAAGGAACTTATTGATTGAAACCTATTTCCCTCTTTGCTTTTTATGTAACACGCTATATTTATCTACCGACAGATTTTAGTTAGAATTTGTGTCGATAAATTATGGCGTACTCAATGGGATTAACTTTATTAGTCAACTATAAGCTACTCAATGTCTCTCTTTATCGATTACAAGAAAAGGCACCCATGCGCATGAGCACATTTCCCCAGCAAACTCCACAAGTAAAAATATATACTTTTTTGGACAACGAAATGACGGGTATTTCAAGAGTAAGCATCTTATAATAACATGATTTATTTAGGTAACAAAGTGTATGCGTTGGTAAAAGACTTGCTAGTATGACTTGGTCTATGGTCAAGGATTCATTCACTTTATTGCTGCATATTCAGCAGAAAATATCAATAAATACATTTAAATACATGTTAATACTACATTCTTGTAGATAAATTCATGAAATAATAACATTTTATAAGCTCAAAAAACACATAAAAATAAGCAAAAGAGAACAATCGAAAAGAAAAGAAATAAAAAAGTTAGATATATATGTACAAACTTACCAAAAAAATGGAAATAAATAAGATTGTAAGTATTGTATATGACAACCAAAGACCAAGGCCCTTAGCCTTGGTAGACTAAATAAAAGTAAGGAAAACACAGATATCCTCAAAAATAACAACAACAATGCAGTATGCAAAATAACTCAATGCAAATGTATATCTTGCATTACACGCACATATACACACACATACATAGATACATAGAAATATACATACATACATACATGCATACATAAATATATGATGCACATGTGAGACCATGGTGAATAATTTCCAAAATAAAAAATTATTGTAATTATTTATATATCAATAAAAGCTATTGATTTTCACTCTATAACTGAGATTAATGAATGCATGCACTTATAAGGTCCTTTAGTACAATTAAGATTGTGTACCATTACCATCTTTGTTATCATTCAACCATTGATCTAATGGTTGGATCATAAAAGCTGGTGCTGAGATAATATCTAAAGAGATAGATTGAGGACACATACAGCACCACTAAATGATTGTTGAGAAATGATCTCTAGCCTGAGATGGAGATGTTAATGCTTACTCCGAAGGCTGATATTCGATAGACCTCTTGATGCATGTCCTCTGTATGGAAATAGATATTTCAAGGTGTCGGATTCGTTAAGTGAAAGAGTTGACTTAATGATGAATACTCATTCATCACTCTTTATTCTTTTATTTTAGCTGTTTATCTTTGCAAAACCACATGTAGATAGTTGTAAATATAATAAATTACCAAAGAGCATGCTTTTGTTAATATTGAATAATTAGCATATATTTGTACAAAAATAAAAGAATAAAGAAATAAAGAAAAAGAAGGAAATATTTAGAATAAATATTGAGTGACCTGAACCCAAGAAAGGGCCCAATATGGGCCTGATCGCAAAATAAAAGAAGCAGAGAGAGATAGGGCCATTCATCAGTGTATATATTCCTTCTTATTTGTACATATTTTATTTTAACCAAAGAAAATAAAAATATGTTTTCCTTATTTTGTATATATTTCTAAAAATAAAAGAAAAATGAGAAAAATAAAATCAAAATAAAACCAAATAATTTCTCTCTCTCACTCTTGTACATGCCATGTATATATGTATCTATATTTATTTATTTCACCTTTGTAAATAAACAATAAAAATAAAAAAAATTATTTTATACTCTAAATTTTATGTTGTAAATAAATAAAATTTAAAATTAGAGTATTTATGAAATAAAAATAAAAGTATAAAATACATAGGTATTTTATACATGTATATATTATAATATAATGTATATAACATAATTTATTTTTCAAAAAAATAAATAAAAATCACTAAAAAATAGTTTGAAAATAAATAAACATATTTCATTTTGCAAATATTTTGAAATAAAATCTTTTTCAATTTTTAAATGATTTTCTAAATAATTTCAACCCTCGAATTTTGTGATTGGTCCACGAGGGATTGTTGACCCCCGGTCAACTCTCCCTCCCGGACCAACCTGCGCCCAAATCCGAGTTCGCCCCGATTTCTCGAATTTCTTCCACTCGGATCTGAGGCTCTTTCGCTCCGATTTCTCCACCCGCATGTTCCCCATGGATCAGACATCCTCGCGGATCCCTAGGAGAGATCGGATCTTCTTCGAATCGCGCGCCCGTGCCCGGTCTTCATCGTCACCTGGTACATCCTATAAAACCTAAACTTTGATTCCCAGCTCCTCAGCTCGCGCCGCAATCCCTCACTCTACCCTAATGACCTTCCTCTCGGTGACAGCGACAGAAAGCACTCCTTGGTGGTCGGATTGAGGCGCTGCAACCGTTGCTCAAGGCACGTGGAAGGAGCGCTGCCATGTTTGAGCCTCCCAGCCCGTCGCAGCTTGGTCGAGGTGACGACCCACTTCGTCGCACCCTCATGGAGCTTAGGATTGATTTGCGATCATCAGGTATCCATTTCATCGATCCTAGTTCTATTTATCATCAAACCCTTCATCGGACCTTCGCCGGCTCTGCCTTAGTGGCCGGAGCTCCATCTGCCATCCTTCGCAGTTCCGATAGACGCCCCGTTCCATCCTCATCTCCCTTCCGCACTCTGATCACCCTAGACTCGGCTTGCATCACCGAGATTAGGCTCGAAGTCCTCCCCCGCTTCACCAGAACTTCAAATCTCATCCCACAGTCACTTCCTGTTGCTTTTTACCTAATAACCTACGCCGAAGCACTCCTCCGAGCATTAGCTCTCATCTGCAGGTCGAAGAGCGCCAAATTGCCCCCCAGTTCGCATCTCACCTCCTTCGCTGGAGTCGCCCCAGGTCTTGCCACCCTTCCTAGAGATCTGACCGTTGGGAACTCCACCAGTCACCGCCACCAGACGCGGAGGGGTGTCGCGAATCGAACCCCTCCCCCTGATCGTCCATCAGCATCTCGGATTACCTCCAGTCCTCCGGCGAACTTCGCCAAGGAGGAGTTCATCCAGACCCTCCCGGAGCCGTCGGATCGTGCCTATTTACCAGACTTCATCCAAACCGTCTAGTGCCTACGCCTTGTCAAGCCGTTAGATCGGGTATCTAACGGCCTCCGCACGACCACGTTTGCGCCCACAGGACGATCTTTGGATTCGCCAGGTGGTTGCACCAGAGTCGTACATCTCTAGCCATTCACCGCCCGCCACCTGGCCACCCACGTAAGCCGCACGCCACTGGCTGGGTAATTTGCGCCATACCTCCCTGCAGTTCCTTTATGTTCTTGTTTAGTTTATTAAATAAATAGCATACTGTGGATAAATTGCATGTGAGTCCCTATTGTATGTCTGATTTACACTTTAGTCCTATTTGTATGGGAATATGTGCATCAACACGTGAGTTTGCGGGTTAATTGCATATTCCCGCCATGACTTTACTGCTGTTATTGTTTGCATTTTTATAAATAGGAATGACAGTTATGCCCCTATTTGTGTGAATCGCATGCCTTCCTCGTGTTATTTTGGGCTTTTTGTATTTTCAACCCCGTACTTTTTACACTTGTTATTAGTTGGCTGAAAACTTTTTCAAATTTGCAACTAGGTCCCTGTGTGCTACCTGTTTTTGATTAGTTGAATAAAATATCAAACCTCATCCAAATCTCTTGAAATTTGATATGTGGCTCCATCCACTGTGTAAAAATTTCAATGAATTTTTGGAACATTTTTATTTTCATTTTTTATTTTTAAAAATTCAAAAACCTCTTATTTTGCTCCTGTTATAATTAAAAAATCACCTAAAAATATTAAAAATGCTCCAAAAATTCTAAAAAAATCACCTCATGCTTCTTTTGTTGTCTTTTTATTTCTATTCAATATTTGTTTGATTTGGATTTATAAAAACCTTAAAAATTGGAAAACACTAAAAAACTCATAAAAATCATTAAAATTCCTACAAATTCAAAAAAAATGCAATTTCTTTTCCATAAATTAGATTTTTATTTTTACTTTATCATAGAATTGTATCTGGAATTTTATAGGCTACTTAGTAAATTTTAAATTGCCTTTAGATTCTGGCTGCACATTGTTTTTGTTTTTTTGCCTTATTTTATTTTTAGAAAATTTATTAAAAATCTGAGAAAATTACCAAAAACACTTGAAAATTTATAAAATCCAAAAACATTTTTATTTTAATTTTCTGAAACTTTTTTTGTGTTACATAATTGTTTGAATTGGTCTTTTTGATCTCTTTTGTACATTTTCCTTCATTTTAAAAAATCACAAAAAAAATTAAAAATATAAAAATCCACCAAAAAATATTTTATTTCTTTTTATTTTGAGCCCCGACTACTTCGTAGGCGTTTCGCCAATCCGTACTCCTTGTGTTCGACCCTGGTCGCTATACCAGGTTAAATAAAATAGCGAGACCCTATTTGGATTTATTTTCGTGATTTTATATTTGGTGGTCTTTCTTGATTTTCTTGTTGAGTCCGACTCGAGAGGTTGAGGTCGCAACGACCCTTGATACCTTTTTCCTTAGCCATTCGGGTCGCTCATCACTTAACGAGAACGAGATACGAAGACCTATGTTGTATACCGTCACGATATATGCAAGCATCCTCTAACAGGAGACATATGTGTTGTTAGATGTCTAAGTATGTACATTAGGCATATTATTAGGTTGATGGCCTAATCAAGATCTATACACCAATGAGATGGTGTGCATACAAGGACATATGAGTAATACGATAACTCAAAGGAATCATACATGTTCACTACTAAACTGGAAGACATGAGCTCACTCATGTGACATTGGGACCAATCAAATTCTATCAACGGTCATCTTGCTTTGGAAGCATGACAAGATTAGTAGGCATGATATATGCTTTTGGAAAGCATGTGATCAAATACCAACTCCCAATTAGGAATGAGAAACTTAATGATAAAATCTTGAAGACGACATTTCCAATAAGATCAGACCTTCGGGTTTTATTAAGATCTTCTTATATGCAAGATATACGGGCATTGTGATTATTCGAGGGTGATGTGATCTTAATCAATTGTATAACCATGAAATATCCATTCCGAGGAGTGATGAAACAAGTTTGGAATTTAGTAACTCTACTCAGTAGACTAGTTATGTAAACTTGGTCCAAATATTGGACATTGATTTAAATGTGATTCAGATGTAATGAGATGATTGGATATTCTGTTTGACTTGATTATGCATCTATGAGAGATCTTCTAGATCAGGATGTGAGATTAGATATCACTATTCAAATCACTATACATAGAATATACAACCTCCATGTCCTTATCTCCAAGTATATGTATATAAGACAGATTATTCTTGAAAGGGTTCTAGAATCGTTCCATTAGAGACATAAATCTGAGCATTGAAAAATAAAGAGAAATAATAAAGTAATATGGACGCGATTCACATTATTTAGATATTTGTAGACAGACATCTTAGATAATTAAATTACATTCAATCATCATAGATGAAATTAATGTTGATAGTATTATCCACAATAATTGTTGATAATATAGATATGATCCACAATATCATATAATTGTGAATAGAGTTCACAACTTAAACATTAATGTAACATGGATTCACAATATACAAGTAAAAGTAAATATGATTTACATTTAGTATTGGATGGTAGAATATGATTCATAAATATCAATGGTCTAATTGTTATTTTTGTGATAAATCAATTAGAAAATCATGCAACATGCAGAAAATTTGGTTGTATTTGAGATTACATCAAATAGGAAAAGGAGAGAGCCAACTCCCCTCTTCATATGGAGTGGACAACCATGGTGGTCGTCCACCCATATAGGGAAGGAAGTTCACTACTTTCCTAATCTTATGCGGTGGAGATTAATTTTCAAGAGCAAATTAATAAGAGATTGTCTTCGATTTTATTTTCTTAAATATTAGCTGAAATCTTGAACACTACAAACTAATCTCAAATATTGGTTCTTATTGGAATTGCATTAGGAGTGCATAGCCATTCAATTAATTGTAAAAGAGAGGCTAGATGCAATTCTTGCAACAACCACACCAATCTCTCTTCTACATGCCACAATTCCAACCTCACCACCATAAACCCTAGTTGTTGTCTCCCTTGTCTTATGTTTTGTGACCATAGTGTTCGTCATGTTGACGTGTGATGCCGGATTGACTACTCGTGGTGGTACATCTTTCTCATCTCCTCGTACAATTGAAGAAGAAGTAGGATTTCGTGAGAAAAAATCAGGAGATTCTTTTCTCTGATCATTGTTTTAGATTGTGAGAAGCACACATCTCATCTATGCACCCACAAGTTCTCTCTAAGTCGGATCGCATATGAGACAGGAGGTGTCTTCTCTTAGAGACTCGTAGATTACAGCCATGCTTCATGATATAATACTATTAATCGTGTGATCTTGATGAAATGTCTTGGGTATTTTTACTAATCCATGGGGTTTTATGTAATTTTTTTAAATTTCCATTGCACCATCGACTAGTATGACTAATCAATCTAAATTTGATATGATTTGATCTCAAAGTTCTATGATGCACGAGGCATGATCCCTCACCTTCAAGTTCTATCAGATCCTTGATCGAAGGTCTTGGATATGACCAAATCCTAAGGAATAAGATTATGGATTTCAGATACGTAGGAACTTGTTGTTTTTTCATAGATGCATTTTTGAATTGATTTATTGCATATATGATATGACTAATGTTTTGTCCTAATTTGAACAACTATTTGGGATACTAAATAATATTTAGAATGTTTAAACATGACCACAAAAGATGTATCAAAGGTTTGCAACGATCAGACATTAATTTGGATTAGAAAAATTCCTGTAGTGGCTTATTTTACGTGAATTTTGTAACTATAACTTAAAGACATTTAGTTAGTATTTTTCTATCATGAAAACTGGATGAAAATAATTATTTATATTAAGAATCAAACCAACAAGCTGCTTGAACTTATTTCGCACGATTCCGAGTTTGATTGCCCTAGATATTCAATATTTAGTGTGATTGGGTCGGAAGATAATTAGATCACGTAGATGGTATTCTTTTAATTGTGTTTTCTTTAAAAATAAATCATGAAAACTTGGATTTTGAATTGATAAGATGTTGTATCATTAGAGAAATATTTGACAAACAATAGCTTGATTGAATGATTGCTTCATGACATGCCTTAATAGGAAACTACAAAAGTTGTAGTTCGACAATGCTCATGCATAACAACTTGATTACTTGACATGAACATAAATTTAGGGAAATTAAAAGGTTTTTAAATCCCTAAATTTCTGAATGATTTTTATATATTATCATATACGGTCAAGATATTGATTAAATTCCTTAATACAATTTCTACCAATTGCATTGTCCTGAAATGGAATGGTGATGGTGTCTAGGCCTGGATATCATGAATAGGTTACCTAATTGGCACCTTGCACCACATCGATAGTATAAGCACTTCCTATTAGCATAGTTTGTATGACCTGACCGAATCCATTAAGGAAAGGCGGCATGAAAAGTCACTGTGTACTTATAACAATTAAATTGAAATAAAATGTACTAGTGAGGGTGTATACAATACAGTAATATCAAACAAGATTTTGTTTGTGGTTTACATTGGATTCAATGTTGATTTATTATTATTAAATTAATATAATTGAATTAAAAAATAGTTTATAAGTTATTAGACTGGAATTTCTTTGGAAGGGTTGATCATGAGATTATTATTCAAAAAATGATCTATCATAATTTGAATGGGATATGAAGGAACATAAGATAACATCCATGTACTCCTGTCAAGGAAAATGGATTGTCACTATGGATTGTACAATAGAAATTCTTGTGCAAAGTCATAGATCTAAAGTACAAGCGCACATGGATCATGCTCTTTGCTTTTCGAAAGAAACATGCCATATGTGCAGTGACCCAAATATTATTTCTCATATAATTGAGGTGGTATTGGATTGCGCATAATGAGTGATATTCCTATTGACGTTTGGTTCAATTGACAACGAGTCAACATCATCTTAGGGATGGTGGGCTCGGGTGTCAAAAACCTAATTAAGAAATGCAAGTTGGACTTGCAAAGAGAAATGAGTTCTCTTTTCCCTCAGCTAAGTTGTATTTTCTCACATTGTTGAGGTGTAACAAAGGTGGAAGGGAGATCCTAGATCTTGCTAGAGATATTGTGGTAAGTGTATCCTTGCTTTGAAAGTTGGAAAAGGGAATGGGCTTTCGAAGTATTAAAGAGCAAGACAACTTTGATTCAAAATTCGTTAATGAAATAAAAAAATATATAATTTATTATATAATCTATTTGTTTTAATCAGATGAAATCCATGAACTCACTTTGCAAGCTTCTGGATGTCAACCAATTCACTGGACCAAACTATTCAGACTAGCTCTAAAATTTTGAGCTTGTTGTCTCTACAAAACACATTAGTTATGTGTTGACCAAGAACAAGCATGAGAACCATTATCAGTGGATGAATTATCATTAAATAAAAAATTTGATGAAGATCACTCACTGGTTGGTGTTATATACCTGGGTCTCTATCCAATTTTCTTCGAAAGCAACATGTGGACATATAGAATGCCCAAGATATAATGGTGAATCTGAAAGAGAAGTTCAGTGATGTGGACTGAACACATTATTACAACCTATTGAAAGATTTGATTCGCTGCAAGATGTAGGAAGGGACCTTAGTTAGAGAACATATAGTCAAATTGTCAAGTTACACTTTGATATAGAGACCCTTGGACACAAATGGATGCAGACAGGAATTCCAACTTCATTATGTTGTCTCTGCTCAAGTCTTTGAACAATTTTGGGGTATTGTACTACATGAATAAACTGATATTGACAAATGTTGAGATCATATCTACTTTGCATTATGGAGAGGACGTCATGAAGAAAGATAATCCTACTAGCAATGCAATGGCTTCATAGATCAAAGGGAAGTGTGGTCTGAAGCATGTGTTCTGAAAGGGTTTGGCCTAAAAGAAGAAGAAGAAGAAGAAGAGCCAAGTTGTTGACTCATCTTCATAGGTTCCACACCATTGCATCAAAGAAAATAGATGTTTGTCACCACTTCAAGAAACTAGGACAGAGGAAGAGTAACTATCATGATTACAAGAAAACTGTTGAAAATGGTAAAGTTCTAGCTCCAAAAGGTATATATTCTTATTTCATCATTGAAACTAGTTTTCTCGTAGGACAAGAAGGTAGTTGGGTCATCGATTCTTGTACTATGTTCATGTATGCAATTTGTTGCATCTATTTAAGGAAATCACAAAGCTTGAGAAAGGGGAGATAGTCATCCAGATGGAATCTGATGCAACTGTTGCTATAGTTGCCGCTGGGACATGCAGATTATCATTTTCTAGTGGAAGAGTTTTAATGCTTAGAGAGTCTCTCTATGTTTCTGGTGTTAGAATTAACTTAATATATGCATTTAAGTTAGTTAGAAATGGATATTCCTTCCTGTTCTGTGAAAAATTTATCATAAACTGTTATGATAAACATATTACATATGGTTTTCTAACTCCTAGTAGACTCTTTGAATTGTGCATTGATGAATGTTTTATGAATGTTACCACCACAAAGAAAAATAATATGACATCTAGAGAGGATGGAGGCCATTTAACTATGATATGGCATTAAAGGCTTTATAATTTATATGTTAAAAGAATCAATAGATTGGTAAAAGATGGACTATTAGGTTTTCTTGAGCTCTAAAGTCTAACTACTTGTGAACATTGTATTCGAGAAAAAAATGACAAGAGCATCTTTCCGAAATAAGGGTATGCAATGCAAAAGTATACTTGACCTAATACATACTAAAATTTGTGGTCCCTTCAGTACCACAACTAGAAATGGATATCGATATTATTTAACATTTATTGATAACCATTCACGATATGGGTTTATCTCTATACTACATCACAAAAATGAAAACTTCGAAAAGTTCAAAGAATTCATGGCTTTGATTGAGAACCAAATCATAAGAATATCAAAATGGATCTGACTAAGATGACAAGTTCCTCTTAGAGGAAATTAATAATACCTTAAAGAGATGAGAATTATAATCTATTCTCACTCCTCTTAGAACTCCGCAACTAAATGATGTTGCTCAAATATGCAACATAACCATCATGGATATGATCAAATCAATGATGAGTAAAGTGCATTTAGCTCTTAGTTTTTGGGGATATTCAGTATAGATTGCAATATACATCCTTAATAAAATTCCTAGCAAGTCTATACCCAAACCCCTCATGAGCTCGATTTGAGACCAATTCTAGTGTTAGACACTTGAGAATTTGGGGTTGATTGGCCCATGCCAATAATGTGAATGCAAGTAAGTTGGAATCTCACACTAGAGAGTGCTACTTCATTGGGTATGTAAAGGATGGTACTAGATACCAACTTTATGACCCTGATACTGAAACTATATTCATCTATAGAGATGTGAAATTCTTAGAGGATGACTTCATTAAAAATCAAGATAAAAATGAAGTAAAAGAAATCACATAATCCTCTGAATATAATGCGATTCCTAATTTAGAAATTGAAGAGATAATTAAAGATGAAACAACAGTACCTCTTCAAAAGAGTTCGAGAGTGTTTAAGACACTTGAAAGTTATGGATTCCATGCGTTAGAGGAGTATGACAATGATTTGAATTTATTTGATGGAGCACTCACAGATCATGGCATGGATAAATGGATGCCATCTATGATGTCTGAAATAGATTTCATGCAAAAAATGGTATGTAGACCCTAAAAGATCCACCTAAGGGAGTAAAACCCATTAGTTGTAAATGGATCTACAAGAGAAAGAGGGGATCTGATGGGAAGGTAGATAACTTCAAGGCATGAATCGTAGATAAAGTCTATACACAAAGATAAAGTATCAACTACAATTAGATATTTTCTCATGTGGCCATGCGCAAGTCCATTAGGGCACTACTATATATAGTCGTATATCTTGACTACGACATCCGATAGATAGATATCAAAACTACATTCCTCAATGGATATCCTGAGGTGAATATCTATATGGAACAGACCTAGTGCTTCATGGTTAAGGAAGTAAAAGAGTGCTAGCTGAAGAAATCCATCTATGAGCTCAAAAAAGCTTCTCATGGAACATCAGATTTGATGAAACCATAAAGACATATGATTTCGTTCAGAATCCTGATGAGCCATGTGTATACAAGAAGTTTAGTAGGAATTCCATTTTATTCATCAATCATTATATTGGTGACATCCTTATCATTAAAGAATGATAAAGGGATGATGACTAGTGTTAAGGTATGACCATCCCATACGTTTGAGATGAAAGACGTTGGATAATCCTCTTATATCTTAGATCTGAAGTTGTTCATAAACAATGAAAGACAATGTTAGTATTGTCTCAACATGAGTACATTAAGACGATCTTGGAATGATTCCATATGGAAAATTTTAAGAAAGTATTCCTTCCTTTAAGACAAGGTATACACCTATCTAAAAAGAAGTTTCCTCGTAGTGTTGAGGAAAAAAAGGTCATCGCTGGATATCCAAGCACATCAGTTGTGGGAAGCCGAATGTATGCCATGATGTGCACAAGGTCGGATATCTGCCATGCAGTGGGAGTTGTATGTCGTTACCATACATGCTATGAAGGAGAACACTAGAATGTAGTAAATAACATCTTCAAGTACCTAAGAATGATACAAGCTTACATCTTGATTTATGTAGAAAGTGATATCCAAATCCTAGGATACACATAGTCGAACTTTTAATATGACATTGATGACTAAAAATCAACTTTAGAGTTCATATTCTTGTTAAACAGTGGTGTTGTGAGTTGGAGAAGCAAGAAGCAAGACACTATGACTGATTCGACAATAGAGGTTGAATACATTGCTCCATTAGATGCGGTGAAAGTGGTGGTGTGGTTGCGTAAGTTCATCTTGGAGTTGTGTGTAATTGCCTTGGATACCCACTTCTCATTTCTCTATAATAACATGGGAGGCATAGCTCGGACGAAGGAACCCATATAGAACCAAAAGACCAAACACGTGGAAAGGAAATACCACATCACCCGGGAGATACAAAAGCGTGGTGACATCATCTTCTTAGAAGAGACATCTGCCAATAATGTTGCTGATCCCCTAACGAAACATTTATCTCAAAAAGTTTTTGACTAGAATGTAATGAGTATTGGATTTAAAGAATGTACTTCAATGGTTTTGACGGCTAGTGGGAGATTGTTAGATATGTGATCCCAAGGCGAACCATTTCTGTAATAAATGTTATGGTAATCTTATATATATCATTAAAAGTTATTGATTTTCATTCCATATAATTAATGAATGCATGAAGTTATAAGGACATTTAGTACAATTAGGGTTATGTACCATGGTCATCTTGATAACCATATAGCTGTTGATCTAATGGTTGGATCATAATGCATGATGCTTATATGATATCTAAAGAGTTAGATTGAAGACATGTTTAGCATTGTCAAATGAATGCTGGGAAAGGATCTCCAGCTTGAGAAGGAGATAATAATGCTTACTCGAAAGGTTGATATCTGACCGACCTCTTAATGCAAGTCCCTGACATGAGAATAGAGATCTCAAGGTGTCAAATGAGTTAGGTCAAAGAGTTGACTTAACGAGAATGAGATATCAAAGACATATGTTGTATGTTGTCACGACAAGCATGCATCCTCTGATCAGAGACAAATGCGTTTCTATATATCTAAGTATGCACATTTAACCATTAGGTTGATGACATAATCAAGGTCTATATAGCAGTGAGCTAGTGTACATACAAGAACATATGAGTAATACGATCTCTCAAAGCTATCATACATGTTTACTACTGAACTAAAAGACATGAGTTCACTCATGAGATATTGGGACCAACCAAATTCCATTGATGGTCGTCTTGCTTTAGAAGGTATGATATGTGCTTTTGGAAAGCATATGATCTATACCAACTCCCAATGGTTGAATGAGAAACCTAACAATAAAACATTGAAGAAGATAGTTCAAATAAGATCAAACTTTGATTTTAATCATGGTCTTCAATCATGTTGGATGTACGAGTATTGGTAATACTCGAGGGTGGTGTGATCTTAATCGATTTGTATAACCATGAAACTCCCATTCCGAGGGAATGATGAAATATTTGGATTTCAATGACAACACTCAGTAGACTAGTTATCCAATCTTGGTCCAAATATTGGACATTGATATGAATATGATTCAGATGCACCGAGATGATTGGGATATTTTGTATGACTTGATCAAACATCTTTGAAGGGTATTTGATGAATCCATGATTCAACATCTTTATTCTTTAATTTTAATTAACATCCTTAGTAAAACACCTATATATACATTCATTAATTATCATTATTTATCATTCATCATTGATTTGTTAATAATGTATTTTTGTCATTCTTTTTAACCAAAATAAAAGAATAAAGAAGAAAACAAAAATAAAAGAAATAAAGAAGAATGTATTTATAGAATAAATGCAGACACACCCGAACCTCGAGAGAAAGTCAAGACTTGACCTGATTGACAATGAATAAAGTAGGGGGAGATATCCATAACTTAAAAAAAATCAAGAAAATCGAATATCACTTGTACATATTCATTATTTTCACCTTGTCCATATTTTCACCTATTTTATTCATTAATAAAAAAACCATAAATAAAAATATTTCCTTCTTCAAAGTTGTTTGTAATAATATATACTAATTTTTAAAAATATCGAAAAATTTATTACATAAATAAATAATTACAAGAACCTCAAAACCTAAAGGTCCAACTTCTCAGGTTCAAAACTATTTACAAAAAACTCCAAATAGCAAACTCATTTTTAAACTTCATTTGTAACTAATACCATTTATTAAAAATATCAAAAAAAATCATGGAATAAATTGTGTAAGTTTTGGAGGACCCCTTTGTCTATATATACATTATGTATATAAAACTTATTTTTTCTATTTATTTATTGGCAACTCCAATAAACTTAATTATTTTTATGAATGTTCTTAAAAAAATACTAAAAAAATACAAAAATGTAACCTAAAAATAAATATGAATAAATACTAATAAATCTCAAGATCTAAAAGCCGTAAAGTCATATTTTCAAACCTCATAACTCTGTCGTATGAACTCCGATTTGGGTGTACTCACTTTTAAAGTTCATTTTGTAAAAATATCTATCAAATAAGAGTGTTTCACTAAAATCAAAGTTAGCATGCAAAAAAGTGGGTTTCGAGCCTCTATTGTATACTTGTATTTGTGTATATATTGTATATATATTTAATTTCTTTTTTATTTTTGCAAATATTGTATTTTTAAATATTTTGGATATATTTATTTTATTTATATAAAATGAAAAAAAATAAATTCAGAAAATAATCTAAAATAAAATAAAATATTTATTGTATATGTATTTTATACCTACGAATAAAGGTTTTTATTTATTTTACCCTATTTATTCAATTTATTTAATTTCTTATAAATCATCATAAAATTATTTATTAAATTATTAACATTATTTATTTAATAATTTTATAATTTAAAATCATTTTCTAATTTAATTTATTTATTTTCTATTTAATCTGCTATTTCTTATTTTCCCTATTTCGTCTTTTACTCCCTCAACCCAAATAATCTGCTCAACCGATCCATTTTCTCCCAATTTTCTTGATCGGGTCTTTGATCCGATTGACTAGACTTTTTCACCAAAGTAAAGTCCGCACAAACCTAATTTTCACTCAATAAAAACTTCAAAATTTTCTACCTCGTTTTATATGATGAACTTTCATTTGAAATTTGGTGTTTCTTATCCTTTAAATAAGGATCCATCTCCTTCTTCCTTTGATATTTGGCCATTTCTCCCATTCTAGTGAGCTTTAATATATCATGAGTGACAACAGATCATTGTTGAAGCGAGAAGAGGTGTGATTTGACCGTTGATCCGACAATCCGTTCGCTGTGCTCTACCTCCTCAGCAAGCTCAACCTCTGGTACCGCCGAGCCATTGAGGTTATGATGCAGAGGTTCTACCTCCAGCACATGTATTCCCTTCATCCGCTTCATCCAGGTAAATTAGATTTCCATTTTCATGCATTCTTTTTTGTTAATTTTGTAGATCCATAGTGTAGCAGTAGATCACCACTACTTAATCCCTCAAACTGTTTCGATCGCAGATCGACTCATTCCCTCTTCTAGTATCTCCCCAGTTCCATGCTACCTTCCATATCTGAACATATCCAATATCCAAATCAGAGACTCAATATTCATCCATTACCTACGTGAAGATCTCTTTCCATTCATAATCTTCAGTTTGTTGTGAGGTCAAAGCTTCGTCTTCGAGCCATCTTTCAATTTGCAGGTCCGAATGTCTTTGAGCATCGATGATAATATATATGAGGACACTTAACATAATCATCTGGAAGAATATGGAGTCGTAAACATGTCCGAGACGATCTGCGATAAGAACGAGATCCATCTGGATCAATTCAAATGAACATGTACCTGTAGCTGAGATTAATCCACTCTCCAATCATCCACCTGGAGGCAAAGCAGATCATATCGAGCTTCTTAGAACCTGGAGAGGAAGAACATTATCGCTTGCAACCTAGAGCATCATAGATCAAACCATCACAATACTTGCAGGATTATAAGAGCCTGAACGCATCAAGGTCAAGGCATCCGTCTCGAAGTTGTTGCTCGAGCATCAAATCTATACCCAAAGATCTTTGATTCTTCCATCTGAAAGCACGCAAAACCACATGAGTTTCGACCATCATCAACATCATCCAGAGTTCGCAAAACCTTGAATCAACTATGAAATCCTTGAAGAATCGTTGCTCGAGCATCGCCTGGACCCGCTCCGATCACATGAGGAAAGCTTCCACTAGATCCGATTGAGGAGTACCAATTCTTGCTGCCTGGAATCAAGCTTCGTCACGAAAAGATCTGAATGCCACTCCACCCTTGACTATTGTCGACCACTGCTCGATCCATCGCAGATCACCTACACGATCGAGTTTCGCCATCGTGAATTGGAGAAGATGATGCTTCATCTAGAAGCACTGGAGACCTGACTAAAGAATGACGTCACTGCCCATTTGAAAAGAGGAAAGAACAAGGGATAACCTCCAGTTCTTCAGTATCCATTGGATTTGCATCAAACGGCTACTATCCAGATCTAAGGATGACCATCAGATTAGGCGCCATCCAACGTACCTCATATTGCCATGTGTCATCTTCATAAGACCCACAGCCCACTGCTTAAATTTGTCACACACACATCACGTGCGCACGAGATATTTTTTCAGTAAATTGCTAAATTCCCCTTGCATCTTTGTATTATTGCAAATAGGTCCACTAGTATCCTCTTGCATGTATTGTTCTATGAAAATTGCACATTCCAACTTGTGGTTATTTCTCTATTAATAATTGTTCAATAACTTTTCATGAATTGCATGTTAGTCCTTGTATTTCAACATTTAATTTTTTAATCTATTTTACATGAAATAAATAGCATTTTTGTTTTAAAAATTCCCTAAAAATTAGGTTAAACTCATGCTAGTGTGTTTTCCTTCTAGTATTTTTATTTATTTTTTTTGATTTCTTATTTTTAATAATTTGAAAACTATATGAATTTGACCTGTTTACCTAGAAAAATCATAAAAATTTGAAAAATTCTTGAAAAATTCTAATAAAATTACAGTATGTGTTCTGACCTGTTTTAACTCTTATATAAATTTCATTTGAAAATCTTTTATAAAAACAAAAAATTCATATTATATAAAACACCAAAACCATTTTTTGTGAGTTTATTTTATATTTTAAAAATCTAAAAACAACTGTTTGATTTTCTGTTTTCCATATTTCATGTTTTTATTCATTTTACAAATCCTAAAAATTCTAAAAATCCTCGAAAAACTACAAAAATTATAAAAAAATATAAAAACACAAAATATTTTTATTTGATTTTTCTGGCTATTTTTATTTTATTGAAATATACAAAAAGAATGTGTTTCATTTGTTTTTACTTTTCTTTATTTTCTTTATTTTTAAAAATTAAAAAATATAAAAATTTTGAAACAAAATAAAAATTATTAAAAATATAAAAATCAGAAAATATATAAGATATAAAAATTAAAATCAATAAAAATTTAAAAGATAAAAATTTACAAGAATCCAAGAGTCGTGTGCTTTAAGTTTGCTTTTACTTTTTGTTGATTTTTCATTGAATTGAATAACATATTTTAGTAACAGTTGCCTCCTTGAGTTCGACTATGGGAGCTATACCAGGTTAATAATAATAATAATTCATTTTCTTCTTTCATTTCTTTTATTTTTGATTAAAATAATTTGTTTGATTTAGGAAATTATGGGTTGTAGAGACATTCACATTGATCTTCTTATCTGCATTAGATTAAAAAATCCTGTAAAATCCCGCATATCAAAATGGCACCATTGCCGAGGAGGCACGACGAGGGTAGTTGGGTCTTCTTTGCCTTCTACTCCTGGTCTTGTATATATTCTGTTGTTTTTATTTTTGTTCTTTTTTTCTATTATATTTTAGTATTTTTCTCTTATTTTTCAAAAAAATGTTTCTTACTCATTTTTTGTTTCCTTTTTCTACGAGGGATCGACGAGCGAAGGTAACATTCTTAGGAGTGTCGGTGCACCTGATGAAGTGGAGGCCAACTCCTTTCTTCATCAAGCGACAAGAGAGCGTTGAGGAGGAACATAAGATTTGGAAGAACGGATTTTGGAGCACTTTTTAGCATTTTATTTTCGTAAATAATTTGTAATAATTTCAACATTTGTCCTTTTCTATTTTTCTGGAGACTCAGAACACAACTTTTTTGGGGTCTGTTTCACAGTGCACTTGGGGGACCTCACCGTCTTTTGGTTTTTATCATTTTTATTTTTATTTGTTTCAACGGATTTTTTTTGTGCTTGAGCCCATGGATGTAGGTTTCTATTTGATTGAGCCAGGTAGCATTAGGTCCAAAGCCCCTAATATAATATATGTTCCTATAGACATCGCTTAAACTTAGACAAATAAATATGTGCTTCAAGATAATAGAAATTTCTTTTTAGGATGGTTTTCGCATTTCATTCATTTAGATTAGTTTAATTTTTATGTGCAGATCATATTGCATGTAGACTGTTGGAGTAAGGTACGCCTTGTATCTCGAGCATGAATATATATTCCTCCCTCTATTTCCTAGACTTAGGAATAAAAAGGAAATTGAAAAATTCATTTGACATTTCATTGAAAAATATCAAAAAAAGAGAAAACCAAAAATTTAAAAATTAGGACTGCTAGTTGAACTTGACCATAAAATTAAAATGTAATTGATTCACTTCATTGATTTGGGGAGAGCAACCCTCTCCATATTTGTAGGTACTTTCAAGACAGAGCGGGTGAGGACTTAGCTATTAAGGACTAGAGCCAAAATTCCTAGACTTTGTGCCCTATGCTCTTGTAAATTACTCATGATGTACGATTGAGATGCAAGCACATGCCTTCGACCATTAGTAGAAGTAGTCTTGTCTAAGTTTGGTGTGCTCTGTCATCTTAGTCAGGTTCTACCCTAGGTGAATACACCCGTGAGTCTGACTAAGTAACTACATTATCACCTAACTCTAAAATTGACAAGATTAACAACTGATCCTTCACGGTCTTCATTAAGTTGAGTAGGTGAATTGGGGGTTTGCTTTGAGTTGGTTACGTTCATTTTCTTTAGATCATTAGCAATCACATTCTGTCTTGTCTTCACTCTGTTTTGTTCTCTTTTATCCCTCCCTCCCACCCTTATCTGTCTTCTTCTCTCTTCATTTTTGAGTCGTGATGATGGATTGATGTTCGCTACAGTCGGATCTTGTGGCTTTATTTTCATACCCATCATTGTCGTTCACTGTGTCTTGAGACCAGAACTCCAACTAACCTCTCATCCTTGTTCCTTCCCTCATCTTCTCTTTCTCTTTCTTTGTCTATGCCCTCTTTATTCCCTTCCGTTTTACTTCCGTGTCTTACTAGACATGCTGAGCTAGGCGTTGAGGCCAGTGGAGATTACACTGAGAAGATGCGATATACGTACGACTTATATGCTGGGATGATGGTGCATTACATAGGCGATCACATTGAGCAGTTGCAAGCTTTAGATGATTTCTATGCTGGGATGATGGAAGAGCAACTAGATCATGGAGCGAAGTCAGTTTCTACATTGAATCCATTCATTCTTGATTTAGAGTTCATTCAACTACTACCGAAGTTTTCAGAAGGTGTGCACGAGGAGCCATATTTACATCTTGTTGAGTGTAAGGAGTTTTGTGCGCCCCACGCATATTCATATATCACTTCTGAGGAGTTGCGGATGATGAC
This sequence comes from Ottelia alismoides, assembly GCA_037367405.1. NCBI lineage: Eukaryota > Viridiplantae > Streptophyta > Magnoliopsida > Alismatales > Hydrocharitaceae > Ottelia > Ottelia alismoides. The sequence goes on from JAZKJV010011462.1 coordinate 60,620, forward strand.
CTTCCCTTTCTTACTTCAGACTAGAGCTTTGAGATGGTACAGAGAGTCAGGGAGGAAGATTGCTACATGGGACGACCTTCGGTCATTATTCTTGCAGAGATTTTACCCCCATCATAGAGCATATTTGGTGCGGTCTATTATTAGATATTTTACCTTAGATCCCCAGGAGTCATTGCATGATTCATGGATGAGGTTTCTTGACCTCTTGAGGAGATTTCCAAATCACAGAATCACGAAGACTGCCCTTGTACTGATCTTCTTTAGAGGGATGACCGCTGAACATCATACACTGGTTAATGCCTCGTGTGGTTGTTTACACCATAGCCTAGATGTGGATTCACTTTGGATTATATTTGGAAATATTTCTAACATCTCATCTTCATGAGATTCTTTACTTGGGACAACACACCAGGGAGACGCCGAACCAGTTAGGTGTGCTACATTTCATGAGGATTCAATCATCACACACCGATGACGGACGTGGATTCTACAACCGCACATATGATGGATGATGAGACACTTACTATTTCTTGGATACCACCTCTTCTAGTATTTGAAGAAACAGATCCCACGTTATTTCAATGCCTTTTCCATCATTGTAGTTTCCATGTCAGGACCAGCCAGATTTTGTTCCTCATAGGTACTTTTCATATTCATATGAATGTTCAGATCCATTCCAGCAGCCAGAACTAGATGAGGGACACCGTTTTGTTTGCCAGACATTGACAGTCCCAAATCTGAGCTGCCCGTCCTCTTGCGTGATACGGTTGATACACTTTCTGAGGACCAGATGATTGTTACAATTTCCCCAGATCAGATCCCTTCACTCTGGCAGGTCAATGATCTCTTTGATCTTGACTTAATTTCTTTGAGCCTGATCTATTTGATACATTGGACGATTTTTCTTTGACTTCGAGAGAGAACCCGTTATTTGAGTTTGATTGTCATCTCTTCCTCGAGTCATTTTGATCTTTCCCATTTCCCCAGGGTTATCTGCGGGTGATATGTTCTTTATACTCGGTTTCATTTCCTGGGTGTGCATCCAATCTATCGAATCACAAGATTGAGTCCACTGTTGGAAATCATTCAAACATGATTTTGCATCAAAGGCTTGACCATTTATCTGTTGATAGGATCAGTAGATTGATAAAGGATAGACCCTTAGATTTTCTAAAGGTTCAATCTTTGCCTACCTGCGAACATTGTATTCGAGGTAAAATGACTAGGATGCCTTTTATTAACAAGGTTGCACGATGCGAAGGTATTCTTGACCTTATACATACTGATGTATGTGGTCCCTTCAGTACCGCGACCCGTAGTGGATATCGATATTACTTGATGTGTATTGATGATCATTCTCAATACGGATTTGATCTGACCGAGGTGGCGAGTACCTCTCAGATGAACTCAAGGAATACCTTAAAGAGAATGGAATTGTCTCCAATCTCACTCCTCTCGGAACCCTCCAACTTAATGGTGTTGCTAAAAGACGCAACAGGACCATCATGGATATGGTTCGTTCAATGATGAGCAAAGCACTCTTACCACTTAGTTTCTGGGGATATGCGGTAGAGACTGGAATATATATCCTGAACAAGATTTCTAGCAAGTCTGTACCCAAGACTCCTCATGAGCTCTGGTATGGAACCAAACCCAGTGTTAAAGACATGAGGGTTTGGGGTTACTTGGTCCATATGAAGAACATGGATGCAAGTAAGATAGAATCTCACACTCGAGAGTGCTACTTCATTGGATATGTTAAAGATGGTATTGGATATCATCTTTATGACCCTGAGACCCATAAGCTTTTCGTCTCTAGAGATGTAAGATTTCTGGAGGATGACTTCCTTAAAGGTCAAGACAAAATTGAAGTAGAGGAACTCATTGAATCCTCTGAGGATTCTGAACTTCCTGAACCAAAAACTGAAGAGATAAATAAAGATGAAAGACCTGTACCTCTTTGAAGGAGTTCGAGGGTGGTTGCACCACCTGAAAGGTATGGATTCCATGTATCAAGTGAGACTGACAATGAACCTATTTTATTTGATGAAGCACTCGCAGATCATGACATGGATAGATGGATGTTAGCAATGAAGTCAGAGACTGACTCCATGCATAAGAATGGTGTATGGACCCTAGAGGATCCACCTGAAGGAGTAAAACTTATTGGGTGTAAATGGATCTTCAAGAGAAAGAGGGGACTGATGAATCCACGATTCATCATCTTTATTCTTTTATTTTAGCTTTATTTCCTTAGTCAAATACATGTAAATACCGATTAATTTCATGAATTACCATTTTGCATGCATTTGTTAAATATGCATTTTTAACACTTTTTTATATTCAAATAAAAGAATAAAGATGAAAAGAAAAGGAAAAGAAAAATAAAGAATGTATTTATGAAATAAATGCAAACTGACCCGAACCCCGAGAGAAGGTCAAGGCTTGACTTGATCGACCAAGAATAAAGTAGGGGGAGATAGGGTCTTTAATCTAAAAATAATGTGTACATTTATTCCTTGTATATTTGTATAAAACTTACATTATTTTATTTGTATATAAATTGACTTCAAATTAAATACTTTTCAAAACAAAAGTTGTAAATGAAAATGTTTTGTATATAGTAAAAATAATTGTAAAATAAAATAATGTACAGATTACAAATAATCACACTCAAAAAAAGCCATAAAGAGATAATTGAATGATCAATTCCGGCTCCATACTAACTCAAATTGAATCAAACTCACTTCCATTGTACTCTAAATTAATTATATTTAAAATAATTGTGATTTAATAACTTTTGGAGTCACGGTTGAAAGTCAATTTTCTGGGATGGTTTGTGCAGTTTCACCACTTACTTAGTGTGTATATATATGTTCATATTTATTTTTATACATAATGTACATAATTGTAAATAATATCTTCTTTATTAAAAATAAAAATATAAAATTCAAAAAATATTATTTAAAAATAATTTCCTTATTTGTTTATGTGTATATTGTACTATATGTATATAATACTTGTATATAACTAATTTCCTTATATAAGAATCACCAAAAATTTAATATCTAACATTAATTCATTAAATTAATATAATTATGAAAATTGGATTTATTTATTTATTTTATTCATTTATTTGATTTGAAAACCTACCTTGTATATAAGATTTGATTTTGTGCCTTAAATAACCACAATTAATGTGGCTATTAATTTTTGTAAATTAATTATTTTAGTTATTTTATTTAATTACGAATTTCGTTTTTAATTTATTTATTAATTTATTAAATAATTTTATTTATTTATTTAACCACTAAATACTTTTCTTTTTGTAATTATTTCCTTTTTTATTTTCCTTTTCCTTTTTATTGAGCCCCTCCTCCCTCTTTCTCATTTTGATCAATCTTTGGTGGAGAAGGAGCCTCATTCCCGAAATCCCTCGGTCGAAGAGGAGCCCAACCCTGAGCCGTCCGGTGACAGCGTATCAGTTGTCGTCGAGGCCATCACAGCGCCCACCTCCCTCAGGTTAGATTCAATTTTATTTCTCATCTTTCATCTAGAGTAATCAAGGCTTAGTTTTTATTTTCAAATTCGTAGATCTAGATCTGTAGTTTTCATCACCACTTTTTAAGCGATCACGATCCAAATCCGATTTCATCTCATCTCTCGAACCTCTCCATTTCACATTCTATCTCACACAATCTTTCAACTCCGACCGCGCACGGTGATCGGAGAACCGGATCCATCTCAACTCCGTGGTGCTCGTATCCTCATTTGTGTATACAAAAATAAATAAAAAATTTAAAAAAATGTATTTCTTTTTCTCTAACATTTGTTTTGCATGATAAAAATAAAAAATATAAAAAGTCATTTACAGATTCTGTTTCTAAAAAAGGTTTTTTATTTAGTTTTTTATTTACAATAAAAGATTAAAAAATAAAAAAAGGTCAAGCGACAGCCGCCAGCCCGCAGCGCCACCAGACGCCCGCAGCCACCTACGGCCAGCGGCACCAAAACGATCGTCCACCGGTCGCGTCCTTCCTCTGCCTGAAGCACCGCTGCCATCGCTAGAGGATCCCTCCGTGCGAGCCCACGCCCTCCGCCTCCAACCGATGTAGGCACCGCCTCCAGCCGCACGACCCATTGTTCTCTGCATCTCCACCGTTATCCCAACCATGCCTCCACAGCAGGCGCCACGTGCCCGCAGCTCCATCCTCTTCCTCAGCCACCTAGACCCGTGCATCTCCTCCGTCATGGGTCACCGCCCTCAGTCCGCCCCAAGCCTTCATCTCCAAGCGAGGAGCTCCGCCCGACGACTCAACCACCTACCCCACGAGCATCTCCGTCGACTGCAGCCTACCGCCTTGCAGCCATGAGAGGTCGCGCCCCCGATCAACCATTGCAGACCCTAGCAGCCTTCATCACACCTCTGTCATTGTCCCTCTCCACCAACGCACCACCATCCAGCCGCGCGCACCACCGCGCTACCCGCTGCCTACCAGCGTGCGAGAATAAACGGAGAGAGAATAGGGAGGCGCCCCCCCCCCCCTTTTGAGCCCTTTTTGGTGAAGAAACGACGGACATAGATAGAAGAAACCCTAAGGGGTTTTAAGATAAAAAATTTGGGAAAATTACAATTTCACCCCTGAACGTTCTGTAATTTCAAAAAGGTCCCTACTAGGGAGAGTGACGTACGCAACATGCTCTTCATGGGTAATTTGTACTTTTTGTACTTTTATTTATTTATTATTATATTTTGATGCAAAAACTTTTAGTATTTACGTTTCAGTCCCTGTAATTTTCAGACTTGATTTTGCATGATCCTTTCATTGAAATAAATCTTTTGTTAGTCAATAAATTCTCCAAAAATCAAGTTAGACTCTTATTGTGTGCATCTTCATTCTATATAAATTTCATCCCATTTTGTTTTTATTTGATATTTTTAAAAATAAAAAATAGTATCATTTTCTCTGTCTGAAAGTTTAAAAATCATAAAAATCTGAATATTGTCTAGAAATTCCAAAAATATTAGATTAGGTGTATTTTATTATCTTTTTTTTCTATCCAAATTTCATGCATTAAATATTTATAAAACTGCTACAAATTGTAAATTGTAAAAAAAATTAAAAAAAATGTAGAAAATTTTAGAAAATTCAAAAAATAATGATTTCAGTTCTTGTGTGTAGAAATTTGTTTATATTTTAGTATAAAAATAATTCCCAAGAGTTTTGGCAATTAAAATATTTTTTAGTTGCAAATTACTACAGGTTATGCATTGTTAACTTTTTTTACCACTATTCAATTTTTAGACAAATACAAAAACAGCTAAAAAACATGGAAAAATTATCAAAAACATTTGAAAAATTAAACCCAAAAATATTTTCTTTGTACTTTTCTGAGTATTTTTTACCATTTAAAAAAATTACAAAAAGAGTGTTGTGTGTATATTTCTTCCCTTATGACTTGTGTGTTTATTTTTAATAAAAAAATCAAAAATCAAAAATCAAAAACCACTAAAAATCCTTTATTTTCGAAATTTGATTGCTGAGTTCTTTAATCGTGCTCTTTGTGCTCAACCCTGGTCGCTATACCATGTAAATTAAATAGCGAAAACCGCTTACATTTCATTGATTGATTTTTTTAAGTGGTTGTATATATTTTTCTCACTGAGTTAACCAATTAATTGGGGTCGCAACGACCATTGATATATTTGCATACTTAACCCTAGTTGATCGGTCGCTCATCAAAATGGCACTGTTTCCAAGTAGCATGGCTTAGTAGTCATTTTTTCTATCATTTTTCAGCCTTTTGTCTCTATGTATATTATAACGGTTTTCTGACCTATATCTGATTTGCTTTTTGTGCGAGGGACTGCCTAGAGAATGACTTGGAGTCTTTTTGGAGGACCTGCACAGGAGGAAGAGCAGAGCAGGACAGAGGACCGTTATTTTATTTTTAGTGAACAATTATCTCTATTGTAATAATTAGACTTTGGACACTTGTTGGACACTTGGACATTTCAAGTTATGTTTCGCCAAGTGCCGGTGCACTTGGGGGACCTCACCGTTGTGTTCTCGATTTTTGATTTCGCCACCATACTATCTATTTGATTCTCGTGGATTTGGCCCCTAGACTTAGGATTCTGATTGATTGCGTAATTAGCTAATGCCCAACACTTAGTTGCTTGCCTGTTCCTATCGATTGTAATTGGACCTTGCTAAAAATAAATTAAAAAAGTTAACTTAATCGTTTGAGAGGCCACGCACCGCTAGAGGTCGTATACAGTGCCGGCAGGATCCGTTATGGCAGACACCGATCGACATCTAAGACCGGACTCAAGCCTCTCTCTCTGATTAGTTAGCTATCTGTTCTTCACGATTAATAGAAGTTGCTCGTCTATGGCCGATTTCTTCATGCATCATATAGCTAGTTTACTTTCTGTCTTTAATTTATGCGTGGATCACCCCATATGTAGAGTGATGGAGCAAGGTACGTATTTCTATCTTTGCATGCATCATTATGTTTGACCATGCATCAGCTTTTTCGATCCTCCCCCTATTTTTGGACTCAAAATAACCAAAGGAAATCGAAAAAATTATTAGGCGTTGTTTGTTTTTGAAAATATTTAAAAAAGTGAAATCAATAAAATTTAGGATTGCTAATGCAAACTTGACCCTAAAACCCACCTCATCTAAAAATATTTGTTTTGGAGAGAGTCACTCCCTCATTGTTTGGTTTGCTTGAGCGACAAAGTGACCCGCACACTAGGATAGAGCCACAACTGAACTTCCATTAGACTACTGGTCTTGGGGTTAGTTGTTCTCCAGTGAGTCCTTAACAGATTGAATTGATCAGGTAGTCGGTAAACGATCCACAATTCATACTGGCTGGGAAATATCTAGCTTTGAGATTGAGCCAGTCTCCTGGGAGCATCGGGTTCCTAACAGCTCACTTAATCGCTCTTCAAGATTGATTTATCACCTAAACTAAAATTGACAAGATAAATGACCGAACCTTTACGGTCATCAGCTCGTATTGAGTAGGTGAATTGGGGGTTTGACTTCTCATCTTGTTTGCTTACAAGAACTCATCCACACTCATCCCCCGATCACAATGATGGGCCGGAGATCCCTTAGGCTGCCTTTGGTAGCACTGCTCTCGAGCACTCCGACTCATTCATCTAGGGAGGTTTTAGGGAGCTTAGACCTGCTCTCCGAACCTGAGTTCGATTCCACCCCGTTCCCCCTCGATCGCCCTTCTTCCAGTCCTGAGATGCCCGAGCAGAGTCCAGCACAGTTATTTGTTCATTTGATGGCACCTTAGTTGGAGTCTTTTGCCTTTGTAGAGACCCGCGAGATGGCTAGCAGTGACGGATGCACCAATGGACAGCCCCAGAGTTCGACTTATGTTCTAGATCAGGGAGCCATCAACAACACCTTAATAGACTCCCTAGAGACAATGCAGCGACAGACTCAGGATCAGGGAGCATTCATGGCAGAGGTCCATTAGGAGTTATAGCAGATGCGAGCCAACAGAGGAGAGCAGTAGAGATCAGTCGATGAGGACATTCCCGTAGCTGGAGGAGGAGCAGGATGTTAGCCAGAAGACTCGCAGGATCCACCCAGACCAGGCAGGCCAATGAGGGAGTTGCACAACCTTGGTGCAACCCTCACACACCGTTGGATCCAGCTTCCAGCTATTCTGGACGACTTCAAGCTCCCCCCCAGACCATTCAGTTTTTGCCTAAGTTCCATGGGCTAGCCACCGAGGGGCTTCATCTTCACCTGTAGGAGTTTGAGATGATCTGCAGTATTGTCCCTGACTGATTCGTGGATGAGAACACCATCAAGATGATGGCATTCCATTTCTCCCTGGTCGATAGAATAGCCTACTGGCTGAAGCATTTTGGGAGATACATTACTTCATTGGAGCAGCTTCGGACCGAGTACTTGAAGAAGTATTATCCACTCGGCTGGACAAACGCAGCACGAGCTCTGATCAACAACTTCTCCATGATCCCCAATGAGCAATTCCATGAGGCATGGGATCGATTCTATGAGCTCATTGACTGATGTCCACATCACGACATATCCAAGCTCAATCTTGTCCATAGCTTCTTTTATGGGCTGACAGCAGAACTGCAAGGTCTAGTCAATGCTTCTTGTGGGAGCTCCTGTTTCACCAAGGATGAAGATCGGGTATGGGGCATCTATGAGGAGATGGTCAAAAACTACACAGTGATGTCCCAGACTAGGCTCTACAATCAAGGTAAGCCCCTATCCCAGGCTGTGTCCTATCAGAGGATAGCACGGGTTGATGCGGGTCCATCCATTTCTTCGTCAGCAGCACAGGCAGAGTCTTCAACCGCTGACATGGGTATTATCAACGAGAAGTTGGACCCCATAGAGATCATAGAGAAGAAGCAGTGCCAGGGCATGACACAGATAGATCATTTGGAATAGACTCTTTGTGACCTGAAGACCCATATCTTGTGTCTCCGGGAGGCACAGATGGCTTCTCATCCCCGTCTCAGGTCACGAGCTGATCCCAGCAGCAGCAGCTCTTCCCAGCACTCTGCCCAATACCATCAGGTTCACCACATTCAGGCAGAGCAGGTTCAGCCGTTGCAGCAACACTACTCTCATCCACCACCATCTCAGGACACTCAAATGATGGTGTATCAGCCGATCAGCCCCTGGTAGTTCTTCCCTCACCCCCTTACGAGCAGGAGCCGTTAATGGAAGTCGACAGGATTTGGTATGGCCAGCAACAAACTGGGATACGCAGAGATCATCCAGGATTCAGATGGTCTACCGGAGCCAACTCATCCCAGCAACAACCTCTACCTCCGGGTGGACAGAGCAGCCAGCAGCAGCAGTCCTAGTACTCCCAACCACAGCAGTAATACTAGTAGGGTCCTCACTCCCAGCATCATGGACAACAGTGGAGGCAGCAGCAGCCTCAGCAGTATTCTTAGCCTCCCCCTCACCAGTACCAGTAGTGCCAGCCTCATTTCCAGCGAGGCAACCCATCCGGTTCTCATGGACCAGCCTATGAGAACCCATCCCTTGATGATCTAGCTCGCCTACTCTCAGACCAGCAGGAATCCTTCATGCGGGAGATGGACGAGTTCAGGAAAGAGATGAGGGAAATAATATGGGCAAAGATGCCATACCCGCTCAGATTGAACCGAACCTGAACAATCTGAAGAGGAAGTCTGAGCAGGTATAGTTTACAGAGACTGCCACTCCTAGTGATTCATTGGGTGATATTTCTTCCTACATATTTGATGTTGATTTTGTAACACTTAGAAGTGGTAGGATGCAAGTTGGCGGTGCCTCATTTGAGCAACAACCTCATGATGATCCAAGAGCGCCAGACGAGGAGGATAGCGGTGTTGATGTCGCTGATGATGTTGATGACGGTCGTGTTGACGCCACCAAGGATGATGACCCAGTCGACAGTACTAAGGCTGCTACTTCTCCCAATGCGGTTGGTGGTACTGATGCCACCATTTGATGTGATGTTGAACCAGAGCGTGGTGCTGATGCTGCAAAGACTAACACCGACGTTTCTATTCCAGTTGTGTTTCCTCCTATTTTTGTATCTCAGGACAATATCAAAAAGACCAAAAAATGAATAAAGGAATGGTTTCTTCATCTACTACGAGTCCATATGTTTTGCATGATGATTCTTGTATGGTCTCCATTCCTTCATAGCAGCAGGAACCCCTTCCTAACTCTCTATCTGAGGAGAGTCCAGCTATCCCTTTCCCCTAGGCACTCCGCTTGGAGTAGAGGAAGAAAATAGAAAATCCAAAAAAAGCACAGTAGTTAGAGTTCAGCCAGCAAATGATCGAAAGATTCCATATCCAGTTGACTCTACAAGAGGTACTAGAGCACATCACTCTCTTCCAGAAGCACTTGAGAGAGAAGACCACTATACACAAGAAGAGAGGAATCACAATGCAGAGATCCATGTGCTGACTCGTGCCACATGTTTTGCTATTCAAAACCAATTGCCAGCCAAGAGACCTGATGCAGGATCTCCATATGTCAGATGCCACATTCATGAGCAACGGTTCGATCTTACCCTATTAGACAATGGTTCTTTAATTAACCTTCTTCCGACTTCCTTACTCAATCGATTCGAGTTTAGTCCTCTTAGACAGAGCAGGACAGTCCTTCAGTTTGCTTGATAGATCTGTTAAGAGGCTGAAGGGGTTACTTAAGGACGTTGTCGTCACAATTCAGGGCCTGAAATTCCCCATGGACTTTGTTGTATTGGACATGGAGATCCCTGAATCCGTGACAGATACCCCCATCATCTTAGGGAGACCATTCTTGGCCATAGCCAAGGCGGTATCTGACCATGATAGTGGAAAGGTATACTTTCGCATCGAGGGTAAAAGTGTACAAATAGATACGATCAAGGAGACCAGAGCCAGAGATTTAGAGAGATCAGATTAGATGACCAACTTAGAGCAGATGACAGAGGTAGAGCTAGATATCCACCAGGAGTGTGACTTTGTGATTACAGATGATGAAGCAGTTTAGGCAGATCCAGCATCACGAGCTCTTGTCGCGTCTTCAGACAGTGTAGATTCACATATCATAGTAGATGAGAGTTCGGAGAGCACATTCATGGCACAGGATACAGTAGAGTATCATGGTCAGGATAGCGAAGTTGATTTTGTTTCATACACTTCAGATTCAGATCTCTCAGATACAGACACCGATTTTGACTTGCAGGAGTTCAATGAATATTTACCGTGTTTGGTGCCTACAGTGCTGAAATCTAGGGTGGAGAGCGAGCCAGGTTCGTTGATAGATATACCAGCAATTCATATTCGTCAGAGTTATCACTACATCGAGAGTTCTCACACACAGATCTGGTAGCATTCACTCAGACATTCGAAAAGCCAGATTTACCAGCTCCCACTTATCCAGAATTGAAGACCTTACCGCAGAGCATGAAGTACAGATTCCTTGCAGGTGAGCCAGATATGTTCCCAGTCATTATCTCGGCTGATTTGACTGAAGACCAAAAATCTTGTTTGTCGAAGGTTCTTGAAAGAAATCGCAAGGCAATATAATGGAGTGTAGCTAATCTCCAGGGGATAAGTCCGGCCCTGTGCTCCCACCACATTTATCTCGAAGAAGACGCTAAACCCTCACATGAGTTCCAGTGATGGCTGAACCCAAATCTTCGAGATGTGGTCATGAAGGAAATATCTAAGTTGTGGAGCGTTGATTTTATCTATACCCCATCTCCGACTCCAAGTGAGTTAGTCCATTGCCTGTGGTACCAAAGAAGACGGGTATCACCACAGTTGTGAGCGAGTCTGGAGAGGAGATAGCTACCCAGGTACCCACTTCTTGGAGGGACTGTGTGGACTACAGACGATTGAATCAGGCCACCAAGAAGGACCACTTCCCGCTACCATTCATAAATCTGATCATCGAGAGACTAGCTGGGAAGAGTTACTACTGCTTTCTGGATGGGTATTCGAGATACAACCAGGTGGCCATAGCACCCGAAGACCAAGAGAAACAACTTTCACCTATTCGTTTGGGACGTATGCTTTTAGAAGAATGTCCTTTGGATTATGTAATGTTCTAGCTACATTCCAAAGGTGCATGCTCTCTATTTTCTCGAACATGGTTGGTTAATTTTTAGAGGTCTTCATGGATGAATTCTCGGTCTATGGCAACAGTTTTGATGTATGTCTTGATTACCTAGACCGAGTACTTCAGTGCTGCATCGAGGTCAACTTAGTATCATCTTGGGAGAAGAGTCACTTCATGGTGACTTAGGGGACGATTCTTGGCCATATCATCTCCAACAGGAGCATGAAAGTGGCCGAGGTGGATATCATCAAGAAACTCAATCCATCGTCCAATTTATGACAGTTGCGGCCTTTTATGGGGTGCATCGGTTTCTATCGATGGTTCATACAAGACTTCAGCAAGATTGCCCGATCGCTCACTGATTTGTTGACAAAAGACACCGAGTTCCTTGTAGATGTGTCTTGCATCATTTGAGACTCTCAAGAATCTAGTTGTTGAAGCTCTTGTCCTTCAACCACTTGATTGGTCTCTCCCATTCGAGATCATGACGGATGCCTCTAATTTTGCCATAAGGGTCGTGCTAGGAAAGAGGAGGGAAATATTACCATTTGCCATTCACTACGCTAGCCGTACATTGGATGCCACTCAGTGGAACTACACAATCACATAGAAGGAGATGCTAGCCGTAGTCTTTGCCTTGGATAAGTTTCGATCTTACATTCCTGGATCTAGAGTGCCTATTTATACTGATCACACTGCCATCTGATACTTAATGGCAAAGAAGGATACCAAAGCCAGATTAACCAGATGGATCCTTCTACTCCAAGAGTTTGACATAGAGATTAAGGATAAAACCTGGAGTCAAAAATGTGGTGGCTGATCACCTCTCCCGTTTAGAGAACCTTATAGATTCAGATCAGATCACACCTATTACAGAGACAGTCCCATATGAGGCGATCCTTACGATCACCTCACTTCCATGGTACGTCGACATTGTGAATTATCTTGTTGCAAAGAAAGTTCCACAAGGTTGGCCCACACAGCGACTTGAGACCTTTCTTACGAAGGCCAAGTCATACAATTGGGAAAATTCCACTCTTTATCATGAAGCGGGGGATAGCATCTGGAGACGGTGTATTCCTCAAGAAGAGCAGCATAGCGTCCTCACCTATTGCCACAAGCTTGAGGCAGGAGGACATCATTTTGGGAGAAGGACAGCATAAAAGGTGCTCCAATCTGACCTTTGGTGGCCTACCCTCTTCAAGGATTCGGATGAATTCGTGAAGAGATGTACTGACTGTCAGAAAATGGGCACTTGTGGATAGAGATATATGGTGTCGATGTAGCCCATTCACTTCTGTGAGATATTTGACGCATGGGGCATCGATTTCATGGGCCCATTTCCTAAGAGTCAGGGATTTGAGTATATTTTGCTTGATGTAGATTATGTGAGTCATTGGGTTGAGGCCATCCCCGCTCAAACCGCAGATGCTAATACTCTTTGCAAATTCTTGAGGAAAAATATCATTTCACGGTTCGGAGTACCTAGAGTTTTGATATCAGATGGGGGGGACTCATTTTATCAACGACAAGGTAAGGTCCCTTACTAACGAGTTCATCATAGATCATAGAGTTGCCACTCCTTATCATCCACAGACGAATAGTCTTGTTGAGGTTTCTAACAGGGAGATTAAGACTATAATGCAGAAGGTTTTGGACTCGGTCTTATAGGCATATCGGACATCCTTAAAGACTCCATTGGGTACATCTCCATTCCGAATCGTTTATGGTAAGCCATGTCACTTACCAGTTGAGCTGGAGCAAAAGTCACATTGGGCAGTCACTGAGATATTCTTAGATCCTAAGAGTGTAGGAGATCAGATGAGAGAAGAATTGGTAGCCCTGGAGGAATTGAGAGATACAACCTTCGCAAGTAGTCTTCAGTATAAGGACGGAGTGAAAAGATGGCATGATTCTCATATCAGCTATAAACAGTTTGAGCCGAACCAGAAAGTATGGCTATTTGATGCAAGGTTTATATTATTTCCAGGGAAATTACAGAGTAAATGGAAGGGACCATACTTGGTCCAAAAGGTGCATGACAAAGGCAGCATTGATATATCTGAGATGTTTTCTGAGTCCACCTTTTGGGTTAATGGTCAACGCCTAAAGCCATATCTAGATCACGATCCGTTGAACGTCGATGTTGCTCCTATTCATTTTGCATGAGATGAGGTCTTTAACTCACATCATTTGCATCTCATGCATGATTATCATTTCCTCCCGCAGCTGTATAGATCCAGTTGTCCATATCGCACATTCTTTTGTCTAACACCCCATCCCCATCTTGTGATTATGTTATACTTAGGGTGTACTTTACCCTAAGTATAAGGGGTGTCAGACTTTTGATTATTCTTTTGATTCTTTTTACCTATGTTTTGCTGCCTATTCTTAGGGATATTTTACCTTAAGTATAGGGGAGGTAGACACTGTACATTCTAACCCTTGGTTTTCTCCTAGTTGTGCAGTCTTCTGTACAGTCTTCTATACTTAGGATTACTTGATCTTAAGTATAGGGGGATCACCGACTTCTATTGATTATATTCTTTTATTTGTCTTTGTAGTATAGTATTCTTTTCATTTCCCAATACTCAGCACGAGTTATGTCTTCCTTTGCATCTCTTAGATCACTATGAGGACATAGTTCGAGCTAAGTAAAGGGGGTATCGTATACATTGCATATATACTTTAGCCATAATTCGTACTTTCGTATTTTTCATATGTCTAGAATACTGTATAAATACTTGTAAAATAAAGTAAAATCAATTAATAAAAAGATGCAGATATTTCCTCAAAATTCTTTTTGTATATACTGATTAATAAGTCAGATTAAAATATTTTGAAGAATATTTTGAAAGTAGTTTGAAAACCAATTTGAAATTTTTTTGAAAAATATTTGAAAAATATTTTCAACCTTTGTAAAAATATTTTGGCTTGTAAAAATTTTTCTTTTCTTTGTGTGAAATAAAATTATTTTGTAAAACTATCTGCAAATGTTTTGAAAATGGTTGAAAATTATTTGGGATTTTTACTCGACAGACCCTATAATCTTTGCCAATTACCTCTACGACCTTCGAAACATCGTAATTCCTCCCTGGACCCCGTAAACTTGCTCCTTCTTACCCCACGAACCCTGCCGTTAAATTGAGACATCTTGACCTAACTTGAGTGGGTTAAAACTGAGTTAATCAAACCATATAAAATCTAACGGTTGGATCTCATAGATTCAACAAATACGATTGAAGTTTTTTATGTGTATTTTGAAAATATTAATAATGGAAAATAAGATAGTACATGCTCCAAGTCTCTGTACCCATACCGTGCTGCGTATCATCGGCATAGTGCCAGCCATGAACGGAGGACTCATACGTCTCCTCGTCCCCCCACAGCGCGTACACCTCCTCCCCGTGCACAGCGTCGTCTCCCACCATGAGCCCTTCGTCGTTGATCCCCGCCAACCCCATCCACAGCAGCCCTGTGCCGGCAAGCATCAGCAACACGTTGTTCGAAGGGAACCTCTCCCTATCCTTCATCATCCTCAGCCCCACCTAGTAGGCCACCGTGATCCCGGCCACGCCGGAGGACGGGTGGACCACGTAGCTGCCGGCAAAGTCCATGACACCCCAGTGGAAGAGAAAGCCGCCACCCCACACACTGAAGGCCCCCACAGTGTAGGAGAAGGTGAGCCACAGCGGCACGAACAACATCCACGCCTTGAAGTTCATCCTTCCCAACAGTGACCCAGCGAGCAGTATGAGAGTGATCATGGTGAACAAGCACTAGAGGCAGACGAGCGCGGCCATGGGGTGGAATGGCGTGATCATGGAGGTATCCACCTCGTTGCCGGTGCCGTGGAAGTAGTGGGTTGTGTCCAGGAGGGTGGCCTGCTCGAGGAGGAAGCTCTGGGCGAGGGCAGGGCGGGGCTTCACCCAGAAGGGGAGGAGGCAGTCGCCGAAGGACATGCCAAAGGCCTAGGACACCCAGCAGATCCATATGGCGGCGAAGGCGTAGAGGGCCATGAAGGCGGAGTTAACGGCCCACTTCTTCTTGACGACGCTGTCGTAGAGGACGACGAGGCCCGGTATGCTCTGGAGCCCCACCAGAGTTGCCGACAGCATCTGCCACGTGTTATCTCCCTTGTTTAACCACTCAGGTGCTCCTGTTCCATTCTTGTATGTCGTCGGGATCTCCATGGTCGACACCGCTCCCCTCACCTTCATGCTTTCTCCTATCTTTGAGCGCTGGAAAGAGAAGCATTGGCTGGGGGCTCCGAGCACGCTGTCGACTGGGTGTTGCGATGTCGAGGTGGATATCGTGACGGAGGACCTAGAGGTGGAGTGTGAGGCCGGAGGTTGGGAACGAGGAGGTGGAGGGCGGAAGTCGGGGAGGAGGGCGAGGGAGGTGGAGGTGGTGGGTGTTGGGTGTTGGGTGGTGGGGAAAAGGAAGAAGTTGAAAGGGAGTGGCAATTGATGTAAATTTGATAACTAAATT
Organism: Ottelia alismoides; assembly: GCA_037367405.1. Lineage (NCBI taxonomy): Eukaryota > Viridiplantae > Streptophyta > Magnoliopsida > Alismatales > Hydrocharitaceae > Ottelia > Ottelia alismoides. Next base: position 76,738 of record JAZKJV010011462.1, read on the forward strand.
AGGTATAATATAAAAGAATATAACGGAATCTGTTTAGTTTTAACGAGTAAATGGATAGGGGTTAACCACAGGGTTTATAGGGTAAGAGTTAGGAAGTTTACAGGGTCCAGGGAGGAATTACGTTGTTTCAAAGGTCGTAGAGGTAATTGGCAAAGATTATAGGGTCTGCCGGGTAAAAATCCCAAATTATTTTGAAAAAATCTATATATACTATTTGCAAAATATTTGCAAAATAGTTTTCAAATGTTTGTAAATGTTTGTACAATTGTTTAAAATTATTTTGGACTATAGTTTTCAAAATTATTTGTAAAATTATTTTCAAAAAAGTTTGAGGAATATATGCATTACACACAAAAAATTCTAACTATATATATACATTTATAAATTACTTATCTACCTAATTCCTGTAAATAATTAACTCACTCTTGTGTAAATATGTGTATCATATCTACTAACCTTAACCCTTACTAAAAAATCATTATATATACTTGTATATAGTACTAACCCTTTTTCGTAAAAAATCGATAAAAAAACTACAAAACCCAAAAGTCTAAAAAAAGTTGCATAAAAATCTATTTTTACATGTGCATCATTTTTCGAAAATCCATAAAAGTTCAAAATTAGAAAATTATTTCACAGAAAGATTTTACTTTCTTGCATGGTACATATTTTCTTGCATTTGCATGTGCATTTTTCTAGATAATATTGACATTTAAACTAAGTCTGGAATATAATTGAAGAATGGAGCTTAGTTGGACCTTAATCTACTTAATTTAAGAGGAACCTTATAAGAACTAGAGTTAAGACTTTTCAGGTCCTAGTGACTTAATTCTTTGAGTCCATAAGACTATGTTCACATGCCATCTTGATTAGTCTAAGTAGAATATTTAACAACACATGCATGATTCTTTCAGACCGTGGCTTACCTTGGACAAGCACTCTACACGTATCTCTTCATGGAGGAGGTAGTGAGGGAGCAGAATCTTTTAGCTTGGGGTAGCATACAAGGGTAGTACATCTAGGAGGAACCTCTCATCCCCCTATAGGGAGGGAAGTGCATCTCAACCTGGTGTGGCGATGTTGAGATCTAAAGATAGGATGCTGTGGGGATGCAATAATGCTTCAAAAGAGGGATAGTCTACTGGCTCAAGAGGAAAAACTCCTTATGTACATGTTGCACCTTGTATATATTTAAAAAGAAAAGAAAAGAAAAAAATGCAAAATCTCCAAAAGTGGACAGGCCTGATTGAAAAGTAAAATGCATGCTGAAGTATATATACAAGTGAAAAAAATGAATAAGAGCTTCAAAGTTAAATTTTTGTAAGCTTGCAGCAGATGACTTGGCTACACTAGTCATGCATCCAAGGATAGGTAGCTACACTAGCTACCGTCCATTCTCTTCTCCATCCCCTTTTCTTGAGCTGGTTGTACTTGAACTTAGAAGGGAATATCCCAGCTCCTCGAGGAAAGAGTTGCTAGATCGGGGGACTAGAGTTACCTTGTTAAGAGAGGATGTTTCTTTGCTACTTTTGAGATGAGGAGCTATATTGCACTTACACCATACAAGTAAAGATTCATAGTATTAAGAATTTGTGTATGCAAACTTGTTTAGACCTGACTGTTGAGGAGACCTGAATAGGAGTCTTGTGGAACTTGAAGGCTGTTAGGCTTTAAATCCATTTCCATTAACATTCTGCCACACTGATAATCCAAAGGATCGATAGAGCTCCATATTCTAACTTCTTTCCTTTTTCTTTTCTTTATTTTTGTTTTCACTTATTTTCCAAATAAGTGTTCTCTAAGGGACTAGTAAAGGTAAAGTAAAGGGGAATGATGAATCCACGATTCATCATCTTTATTCTTTTATTTTAGCTTTATTTCCTTAGTCAAATACCTATAAATACCCATTAATTTCATGAAATTGCCATTTTGCATGCATTTCTTAAATATGCATTTTTAACACTTTTTATATTCAAATAAAAGAATAAAGAAGAAAAGAAAAATAAATGATGTATTTATGAAATAAATGCAGACTGACCTGAACCCCGAAAGAAGGTCAAGACTTGACCTTATCGATCAGGAATAAAGTAGGGGAGATAGGATCTTTAATCCAAAAATAATGTGTACATTTATTCCTTGTATATTTGTACAAAACTTACACTATTTTATTTTTATATAAATTGACTCAAATTAAATACTTTTATAAATAAAAGTTATAAATAAAAATAATTTGTAAATACTAAAAATAATTGCAAAATAAAATAATTTACAGATTACAAATAGTCACACTCAGAAAAAGTCGTAAAGCGATAATTGAAAGACCAATTCCAGCTCCATACGAACTCATATTGAATCAAACTTACTTCCATTGTACTCTAAATTAAATTATCTTTAAAATGATTGTGGTTTCATAACCTTTGAAGTCACGGTTGAAAAGTCAATTTTCTAGGGTGGTTTGTGCTTTTTCTCCACTTACTTATTGTATATATATTTGTTCATGATTATTTTTTTATAAAATTTACATAATTGTAAATATTATCTTCATTATTAAAAATAAAAATTAAATTAAAATTCTAAATAAAAAAATTTATTATTTGAAAATAATTTCCTTATGCGTGCATGTGTATATTGTACTATATGTATATAATACTTGTATATAACTAATTTCCTTATACATGAATCACCAAAAAATTAATATCTGATATTAATTAATTAATTTAATATAATTACGAAAATTGGATTTATGTATTTAATTTATTCATTTATTTGATTTGAAAACCTACCTTATATATAAGATTTGATTTTTTGCCTTCGATAACCACCATTAAGGTGGCTAATTAATTTTTGTAAATTATTTTTTTTAATTATTTTATTTAATTATGAATTTCATTTTGAATTTATTTATTAATTTATTAATTTATTTTATTTAATTAATTAACCACTAAATACTTCCCTTTTTTGTAAGTAATTATTTCTTTTTTTATTTTTCTTTTCCTTTTTATTGAGCTCCTCCTCCCTCTTTCTCATTTTGATCAATCTTTGGTGGAGAAGGAGCCTCATTCCCGAAATCCTATCGGTCGAAGAGGAGCCCAGCCCCCGAGTCGTCCAGTGATAGCAAATCGGTTGTCGTCGAGGCCATCACGGCGCCCGCCTCCCTTAGGTTAGATCCAATTTTATTTCTCATCTTTCATCTAGAGTAATCAAGGCATAGTTCTTATTTTCAAGCTTGTAAATCTAGATACGTAGTTTTCATCACCAATTTTTTATCCGAATCTGATTTCATCTCATCTCTCGAACCTCTCCGTTTCACATTCTATCTCATACGATCTCTCAACTCCGGCCGCGCATGGTAACCAGAGACCCAGATCCATCCATTTCGCGGATATGCATCCACTCACATTTTTCCGTGATCGAATTTTATTGGATCGAGCCGTTGTGCTCGTAACCTCATTTGTGTATACAAAAATAAATAAAAAAATTTAAAAAAATGTTCTTCTTTTTCTCTAACATTTATTTTGCAGGATAAAATAAAAAAAATAAAATATATATATATATAAATCATTTACAGTTTCTCTTTCTAAAAAAGGTTTTTTATTTAGTTTATGTTTACAATAAAAGATAAAAAATAATTAAAAAAGGTCGGGCGGCAGCCGCCTGCCCGCAGCGCCACCGGATGCACACAGCCACCTACGGCCAGCAGCACCCCAGTGGTCGTTCACAGGCGACATCCTTCCTCCGCCAGAAGCATCGCTACCACCGCCAGGGGTGCCCTCCGCGCGAGCCAGCGCCCTCTGCCTCCAGCTGATGCAGGCGCCGCCTCCAGCCGCGCCCGCCTGCCATTCTCTGCACTGCCACCATCATCCAAACCGTGCCTCCATAGCAGGAGTCGTGTGCCCACAACTCCATCCTCTTCCTCAACCGCATGGACCCGTGCATCTCCTCTGTGGTAGGTTCACCGCCCTTGGTCCGCCCCATGCCTCCATCTCCGATCATCGCGGAGAGGAGCTCCGCCCGACGACTCAACCGCCTACCCCTCGAGCTTCTCTGCCTACCGCAGCCTGTCGCCTCGCATCCCTGAGTAGTTGCACCCTCGATCAACCACCGCGGACCCCAGCAACCTTGCCGCACCACCGCCATTATCCCGCTCCACTAACGCACCACCGTCCAGCCGTACGCACCACTACACTGCATGTCGCCCGCAGGCGTGCTAGAATAAACGGAGAGAGAAGAGTGCGATGCGCTCCCCTTTTATGCCCTTTTTGGTGAAGAAATGACGAACATAGACAAAAGAAACCCTAAGGGGTTTTTAAATAAAAAATTTTGGGAAAATAATATTTCACCCCTGGACGTTCTACAAATTTCAAAAAGGTCCCCACCAGGGAGAATCACATGCGCAGCACACCCTTCATGAGTAATTTGCACTTTCTATCCTTTTGTTATTTATTTTTATATTTTGATGCAAAAACTTCTAATATTTATGTTCCAAACCCTATAATTTCCAGACTTGATTTTGCATGATCTTTTCATTGAAATAAATCTTTTTGTTAGCCAATAAATTCCGCAAAAATCAAGTTAGACTCATGTTGTGTGCATCTTCATTGTGTATAAATTTAATCCCATTTTGTTTTAATTTGATATTTTATAAAAATCAAAAATAGTGTCATTTTCTTTGCCTGAAAGTTGAAAAATCATAAAAATTTGAATATTGCTCTAGAAATTACAAAAAATAGATTAGGTTTATTTTATTGTCTTTTATTTTCCTTCCAAATTTCACACATTAATTATTTACAAAACCCCTAAAAATGTAAAATATAAAAATCTTAAAAATGTAGAAAATTCTAGAAAATTTCAAAAATAGTGATTTCAGTTCCTGTGAGATGTTTGTTTATATTTTAGCATGAAATAACTCCCAAGAGTTTTGGGTACTTAAAATATTTTTAAGTTGTTAATTACTCTAGGTTGTGTACTGTTCACTTTTTTTCCATTGTTCGATTTTTAGAAAAATACAAAAACATCTGAAAAACTTAGAAAATTTACCAAAAACATTTGAAAATTTATAAAACCCAAAAATATTTTCTTTATACTTTTCTTAGTATTTTTGACCATTTTAAAAAATTACAAAAATAGTGTTGTGCGTATATTTCTTCCCTTGTGACTTGTTTGTTTATTTAAAATAAAAAAAATCAAAAATAAAAAACCACTAAAAAATCCTTTATTTTCAAAAATTGACTGCTGAGTTCTTTAATCGTGCTCCTTGTGTTCGACCCTGGTTGCTATATCAGGTAAATTAAATAGAGAAGACCGCTTACATTTCATTGATTGATTCTTTTTTTAAGTGGTTGTATATATTTTTCTCATTGAGTTAACCGATTAATTGGGGTCGCAACGACTATTGATATATTTGCATACTTAACCTTAGTTGATCGGTCGCTCATCAGGGACTTCATGGGAAAGTAGAGACTTTCAAAGCATGTCTCGTAGACAAAGGCTACACACAGAGAGAAGGCATCGACTACGATGAGACATTCTCTCCTGTGGCTATGCTTAAGTCCATCAGTTCACTGCTAGCTATAGATGCATCTCTTGACTACGACATCTGGGAAATGGACGTCAAGACAACTTTTCTCAATGGATACCTCGAGGAGGATATCTATATGGAGCAGCCCCAGGGCTTCATAACCAAGGAAGGTAAAATATGCAAGCTGAAGAAATCCATCTATGGGCTCAAACAAGCTTCTCGTAGCTGGAACATCATATTTGACGAGACCATAAAGAGTTATGATTTTGTGCATAATCCTGATGAACCTTGTGTGTACAAGAAGCTTAGTGGGAGCGCCATTGTGTTCATCGTGCTTTACGTAGATGGCATCCTTATCATTGGGAATGATACAAGGATGATGATGAGTGTTAAGATTTGGCTATCCCATACCTTCGAGATGAAAGATCTTGGAGAAGCCTCTTACATCTTAGGTCTGAAGCTATTCAGAAATCGAGAAAAGAATATATTGGGATTATCACAACATAGGTATATTAAGAAGATTCTTGAACGTTTCCGTATGGATAGTTCCAAGAAAGGTTTCCTCCCCTTAAGACATGGTATTCACATGTCTAAAGGGATGACTCCTCAAAGTGTTGAGAAAAAGAAAGCCATGGCTGGATGCCCCTATGCATCGGCAGTAGGAAGCTTAATGTACACCATGATGTGCACTAGACCAGATATCTGCCATGTAGTGGGATTGGTAAGTCATTACCACTCCTTCTATGGAGAACAACACTAGAATGCAGTGAAGAACATTTTCAAGTATCTAAGATGGACGCAAGATTACATCTTGGTCTATGGAGATGGTGATCTCCAAGTCTTGGGATACATAGATTCAGACTTCCAGACGGATATAGATGATCGAAAGTCGACATCAGGGTTTGTGTTCCTGTTGAATGGTGGTGTTGTGAGCTGGAGAAGCAAGAAGCGGGACACTACAACATATTCAACAATAGAAGATGAATACATTGTCATGTCGGATGCTACAAAGGAGGTGGTGTGGTTGCGCAAGTTCATCATGGAACTTGACGCAGTTTCCTCTAATACTCCCATCCCGATACTCTGCAATAACACAAGAGTCATTGCCCAGTCGAAGGAACCCAGATGGCATAAAAAGAGCAAGCATGTGGAAAGAAAATACCACATCATTCGAGAGATTCAAAAGTGTGGTGACGTCATCATCACCAAGGTGGCCTCTGCCAACAACGTTGTTGATCCTCTTACCAAACCTTTGACACAGAAGTTTTTCGACCAGCATGTACTGAGTATAGGTTTAAGGATTGTACCTGAATGGTTATGAGGGCTAGAGGGAGATTGTTAGCCATGTCAGCCCGAGGAGAACCATTATAAACGTTATTGTAATGTTTGATTTGTCAATAAAATTTATTGATTCTTTTTCACTCCCTTTCTGAGATTAAATGAATGAATGCACTATAAGGTCCCTCTAACAATTAGGGCTATGTACCGTGGCCATATTAATAATCATACAGCTGTTGATTCGGTAATAAAATCATAGAGGCTAGTGTTTGGATGAATATCAAGGAGTTATATTACGGACTCATCAAGCACCGTCAAATTATTGTTAAGAGTTGATCTCCAGCCTGAGTAGGAGATTGCAATCATTTCTCATTTAGGTTGATATCTGATCGGCCTCTTGATGTTGGTCCTCTGCATGGGAATAGAGACTCGAAGGTGTCAGATTAGTTGGGTCAAAGAGTTGACATAACGAGATCGAGATAACAAAAGTCCTATATCATAAACTGTCATGATATGGGCATGCATCCTCTGACCGAAGACAGATGTGTTACTATATGTCTGAGTTTGTACATTTGGTAGAACAATAGGTTGATGACCTAACCAAGGTTTATACATCGGCACGCTAGTGTACATGCAAGAGCATATGAGTAATGCAATCTCTCAAAGGGATCATACAGGTTCACTTATGAATCGGAAGACATGAGCTCACTCATGAAGTATTGGAACCAATCAAATTCCATGCATGGTCGTAGTGCTTTGGAAGCATGACAAGAATTCGAAGGTATGATATATGCTTTTGGAAAGCATATGATCGATATCAAATCCCAATGACCACGAATGAGAAACTTGGTGATGAACCCTGAAGATGACAGTGTAAAATTGAACTATACGTTTGGGTTCATCATAGGTTCTCTAGTATGCAGGATGTACAGGTATTCGGAATACTTGAGGGTGATGTGATCATAAATGGTTGTATAAACATGACGCTTCCATTCCACAGGAGTGATGAAACATGTTTGGATTTCAGTGACTTGTCTCAGTAGAGAAGTAATCTGATCTTGGTCCAAGTGTTGGACGTTGATATAAATGAGATTCAGATGCAATGAGAAGATTAGATTTACGGCATTGATTAAATCAAGCATCTATGAGAGGTCCATGAGATCTGGATTTGAGATGTAATCTCAATATCCAAGTCACTATATATGGAACAATACAATCGCCATGTCTTTATCTCCAAGTATCTACGGAGAAGGCGCATTATTCTTGAAAGAGTTCAAGAATAATTCTATAGTTGAATGATATCTAAGCATTGACAAATGGATAATTAAATATGATTTAATTATCATGAATAATGTAAAATTGATTCATATTATTTGAATGCAAGAGAATGATTATACAATATAATTAAATGTGATTTCATTATTGTGTATATGAATAATGTGGATAGCACTATCCAATTATTCATGTATATTATAAATGTGATTTATAATATATTAGAGAGAGACCAATTGTAATTTTTATTTGTTGATTAATTATTAATGTGAATTGGGTTCACATTGAATGATTAATTGAAAATATAATCACATTTTATTTTAAGTTGTGAATGTGATTCACATAATTCCAATGGCATGACTGCAATATACATAAGATAATTATGAATTCTTTTTTGTGAAATTATTTACAACAAGAGTTGTTGTAAATCTTGAGATATCATCAGATAATGAGATCTCATGATAATTTGAGGAGATGGACTCATTTCACCCAATAACGGTGGGCGGGTACTAATCTCCATTAGGAGAAGTGTGGTCGTCCCCCCCCCCATTAGGGATGAGGTTAGTCTCCTCATTATCTCAGGACTAGTCAAATGATTTGAATTTGAAATTAAGAATATTGATTTATTAATATAAATTAATTTAAATTAAATCAATTGTTGTTGTGTTTTTTTACGACAACATCATGGCCATTGAAGGAAACACAAATCAATCTCACCCATTGATTGTGTGTTGTCCATGGATTGGGATCCATGGACTCCCAAAACCCTATATAAGAAGAGGCACCCCTTGTTCTTCGAGTTACACGATTACAGCGTCTCTCTCTCTCTCATTCTCACGTCACCCCTTCTCCCTCTCTAAGAGTGGTCGTCCACTCTTCTCATAGAGAGAAGGTTGTCTTCGTCATCGCTCCGCCTTTGTGTCACCGCTTCGATGACTCCGGGGTCTCCATCTTCTTTGGTGCATCTCGGTCGTGAAGAAGGCGTTCGATATCATGATGAGAACATGAGATCTATTGCTTGGATCATCGACTTGGATTGCGAGAAGCACGCGACTCATCCCCGCGCTCACAAGCGTCTCCTCCGACGGATCGGACTTGAGATAGGAGGTCTCTTCTCTTAGAGGCTCGATCGCAACCATGCTACAAGAGGTATTCCTATATCTATTATGTGGTTAGATGAAACGATCCAAGAAGTGTTCTTGGATCATGTGGTTTCATCATTTAATTTTGTTAAATTCCGATGCACCGAGAAACTAGTGTGACTAGACTCTCTTGATCCTATATGTTACGATCATCATGCTTCCATGATGCATTTAAGGATTATTCCATATCCTTCAGCAGTAGCATCTTGTATCCGAAAGATATCCAATGAGATGTTAGGTGAATCTAAGGGAAGAGATACATGCCAATAGGAGGCTTGGTGGTGGAATGAAGGGGTGCAAGAGAAGTTTAAAATTAAAATAGCTTGCTTTAAAGCTATGTATAAGGATTGAACTGAGGAAATTATCACAAACTACAAAATAGCGAAGAAGAAAGTAAAGAAGGTTGTAAGTGAAGCTAAATTGAAAGTTTATGAAGGTTTGTACAAAAATCTTGACTCGAAGGAGGGCCAGAAGTATATATTTAGATTGACCAAAGTAAGAGAAAGAAAGATCAAAGACCTTTCTCAATTGAGATGCATCAAGGACAAGGAAGGACATGTGCTTGTTACTCAAAAGGATATAGATATTAGATTGAGGCAGTATTTCCATAAGCTTTTCATTAGGGAAGGGAATAAAGAGATTACTTTGGGAGATCTTGTTGGTAGTGAATGAGACATGAATCATGCAAGCTATAGATGAATACAAAGGAAAAAACTTTAGGAGGCTTTAAAGGTTATGAAACCTAGGAAAGGTGTAGCACCTAATGATATTCCTATAGAAGTTTGGGGAGTTTCAGGTGAACGAGATTTGACTTGGCTCACAAATTTATTCAATGTTGTTTGGTGAAGCAAGAAAATATCTGACAAATGGATAAGAAGCATTGTGGTACTTATTTATAAGAATAAATGAGACATTCAAAATTGTTCAAATTATAGAGTATCAAACTAATGAGATATACTATGAAAATTCATGAACGCATAATCGAAAGAAGGTTGAGGCAAGTTTCCAAAGTAACTGAAAATCTATTCGGATTCATGCTAGGTTGCTCTAGTATTGAATTTATACACTTGTTAAGAAGAACAATAGAGATCCATAGAGAAAAAAAGAAGAAGCTCTGTATGATTTTTATTGATTTGGAGAAGGCTTATGATTCGGTCCTAAGGGATATATTATGGAGAGTTTTGGAGAAGGGATAAGTACTTGTCCTATACATTAACCTTATAAAGGATGTGTATGATGGGGCTTCATCTTGTGTAATGATCCAATGTGGGAAGATTGACTCTTTTAACATTAGCATCGTTCTACATTAAGGTTCAACTTTGAGACAAGATGACTAGTCACGTTCAGGATGATATACCTTGGTGTATGTTGTTCACCGATGATATTGTATTGGTTGATGAAACAAGAGATGGAGTAAATGAGAAGCTAGAGTTTGGGAGACATGCCTTAGAGACTAAATGATTTCATATAAGTAGGGCTAAAAATGAATATGTGGAGTGCACATTTCATGGGAACGAAAATGAAGGACTCAAGGTGAAGATTAGAGATGATAACATTCTGAAGAAAGATTCTTTTAGATATTTGGAATCTATTTCACAACAAGATAGGGAAATTTATGAGGATGTTAGTCATAGAATCAATGCAGGTTGGGTAAAGTGGAGAGGAGCCTCTATTGTTCTTTTTGATAAGAAATCCCTTTAAATTTTGAAGGAAAATATTACAAAGCAGACGTGAGACTTGCTATGCTCTATGATCAGAATGTTGGCATGTGAACCATAAACATGTGGAGAGAATGTTTGTAGAAGAAATGAAAATGCTAAGCTAGATGTGTGTTCATACACTAAAAGATAGGATTCGGAATGATACGATTAGAAGGAAAGTTAATGTAGCTCCGATAGAAAATAAGTTGAGAGAAAAGTGCATGAAATGGTTTGACCATTTATAAAGGATGTTGGTTAATGCACTGATTAGAAGATGTAAGATTTTAGATGCTAGAGTAGATCAAGAGAGGGTGGGGAAGGCCCAAGAAGTGTTGGAATGAGACTATCCAAAGGGATCTTAGTTATTTGAATTTAAGCTCGAGAATGACCCAAAATAGATCTGAATGGAGGTAGAAAATCCATGTAGACGACCATACTTAATTGTGGGAAAAAGCTTTGTTTTTTGTGGTGGTGTAACCATTGCTATTTAAGCAAGGCAGACTGTAAATATTATGATCATTTATTTTATCATCGTTTGGTTACTACAAAAATATTTGAAGCTTGTGGAAATAATTGAGACCTTATCAGATTTAAGTCCTTCAAATTTATCTCTACTTCATGTTCTAGTGACTTGATGAATCTGTGATTCATCTCTCTAAAAGATGAAAAAAGAGATCTGTTCCCAAGTAATTAATTGTATTTATTCATCTAAATTACATTTTTATCATCCATTCATATGTAAATAAGATTCATAATTTAGCATGCAAAATTGCATTTAATAAGAAGATCAAAAACCTTGTACACCATCACAGGTATATTACCCTAATTTCCTTGATTTTAAATTATTTTTCAGTAACTCCAAATCAACTATTTTGTGTACATATTATTAATACTAATCAAGTAAAAATACCAAAAATACTAACTTGTATATTTGCTCAATAAAATCCAAATCCTAATTTTGAGATAAAAAGTCGTAAATGTGAATATCTTTCTCATACAGTCTCCTATGGATGCTACTCGCTTTTAAATTAATGTACATTTAATTATCAATAAACTAAGAGCAAATTGAAAATAATTAGAGTTCATATGCGAAACTTGCTTTTTGGAACCTCATTGTATATTGTATATTGACCGATTTGATCGTATTATATTATACACAAAAATAACTCTTTCTGATATATTTCTTTTTTGTTTATTTTCTTTGATTTATATTTTAATTAAATGTGTAAAAATCCAAATAAAAATTAAAGCAAAAATTAAGAAAATAAATCAACTAAGTCTATATATATGTTCCTTTTAATTTATTTCTTTATTTTCTTAACTATTGAAAATCCAAAAAATAGACTAGTGCGTACATAATTATATTATATTCTATCGATTTTATTTTTATCTTATTTAAAAATGACAAAAAATTACAAAATTCCAAATTACGGTATTTTATATCTTTAGAGTACCACCAAAATATGTTTTCTATAGATGATCTTTTTTGGTTTTGGTCCCTTCAGGAAAGTTGTAGGTCTCGACGAGACGATCAACTTTTTGAAGACCACTTTTTATTTGACCTTGTTTTCTATTTTTATCGATTTTACTTTGATTTTCCTTTTGAATTTTTTGAGAGTGACACGTAGCAGTTCTTGGAGTTGCCATGTGTCGCAACTTTTATTTTATCCTTATTTTAATTTTTATCATTTTATTTTTAATTTAGTTAATTTTTATTTTAATCTCTTTTAATTATTTTTAATTTGTTTAAATTTCCTTTAATTATTTTTATTTATTTTTTCCCGCCACATGGCATCTCCTCCACGCACCACATAGCACCCCCTTCTACCCCAACCGCATCTCCTTTTATGACAGTGCATGACCCCCATGTCACCCTTATTGCATGCACCGCTGTCACCCCTCTAGCCCACACCCTGCCCTCCTACGCAACTACCGCCCAGCAATCATCGCTCCACCCTTCTTACGTGCACCCCCATGTGACACCCCTTCCCTCGCTCCTCCACCATCTCCACGCTCCCATGACCGAGTGCCTCCCATCAAAACCATTACATCCACCCTCATCGTGCTCCATCTGCCATTAGAGAGAGAAAAACACCCAAGCTCCCACCAATCTCGATGACAGCGAGATCAGGATCGTGTTGAGCGATGATGGTGTCAGCCATTATTGAGGCAAGATTCAAGGGCCTCCGCCATTGTAGCTGTTGCACACTAATGCGGTCAAGCTCATCGACGCCTCCCTTGTAGTTGTTGCACACCGCCTCCATCCTTGTAGACTACTATAGTCTGATCTCACACTCACTCTCTTTCGGCTTCTATAAAATATGTCCATGTACAATTGTTCTAGCTTCCCCATTTTTGTAGATGGACATTCAGGTTACAATCAGGTCGTGTCGCTCTTGATGAACAAGAGCCTTCACCTATCCATTTGGGAAATTTAATGAAAGTTTAATAGAAATTAGAGCTCATGTTTCTCTTTCAAGCAAAATTTAAGTCCGCCTAAAATATGCAAGGACCAATGAGTTATGTGTCTTCAAACACAAGGGTGTTCATGTGAATATTGGAGTTAAATTCATAGCACAAAGTATAAGAGGATGGGATCTTCAATCAAAAAGATGCCTTTGGTAATGGTCTCTTGCAAAAAATCCCAAGGCACATGTGAGGAACGCGTGAGCTCCAAACAAAAATGACCAACTTGAAATTTGGTGGAGCTTCTGGGCTTGGATTGCTAATAACACCTCACCTAAGGTGGCTCATATGAGGTCTAAAGTTGTGTACGGTGGAGATGTGACGAGCTCTTGATCGTGTGGTGTCTGATGTTCCACGTGGTACGCTTGAGGTTTTTGGATATTGTTATCAGATGGTTGAGGATAGATGCAAAGCGTTGACCAAAGCGGGTCGATTGATGAACGATGCTTCACTTGAAGGAGATTGTTGAAATGGAATAATGTGCATGATCGAACGACTTTTATTCTCATCTCCAACCACCTTCTTCATTCATTGAGTATGCTAGAAGAACTAGGAGCTCTTATGGCATTCAACATTACTGTGGAAATTGGGTCGATCCTATAGATGAAAATATGCCTCAATTCTAGATGAATCGAGTGGGGTGAAGAAGTAATCAAAGCTAAATATGGTATTTTAATGAGGGGAGTGAAGTGCCCCTCCTTGGCGAGCAAGGGGAAGAGGATATCATCTCCAATCAGTGATTATAATCGAAGGTGGAGGAGATTGCAAGATGAGAGATGGAGTAGTAAGATGTTGAATGTGATGGTGATCGAGTTGACATGGGAAATAATAGACATGATGGTTTGAGCAGATATGTGAACAAAGGATTGAATGACAAAGAATACAAGAAGAGGAAGAAAAGCAATAAGATGCAAACTAGAAAAAGAATAGGGGTGATACCTAGGATGGATATGGATTGCTTGGATATGATTACTCGATGAGCAAGACAAGATCTTCATCTCTATATGATTTTGATTGGGGCAGAGAAGTTCGACATCTATTGGAGGTACTTCAATGGAGGAGTACCCACAATGGGTCAAGCTAAAGACGATTGTCACTCGTTATTTCTTAAATTTTCTTCCCTAACTTTAGCTGAGGGGAATTGAGAGCTGGAGGTGGACTTGAAAATAACGTATAGAAGCTAATTATGAGGGAAACAGATTCTTTTTATTGTAAGTTGGCTTAAGAAGAAGGTTGAAGGTAAAATGAAGCTATGGTTGTGGATTTAGGAATAAGACGAAGGGTTGGTGCGTTGAGGAGATGGAGGTGTTAGAGAGATAGAGATTTGGTTGTGAGACTCAATAGGGTGGTGGCGGGTGTTGAGTCTTAGGTGTTTAGAAATGGTGCGAGAGAGAGAGAGAGAGATGTTGAGGGTTTATATGCTATTAGAGGTGACTCCTATCGACTAGGGATGATGCGTGAGGACGATGTTATTCAGGTAGAGGGATGGGAGATTGGTCAATGAAGGATGGTGCTGGAAGTTGGGTTTGTATGATGGCGTAGTAGTGGGAAGTACGTGGGAAGATGAAGAATCTATCATTTTTAGGGGCATCAATGGCAAGGAACCATGTGGCATGAAAATCAAGGTAAAAGGAAAGTTGCCCTAGTCGAGTTCGTTTACTTGAGTTATAGAGGGAGAATAGAAGCGACAAATGAAGAGGCTCTAGTTTGCACATTAACTTGGATTTTAAGTATTTTAAAGGTACAAAATACATGCTTTTATTAGTTTTATAATTTTTTTAGTTTTCATTTTAATAGATTTTACATATATATTCTAATATACTACGATATTTTATACACAATGTCTATTTTTTTATTATTTTAGGAATTAAGGATAATTCTATATATAATAGAGAAAAAATAGGTGATAATAGCATAATATACCTTATTATTTTTATGTTTTTCTGTGTTTTACAATATTTTTAGGTTTTGATTTTTATGTAGTTGTTTATATTACATGGATTTGGCTTTTCTATTGATAGAGGGTTTGGCTTTATTAGTATTCTTAGTGGATTTTCATTGGTTAGGTGATTACTTAGGAAAGTGGTTTCACATTAATTGGAGTTGTTATAAATTTATTAAGAATTAGTGGAGAATGTGTAGTATATACATATGTAATTATATATACATGAAAGGCTACTTTTAATTTTCTTAAGTTTTTCTTCTTTTTATTTTTTTAATATAGTTAGTGTGCTCATGTATTTGGTGTTAGAAGAAATAAATATAATTTACACACCTTGTTTTCTTGGTCTATTTGTACAAGTGCAATCCTTCCTTTTCTTTGTTTTCTGTTGTTGATATTGTATAGTGATTCGATGTTAATTATAGCTTCTTATTCCTAAGATTATATTTACAAGAATGCTATGTTAATGCATGATTGCAATTGTTTATTAATGTTTTTGGCTAAATTTTCATATATTAGGTAGATCAAACCTGGGATCATCAATGAGACATGTTCATTTGTAGAAAGTTAGTTTCTGACATATTGTAGAAACATGCATGTTACTTGTATATTTTTCTACAAAATACATATGTTACCATTTTTTAGTTGGTTTCCATTTTGAATATTTTTTTATATTTTATTTTAATATAAAAATGCAAAATAAAAAATAACAAATCCATGTATAAGTACGGATACAAATGAACATAAATTTCTCTCATTAAAAAGCTATGGTTAAAAAAATATCTTTGTACAAAGTTGTAGATCTCAAAACATTAAAATTTGTCATGTTTTACACTGTTTGATTTAAGGTCATCTACTAATCATTATGCATTTTACATGTTTTTCGGAAATTTTGAATATTAATAACCACTGTGTATCGCCACGATGGTGGATCATCTTAACACTAGGATGGGTATCATAGCCCCTGCATATGGCAACCCAACCACCTTTTACATCAATTTGTTAGCAATGTGAGCCCGGGGCGAACCATTCTACAATAAATGTTATTGTAATATTTGATATATCAATAAAAGTTATTGATTTATTTTACTTTCTTTCTGAGATTAAGTGAATGAATGCACTATAAGGTCCCTCTGTACAATTAGTGTTATGTACCATGACCATCTTAATAATCATAAAGCTGTTGATTCAATAGTTGGATCATAGAGGCTGGTGTTTGGATGAATATCTAAGGAGTTAGATTGAGGACTCATCAAGCACCGACAAATGATTGTTAAGAGATGATCTCCAGCCTGAGTAGGAGATGGCAATCTTTTCTCATTTGGCTGATATCTGATTGATCTCTTGATGCATGTCCTCTGCATAGGAATAGAGATTCAGAGGTGTCATATTAGTTAAGTCAAAGAGTTGACTTAACGAGATCGAGACAACCAAAGTCCTACATCGTATGCTATCTCGATATAGGCACACATCCTTTGATCGGAGACAGATGTTTTACTATATGTCTGAGTATGTACATTTGGTAGACCAATAGGTTGATGACCTAACCAAGGTCTATATACCGGTGAGCTGGTGTGCATATAAGGGTATATGAGTGATACGATCTCTCAAAGGGTCATACATGTCGCTTCTGAACCAGAAGACATGAGCTCACTCATGAGATATTGGGATTGTTCCATGCATGGTTGTCTCGCTTATGAAGCCTGACAAAATTTATAGGTATGATATATGCTTTTGGAAAGCATATGATCAATACCAAATCCCAATGATCAAATGAGAACCTTAATGATAAAACCCTAAAGGTGAAAGTCTAAAAGAGATCTATAACTTCAGGTTTATTAGAAGGTCTTCCAGTATGTAGGATGTATAGGTATTGGGAATACCTAAGGGTGATGTGATCATAAACAATTGTATAACCATGACTCTTCCATTCCGAGGGAGTGATGAAACAGGTTTGGATTTTAGTGACTCCTCTTAGTAGAGAAGTAACTTGATCTTAGTCCAAGTGTTGGACATTGATCTTAATGAGATTCATATGCAATAAGAAGATTAGGTTTGCGGACTTGATTTAATCAAGCATCTATGGGAGGTCCGTGAGATCTGGATTTGAGATGTGATCTCAATATTCAAGTCACTATACGTGGAACAATACAATTGCCTTGTCCTTATCTCCAAGTACCTACGGAGAGTACGCATTATTCTTGAAAGAGTTCATGAATAATTCCATTGTTTAAAGCATAAAGAGATAGATAATTAAATGTGATTTAATTATCATGAATAATGTGAATTTGATTCACATTATATTGGAGAATGAGAATGGTTATCCAGTATAATTACATGTTATTTAATTATTAAGGATAAATATAATATGGATGAGAGTATCCATATCATTCATAATATATTATAATGATTTGTAATATATTAGAGAGAGTTTAATGTGATTTATATTTGTTGGTTAATTGTTGATGTGAATTGGATTTACATTTGATAATTAATTGATAATATAAATCACTTTTTATGTTGGCTTGTAAATTTGATTCACAAATTTCCAATGGTTAGATTGCAATATTCATAAAATAATTATGAATTAATTTTGGTGAATAATTTACAACAATTGTTGCTGCAAAATATGGAGATAATTAAGGGATAATAGAGATTACATGTAATCTCCACTCCCCTTGATTATAGGAGCGACGGCCACCAATTCCAACAAGGAAAAAGGTGGTCGTCCACTCTATTTCTTAGAGAGGAAGCTTCCTTTGCATTATCTCCATGTTTAATTGATTTAATTTATGGAATTAAATTACATTGATTTATCAATATAGATTAATCTAAATTAAATTAATTGTTGTTGTATTTTACAACAAGATCTTGGCCATTGAAAGAAACAAAAATCAATCTCGTCCATTGATTTTGTGTAGTCCATGGATCCCCAAAATACTATATAAGAAGAGGCACCCCATGCTCTTCAGGGTACATCAAGTTGTGCAACAACTCTCCTCTCTCTCTCTCTCATTCTCTCATGCCCTCTTCCTCCTCTCTCTTTGGGTGGCCGCCCACCCTAGCCCTAGAAGGAAGAAGGCCCCTGTCATCGCCTTGCGTTGTTCTTCGACGACTCTCGGTACTCCATCTTCTTTGGTGCTTCTCGCTCGCAAAGAGGATATATGATCTCGTGTGACAAGATCATGAGTTTCCTTGCTTGGACAACTACTTGGATTGCGAGATCCCCAGACTCATCCCCGTGCTCGCAAGCGTCTCCTCCAAAGGTTGGACTTGAGACAGGAGGCTTCTTCTCTTAGAAGCTCGATCGCAACCACGCTACAACAGGTATTCCTATATCTACAATGTGGTTAGACGAAACGATTCATAAATGATTTATGGATCATGTGGTTTCATCGTTTAAATTTTTTTAAAATTCTGCTGCACGAAGCGACTAGTATGACTAGTCGCTCTTAATCGTATTTAATACGATCATCACTCTTCTGTGATGCGCTTAAGGATCCTCCTATATCCTTCACAATTATGTCACCACCTACCATACATTAGACCTTCATCCACTCCTATTCGACAGCCCTCCCGCTGACCTTTCACCAAACCAGTGATTATGGTGCCCTTAGAACCCCTCATAAGCTATCATCGAAGTCACCGTGTCCACTTTTGCAATCCTAATATTGATTGAGATCGAACGAGCTTTCCTATTAGTGACATAATTTAAGACAAAGATGACGATTTAGCAAGATGAGGCGTATGGAGAGGAATATCCAGACCAAGGAATAGTGGTATGTAACCTAATATTGGTGTGCTGAGCTTCCGTAGATCAAGCAAAGTGAGAGGCGATAATAGGAGGTGATTTTCCTCTAACCATAAGCACATTCACTTTCCTTTCTTCTTTATTTACTATCCATATTCATCGGCTTGTATTCACCAAACATTTCATATTCATATCCATCCAAGGATCATAGCCCGCATACTTTTCCCATTCTGATTTCCATCCCCTTTTATGATGAAATTTCATGTCTTAGGCCACCCATTCTAGTCCCCTTCCTCCATATCAGGTAAAGGACTTCCTCACTACCCAACTTTTGAAAGTCAACATCACAGTTGTCATCAAGGATGACCTCAGGTAACGTTAATCTTCCCTCTATTGGATTCCATATACTTATTATTATTACTATTGTTTACTTGACATAATGGCTCGATGCAAGATTTGGTTCATTAGGATTTCAATTGACTAGATAATGCCATCTATCGTCGATCTCTCTAATGCATAGCGAGCTAGATGTCGTTTGAGACCTCAATTTCTTCTAGGAATATCAAGTAGAAGCCAAGCATGTCTAACGTTATTTTTTTAGAACTAGAGCTCAAGATATTGACCAACGGACCTACACCTAGCTGAACAGAGCTCTGCCCCCTCCATCATTGCCCTCAACTATTCCATTAGGGAAGAAGGCCCCCAGCATGACGCATGGTTATATTCCCTTCGTCTGATCATGAAGGTGTAGAAAAGTTGCAAAGGAGTGTCCCCTTCCATGTAAGTGCAGTTAAGTAATCACCAAGGACCTCGTCAAAACTCAAACTTTTTCCATATTTACATCTTAGTCTCTATGAGACTATTTTGTATCTAAGACTTTAAATTTCATTGCATCTTAGTCATTCGAACTTATTTGATTTATTTTATGTTCATTTCTCAATAGTTTTTTTTCATTTTTAATGAGATAGTTGTATTAAATAATCTCTCTTTTGGGGTGAATATATCATGATTTTTGGATATTACATTATTTTATTAGAAACATCATTATCTGCATAATTTTATTTATTATAAATTCATTTTCATCGAAAAAAATATCAAAAATTAGGATTCATGTCCCTCCACAGATATACAAACCCTCGAAAACGTTTCTTGATAATTATTTATTTTATTGCATAAAAATCCAAAACATTAGAGAGATCATATAAAATTCACACAAATAGTAAAAAATAAAGTCAATTCTATTCTCATAGGCCTCCTCTATAGTTTAGATTACACTTAAAAAAATTTAGATCCATTAGTTATTTCTCATATTTCTTTGCTCTAGTTAATTATTTATTTTTTCTTTCTTTCTATTTTTTATAAAAGACCTTAACAAAAACTAAACAAAAACAACAATAAAGCTTTTTCCCACAATTAAGTAGGGCCAGATACATAGATTTTCTACCTCCATTCAGATCTATTTTGGGTCATTCCCATGCTTAAATCCAAATAACTAAGATCTCTCCTGATAGTCTTATTCCAATACTTCTTGGGCCTTCATCATCCTCATTTAACTTTCTCAACATCCAAAGTCTTGCATCTTCTAACGGGTGTATCAACTGACCTCCTTTGCAAATGGTCAAATCATATTAAGTGGTTTTCTCTCATCTTATCATCTATGGAAGTTACACCAACATTCCTTCTGATCGCATCATTCTGACTCCAATCTTTTCATGTATGACGGCACATTCACCTTAGCGTTTTCAATTCTACTACTATCATTCTCTGCACATGTCTATGGTTCGCAGGTCAACATTCTGATCTATAGAGAATAACATATCTCATGTCTACTTTGTAATAATTTCCTTTGACTTTTAAATGGATTTTCTTATCACAAAGAACATTAGAGGCCCCTCTCCACATTAGCCTACTTGCATTTATTCTATGAGCAGCATCCCCGTCTTGCTGCAAAATAGATCCCAAGTATCTAAAAGAATCTTTCTTCTGGATGATATCATTCGTAATCTTCACCTAGAGTTCTTCACAGTTATTTTCATATACTATGCACTACATATATTCAATATTAGTCCTACTTATACGAAATCATTTAGTTTTTATGTCGTCTCCAACCCCCAGCTTCTCATTTACTAAATCTCTCGTATCAACAATCAACACATATCATCAGCAAATAACATACGCTGAGGTATATCATCCTAAATGTGACTAGTCAACTCATCCATAATCAAAGTAGAAAAGGAATGGACTCAAAGTTGAACCTTGATGTAGCCTGATGTTGACGTTAAAATAATCAATCTTCCTAGTTTAGATCCATACACAAGATGAAGCCCCATGTTGACTGCAGTTTTCTCGAGGATTGATAATTATTGATACGAAAATGTGTCGTTGTTATCCCCAAAAATCCTGTGACAAACAAAAAAATTCTTTTTGCTACTTATTAACCTATATAGCGGACAGCGTCGAACTCAGGGAGGCTACAAATCCTCAGTGTTATTCAATTAATCGTAAATCAATAAAGAGAAAAACAGGAATCTCAAAGGATGCCTATCCTTGGTTTTTATGATTATTTTATCTTTTTAATTTTTTTAGTAGTTTTTTTATCTTCTGATTTTCAAATTTTTAGTGATTTTGATTTTGCAATTTTTTTATTTTCAAAAATAATACGGAGCAATATTCACAAGATCAAAAATACACACACCAACTCTTTTTATGTTTTTTCAATTAAAAAAAGCTCAGAAAAATTCAGAGAAAATATTTCTAGGTTTTTAAAAGTTTTGAAATATTTTTGAGATTTTTTTTGGAATTTTCAGTTTTTTTTGTATTTTTATAAAAATCAAATAGTGAGAAAATGTGAAATTATGCATAGCCTAGAGTAATTTGCAACTTAAAAATATTTTAAGTGAGCAAAACTTCTAGCAATTATTTTTATGAAAAATAGAAGCAATTATCTACAAACAGGAACTGAAATCACTATTTTTAGATTTTTGTAGAATTTTCTATGGTTTTTAAAAGATTTTAGGTATTTTTCAATTTTTTAGGGTTTTATAAAAAATTAATGCGTGAAAATTGGAAAAAAAAATAAAAGATAACAACATACACTTACATTAATTTTTTGGAATTTTTAAGCAATTTTTCAAATTTTTATGAATTTTCAAAGTTTGGGCAGGCAAAAAGACATTGTTTTTTATTTTTTTTAAAATATCAAATGTCAACTAAATGCTACAAAAAATTTATATGATGTAAAACATTGCAGCAGGAACATATAGAAATTTTCTTAGAATATTTACAACTATAATAACATTTATTCCATTCAAAGAGAGCAAGCAAGTTAAATGTTTGAAATACAAGGACCAGAATGCAATTATTTGAAATGTTTTTGTAGAAGATATGAAATTATAAATGTGTGAATGAAAACAGATATTTACCCAGAGATCACGTGCAATGCACAAGCATTGAATTTAGCAGGGACGGATTTGTAACATGAAAAATTAGGGGGCCAACCTGCAATTTACCCAAATATTTTTAATACCTCTAGGGTTCTTCTTCATGTTCTCGTTCTTTCTTTAATTCCAAGAGGGGGGTGTCGACATCGTGCGGGGCCGCAGAGCAGGAGGGAGCTTCGGGCGGCACTGGCGGTGCTTCCGCGAAAGGCGGTTGCTGCGGGGGCAGGGGTATGCCGCGTAGACGGGAGGTCATGGTGGAAGGCTTGATGGTGGAGGTGCGACCGACGCTGGCCGCGGGGGGGGTGTTGTGAGGGAGGAGTGTCGTGTGGTGGAGGAGGGCCGACAACGGGCGGCACCGGCTGGAGCGGGATTGGCGACTGGGGGAGCCGTGGCACAATGCGGGGTCGCGCGTAACTGGATCTCGCATAGTGACGCGAGGCGCAGGCGACGCCTGGAGGGCGGTGGGTGCAGGGCGCCGCTAGGCGACCTGCTTTTTATTTTTATTTTATTTTTTTATTTTCAATGTAAACATTGATAGAAAAACTTTTTTTGTTTTTTTATTTTTTGTAAATAGAAATAGGGAAATTAAGAATAGAACATAAAAATTCTTTTTTAAATTTTTTTATTCTTATTTTTTGTTATTTTTTTATGTATTCCTGCAAAACAAATGATAAAGAAAAAGAAAACAAATATATTTTTTGTATTTTTTATTTATTTACAAATCATAAAATGAACGAGGATCCGGTGAAAGTGAAAAAATCGAATCTGATTCTCCAACCACCGTGCGTGGTCGGAGTTGATAGATCGTGGAAGATAGAAATTGAATGCGGGGAGATCAAGAACGTGAGATGAAAAATCGAGTCGAAGCGGATCAAATCGTGATGGAATATATTTTTTTAAAGATCTGGAGAAATAAAATATGATGAAATTAAAATGCGACAAATGAAACTAAGATTAATTTACATTAAAAAAAATAAAATGACGATGGATCTCACCTTAGGAGTAGAAATGGACCGTGATCGCCTCGACGAAGGCCGACTCGCTGTCATCGGACGGCTCGGAGGCTAGACACCTTTCTCGACAAGAAGAATCTCGGAGATCGGGCTCCTCTCTCTAAAGATTGATCAAGTTGGAATAAGGGAGAAGGAGCCATATAAATAGAAAAGATAGAGATGAAATTTAAATTTTTGAATTTTTGAATTTTTTTGGTGGAAGAGATAAGAGAGATGAAATTTGAATTGAGATAAAGTAAAAGAGAGATAAAACTATTTAGAAAATTAACTTTTTTTTGAATTTTCGTCACTTTATTTATTTGAATAAAAAATGTTATTTTTTTTTATTTTTTTATGGTGGTTTATTGATAATAGCAACCATATACATATATTAATACATATATGGCATTATATACATGGGTAAATGAGCAAATTAGTCCCTTTTTGTTTAATAATTTTTTTAATTTTAATTTTAATTTTTTTATTTTTGTTTTTAAATAATTAGTAAAAATAATTTACAAATATATACAAATACAATATTCACAAAATACATGGGAAAATTGTACAAACCACCCCAGAAAACCAACTTTTTACTCGTAACTCCAAAAAATATGAAATTATAGTCATTTTAAAGATAATTTAATTTAGAAACCAATGGAAGTGAGATTATTTCAATTTGAGTTCATATGGAGCCGGAATTGGTCTTTCAATTAATGCTTAGTGGCTTTTTCCAAGTGTGGTTGCTTTTATTCTGTACATGATTTAATTGTGCAATTATTTTTATTAATTAGAACACATTTTCATTTACAACTTTGGTTTTGAAAGTTATTTGATTTGAGGTCAATTAATGCACAAATAAATTAGTGTCAGTTTTATACAGATATACACAAAATAAGTGAGAAGTATTTACAACAACACACACACATTTTTTTTTGATTTTTGCTTAAGGACCCTATCTCCTCCTACTTTATTCCTGGCCGATCAGGTCAAGTCTTGACCTTCTCTTGGGGTTCGGGTCAGCCTGTATACAGTCTTCCTTTTTCTTTATTTTTCCTTTCTTTCTTTATTTATTTTTTTAGGTTAAAATTAGTAAGAAGTGTACAATATTTACACACAGATGAAAGGTAGTAAGAATATGGAGTTAGTGTTATATGTAGGTGTTTTATAAGGGATTTTAAGCTAAAATAAACGAATAAAGATGACGAATCGCATATTCATCATCTCTCTATGCTTTACCTTCGCTAATCCCTTAGCAAACACTTATTTGAAGGAATAAGTGAAGAAAAAGAAAAGGAAAGGGAAAATAAAGAAAGTAGGACAATATTAAGTATTAAACTTATCTTCATAAAATTGTAGTTTGGAGCTCCGTCGGGCCTTTGTATTATTAGTGTGTCGGAACTTCTGTGAGACTTAGAATTTTAAAATCGATAGCCTTCAAGTTCTACACATCATTGTTACAGTTTCGGCTCAGAAGTCATCTTAGATCAATCCTCTTCCCAAAGCATACCCTATGAACATTGAACAATCGACTCATGTGTGTGAAAGGTTTTAGCTCTTCCTATCTAGAATGCCGGACTACCATGCAAATCTCCTCTCTAGTAACTCATCCTTGGGGAGTCAGGTATTTTCTTCTAAGGTCTGTCGTGTTGTGTTTACAATCGAATTGGGGGAGACGTTCGAAGGAGAAAAGAACTGGAGGGTGGCCAGTGTAGTCACCTCTCCTTGTGAAGTTGGCAAGTGTAGCCGAGTCTCCACCAAGATCTGCAGGTTTTCTTGAAGCTTGGACATTTTTGGTCAGATATTTATTTGGTGGTGGCTTCTTTGTATTTGGATTTTCGGTGGTTCTGCTTGGATCTTGTTGTGTCCCTATCTTTTTGTTTCCGTACACATTTTGGGATCTTAGAAAAAATTGTGCCCGGCCGTCCATCCCTTTTCCGAAGCTTTATTTCAACCCATACTCCGATCTTTGGATTTCCACGCTACGAGAAAAGAAACTCACTCAGTCTTCCGACATCCCACCTTAGTTGAGCTAAGTGCATAGTGCGAGAGTACAAATTAATTCCGTATTCCAGAGTTGTACCCAGAATGAAGAGACCAGGTTAGACGCTAAGAGTCAAACACTGCACATTGTCATGTGGAACTCAAAGAATTAAGTCAAAGACCTGAAGCTTCTAAAATCCTATTTCTCGGTGAAGTTCCTCTGAGAATTAGGTAGATTAAGGTCCAACTAAGATCCATTCTTCAATTTTATTCTAGACGTAGTTTAAATGTCAATACTATCCTAAAAAATGCACATGCAAATTCAAGAAAATGTGAACAATGCAAAGAGATTTTTTTGAAAAGAAATGATGCACATATGAAAAGAACATATTTTTTAAATAATTTTCTAATTTTGAACTTTTTATGGATTTTTTCCGATTCCTGAAATAATGGGTTAGGCAGATATGCACAAAAATCAGGAGGAAAGTCCTTCGGGAAAAAGGAAGGTGGATCGTCTGGAGAGTACGAGGTATCCGCGAAGATTGGATTAAAATAACTCCAGTCGGCCATCTCCGAAACAAAAGACGGGATCGGGAGAGCACGAGGGTCAAGTCAAAAGCTATGAAGAAAAATGCGCAAATGCACAGAAGGATCGAGTATGCACACAAGCAATCAAACACAATACAAACCCCTAGTTCACTAACTCAACTCAAAGTGAAGACCGTGAAGGTTCGATCAATTATCTTGTCAATTTTAGAGTTTGGTGAGAATACAATATATCAGAGCGGTTAGAGCGAGTTGTTAGGAACCCAATGCTCTCAAGAGACTGGCCAATCCCGAAGTTAGATCTTTCCCAGCCAGTATGAATTGTGGACCATTTACCGGCTACCCGATTAATTCAATCTGTTAAGGACGTCACGGGCCGCTTTACCGGCTACCGGAGAGATCCTCACTGGAGAAAGACTAACCCAAGATAGTAGTCTGAAAAGAGTTTGGGCGTGGCTCTATCCTAGTATGTGGGTCGCTCTCTCGCTCAAGCAAACCAAACAATGAGGGAGTTACTCTCCCCTAAACAATGATTTTTCCTTGTATTTATTTTAGGGTTAAGTTTTCTTTAGCAGTCCCGTATTTTAGGCGGGTGTCACTTGGTTAAAATATTTTCAAAGAATCACCTACCGAGGGTCCAATTTCCTTTTTAACTTATGTGAGTGAAAACAAGGAAGGAGATCGGAAATGCTAATGCGCGATTAAAAACAATGATGCATGCAGGGGTTAGAGATGCGTACCTTGTCGCCAGCACTCTACATGCAAGTGATCCGCGCAGAATTTAAATAAACTATCCTATATGATGCAAGTGAACCGTCCTAGATGATAGCTTCTATTAGCGGGCAAGAACAAGCTAATTTGACTAAGTCCAAATTACGCTCTACTCAATAGGCACAGAAATTTCTTGTTTAGGGTGTTTGGACCTAATTAATTTTCTGGCTCAAGCAAATTAATTAAAGCAATCAAGAGGTAGCTCACGAAATCCGCGGGAAACAAAGAAAAATAAGGCGATGAAAATAAAACTGGTGAGGTCCCCCAAGTGCAGCGGCATTTGGCGAAACAGACCCTGCAACAAATGAATGTCCGTTTACAAGAGTTCAAATGGTAGAAAAGAAAAACTCTCTCTCTCTCTATTTAAATTTTTTTTCAATTCTTCTTCTCCTCTTCTCACGCTATCCTGCGGCTTGGTGAAGAATCAAGCCTTCTCCACGTCGCTTGGGTGCTTCGGCTCTCCTAGGATCGCCTCCTACACTCCACGGGCTCTCGCAAGAAAAAGAAAAGAGAATGTGTAAGAAACACAATTATCAAATATGAGAGAAAAATGAAATGAATGCAGTGGATATAAACAATGAAGTGAATGGCAAAAATGTAAACAGATATTTACAACCAAGAATAGTATGTCAAAAGAGAAACCTAACTACCCTCGTTGAACCTCCCTGGCAACAGTGCCATTTTGTTGATTGCGGTTTTCTCAAGGATTGATAATTACTGATACGAAAATGTATCGTTATTATCCCAAAAAATCCCGCGACAAACAAAAAAATATTTTTTTTTCCTTTTTGCTACTTATTAACCTGTATAGCAGACAGGGTCGTACTCAGGGAGGCTACAAATCCCGAGGGTTATTCAATTAATCGTAAATCAATTAGGAGAAAAACAGGAATCTCAAAGGATGATTATCCTTGATTTTTGAGATTTTTTATCTTTTTAATTTTTTTAATAATTTTTTTATTTTCTTATTTTCAAATTTTTAGTGATTTTTATTTTGCAATTTTTTTCTTTTCAAAAATAATACGGAGCAATATTCATAAGATCAAAAATATACACACCAACTCTTTTTATAATTTTTCAATTTATCAAAAATTCTCAGAAAAATTAAGAGAAAATATTTTTGGGTTAAGTTTTGAAATATTTTGGTAATTTTTAGTGGAATTTTCAGATGTTTTTGAATTTTTCTAAAAACCAAACAGCGAGAAAATGCAAAATTGTGCACAGCCAGGAGTAATTTGCAACTTAAAAATATTTTAAGTATCCAAAACTCCTGACAATTATTTTTATGACAAAATAGAAGCAATTATCTACAAAAAAATGAAATCGCTATTTTTGGATTTTTTTAGAATTTTCTGTGATTTTTATAAAATTTTTGGTATTTTTCAATTTTTTGAGGTTTTATAAATAATTAATACACGAAAACTGGATAAAAATTAAAAGATAATAAAATATACCTACACTAATTTTTTGGAATTTTTAAGCAATTTTTTGAATTTTTAATGAATTTTCAAAATTTGGACAGGCAAAAAGACACTGTTTTTTATTTTTTAAAAATATCAAATGTCAACCAAATGCTAAAAAAAATATATAATGTAAAACATTGTAGCAGGAACATATAGAAATTTTCTCAGAATTTTGACAAGTATAAAAACATTTATCCCATTCAAAGAGAGCAAGCAAGTTAAATGTCTGAAATACAAGGACCAGAATGCAATTATTTAAAATGTTTTTGCAGAAGTTATAGAAATAATAAACGTGCGGATGAAAACAGATATTTACCCAGAGACCACGTGTAATGCACGTGCCTTGAATTTGGTAGGGACAGATTTATAATTTCAAAAACTTGGGGGTGACCTGCAATTTACCAAGATATTTTTAATACCCCTAGGATTCTTCTTCTTGTTCTTGTTCTTTTGTTAATGCGAAGAGGGGGCGCCGACGTCGCATGGGACACGGAGCAGGAGGGAGCTTCGTGCGGCGCTGGCGGCGCTTCCGCGGAAGGCGGTTGCTGCGGGGTAGGGGTACGTCGCGTGGATGGGAGATCACGGTGGAAGGCTGGATGGTGGAGGTGCGGCCGACACTGGCCGCGGGGCGGCGCTGTGAGGGAGGAGCGTCGCGTGGCGGAGGAGGGCCGACGACGGGCGACGCCGGTTGGAGCGGGACTGGCGACTGGGGGAGCCGCAGCACAGCGCAAGGTCATGCGTGGCTGGATCTCGCGCGGTGGCGCGAGGTGCGGGCGGCGCCTGGAGGGCGGCGGGCGCGGGGCGCCACTAGGCGACCAGCTTTTTTGTTTTTTTATTTTCAATGAAAATAATGATAAAAAACTTTTTTTTATTTTTTTTTATTTTTTTGTAAATCTGAAATAGGGAAATTAAAATAGAACAAAGAAAATTCTTTTTTTAATTTTTTTATTCTTATTTTTTTGTTTTTTATGTATTCATGTTAAAGAAAAAGAAAATAAATATATTTTTGTATTTTTATTTATTTACAATTCGGAAAATGAGCAAGGATCCGGCGAAAGTGAAAGAAATCGAATCTGATTCTCCGACCACCATGCGTGGTCGGAGTTAATAGATCGTGGAAGATAGAAATTGAATGCGGAGAGATCAAGAACGTGAGATGAAAAATCGAGTCGAAGCGGATCAAATCGTGATAGAATATATTTTTTAAAGATCTAGAGAATAAAATACGATGAAATTAAAATGCGACAAATGAAACTAAGATTAATTTAGATTAAAAAATAAAATGATGATGGATCTCACCTTAGGAGCGGAAATGGATCGTGATCGCCTCGATGAAGGCCGACTCGCTGTCACTGGACGTTTCGGAGGCTAGACACCTTTCTCGACAAGAAGACTCTCGAAGATCGGGCTCCTCTCTCTAAAGATTGATCAAGTTGGAATGATGGAGAAGGAGCCATATAAATAGAAAAGATTAGAGATGAAATTTGAATTTTTGAATTTTTGAATTTTTGAATTTTTTTGGTGGAAGAGATAAGAGAGATGAAATTTGAAATGAGATAAAGTAAAAGAGAGATACAACTATTTAATAAATTAATTATTTTTTTTGAATTTTCGTCACTTTATTTATTTGAATAAAAATGATGTTTTTTTATTTTTTTTATGGTGGTTAATTGAGAATAGCAACTATATACATATACTATATACATATATGGCATTATATACATGGGTAAATGAGCAAATTAGTCCTTTTTTGTTTAATAATTATTTTTATTTTTATTTTTATTTTTTTAAATAATTAGTAAAAATAATTTACAAATATATACAAATACAATATTCACAAAATACATGGGAAAATTGCACAAACCATCCCAGAAAACCAACTTTTTACTCGTAACTCCAAAAATTATGAAATTACATCCATTTCATAGGTAATTTAATTTAGAATCAAATAGAATGAGATTGTTTCAATTTGAGTTCATATGGAGCAGGAATTGGTTTTTCAATTAGTGCTTAGTGGCTTTTTCCATGTGTGGTTGCTTTTATTCTGTACATGATTTAATTGTGCAATTATTTTTATTAATTAGAACATATTTTTATTTACAACTTTGGTTTTGAAAGTTATTTGATCTGAGGTCAATTAATGCACAAATAAATTAGTGTCAGTTTTATACAGATATACACAAAATAAGTGAGAAGTATTTACAACAACACATACACATTTTTTTTATTTTCTGCTTAAGGACCCTATCTCCCCCTACTTTATTCCTGGTCGATCAGGTCAAGTCTTGACCTTCTCTTGGGATTCAGGTCAGCCTGTATACAATCTTCCTTTTTTCTTTATTTTTCCTTTCTTTCTTTATTTATTTATTTAAGGTTAAAATTAGTAAAAAATGTACAATATTTATACACAGATGCAAGTTAGTAAGAATATGGAGTTAGTGTTATATGCAGGTATTTTATAAGGGATTTTAAGCTAAAATAAATAAATAAAGATGACGAATCGTAGATTCATCACCCCGTCATACATATACTTTATTAGGTTAATGTATAGGGCAACTACTTGTCTTTTTTTCTAAAACTCTCAACAATATCGCTATTAGGAGAATCATAAGCCTTCTTCAAATCAATAAAAATCATATGGAGGTTTTTCTTTTTAGCTCTATAAATCTCCAGTGTTCTCCTCAACAAGTGGATAACTTCAATAGTTGAACGACTTGGCATGAATCTGAATTGGTTTTCAGTTACTTTGGAAACTTACCTCAACCTTCTTTTAATCACACGTTCCTAAATTTTCATAGTATGACTCATTGATTTCATACCTTTATAATTTGAACAATTATGATGTCTCCTTTATTCTTAACAAAAGACACCACAATGCTTCTCCTCTATTCTTTAGGCATTTTCTTGCTTCTCCAAATAACATTGAATAAATTTGTGAGCCAAGTCAAACCCCATTCACCTAGAACTCTCCAAACTTCTATAGGAATGTCATCAAGTCCTACTCCTTTCCCAAGTTCATAACCTTCCTTCCATTGTATCCATCTATAGATTGCACGATTCAAGTAACATTCTCTAACAACAAGATCTCCTAAATTAATATTTTTATTTCCTTTCCCAATGAAAAGCTGATGGAAGTACTATTTCCATCTAGTCTCTATATCCTTTTGAGTAACAATCACATGTCCTTCCTCATCCTTGATGCACCTCACTTGAGAAAGATCTTTGATCTTTCTTTTCTTGCTTTGGTCATTCTGAATAGATCTTCTGGTCCTCCTTCGAGTCAATCTTTTTGTACAAAACTTCATACACGTTCATCGTGGCTTAACTTACAGCCTTCTTTGTTTCCTTCTTCGCTATTGTAGTTTGTGATAGTTTCCCATGTTCTATCAGTATACATAGCTTTAACGCATGCCTTTTTTAATTTTCAACTTCTCTTGCACCCCTTCACTCCACCACCAAGCCTCCTTTTGACATGGAACTCCTCCTTTAAACTCGCCTAGCATCTCTTTGGCTACCCTACAGGTACAAGATGCTACCGCCTCCCACATCTCGTTTGCACTTCGTTACAATCCTAAGATAAGTCTTCTAAAACTTTCTCTATGAAGCTTGATTGCTTCAATTGAAGATTCCACCTTTTCGTTGTAATGATCTTGGGAACCACCCTCTTATTTGTCAACCCTTTAAAGTAATTAAATGCTCCTCCCTGTGAAAAGGTCATAAGCCAGTACAAAATCTAAGATGACTTTTCCCTCTTCATTTCTATCCCCGAAGTCATGGCATCCATGAACACTTGCATACCTTGAAGCGTCATTTCCCACAAAAACTAAAAACTCAAAAAATACTTCCAAAAATACCTTTTCAAAATTAAAAACTTAAAAATATATTCTTTAATTTCCTTATATTTTATAATTTTATATTTCATGAAAAATATAAAAAAAACTTATAAACCAAAAATCATTTTAAAAAATAAAAAAAATAGTTTCTCAAACCAAATTTAAAATTAAAAATATAAAGGAAAATATAAAATTATAAATAAAAACATTAAGAAAAGTAATAATTAGATGTCATTGAAATATTAAAATCCATGTATCAGTATATATATATATATATATATATATATATATATATATATATACCTGTAATGTAAATTAGACACAACTCTACAGGCTTCGTCTTTAGCACAGCGTACACCAGGTAGATCTTTTAAGTCTACCTCCTTGAGTTTGATGGTGGAGTTTGCATGAGTAATACAAAACATATCACTTACTTCCACTTTATAAATTTGTTTCATACAAGGAATTCCCCATAATACACTGATTAGTTAAAGCATGTTCACATGAGAAAGACCACATCCGTCGACAAGATCAGGAGATAAGACTAGAACTTCATTATTAGCACAAAGGATTCTTTTCTTTCAACCCCAGGTAAGCCATTGATAAAGTGGTATGTTCTCAATGTTTTAAAACCAACTTTTTAAAAGGTTCTCCTGCATGTGAGTTCCATATCTTGCTACACACACCTTGGACACTCCCCAAACTTTGTTCGATGACCGTAGCCCAACATGAGGATCGAAAGGATGCTTTTATCTTCATAGTGATACATCTGTGCTTTATGGTGTCCTCAAGATATCTTTTCAGGTACCACTGTTTAATTGAAACTCATCTTTTCTCAACACTCATGCTTAGCACCTCATACAATAGCTCCAGGCACAACAACAAGCACTGTCTCAACTTGGGGAGGTGGTGAATTAGTAGTAGTAGGTTGATTCTATCAACATGCAGTATCCAACAATTCTCAAAATGGAATTTTTTACGTCTAACCGTGATTGAAGATGCGATCAAAACAATTCTCTTAAACTCGGCACAGGGTTATCATGAAAAAGAATTCTATCCGACCTAACCCAACGTGAGGGTTTCTACTTGTCCAAGGAAAGAACATATTAGATGACAAAGTGCCAATTAGACACAGGTCTTCAATGAATTGAGTAAAAGCGTCAGCTGAACAATTGACATTCTAGAGATATCAAGTCTAGAGTTGGTTGGTATTAAATTGCATCTATGATGCTCTTACACGTGGTACACATTTCTAAAATCTGAAAGAAGAAATGGTCGATGTAAGAAGCTTTCTCATGTATCGTCCACAACTCCCACATGTTAACAGATTAGAGTTGTTGGATGTCTCGATCTAATTATCAATAACGTCTATATAATACTTGTGGCATGGTTTTTATCTCGTCCCTTTTTAACTTATGTATTATAAGTTAGGGTTTTTATCGGTTGTGCTCCTTCGAGATCTTACATTATCAGTTATACTCCTTTTTTGAGAATATCATGTGTCTCTAACTTTTTGTCATTCTATCGCTTGTGCCTCTCAGGTTAGCAGTCGTCTATCCACAACGCAAACGGACGTTAACTTCGAGGGCACGAGTGGAATTAATTAAAAAAGGTTTGAGTGGTCTGTCCTCACCCACCCACCCAAGCCTCCTCACCCCTCCGCCTGCAACCTCCTCCTATGCTCGCAGCTTCCCCCTCCACTCGCAGCCTCTTTCTCCGCCCGCAGCCTCCGCCCCAGTCCTCCTCACCCCTATGTATGTAGCCTCCTCCTCCACCCCTAGCATCCTCCTCCTCCTCACCCCTCCGTACGCAGCCTCCTCCTCCATCTCCGGCCTCTGCCTCTCCTCCCTCCTCCGCCCCCGGCCTCCTCTTCCCCCCTCCTCACCCCTCCACCTCCTCCTCCTCCTCACCCCTCCAACCACAGCCTCCTCCTCCTCCTCACCCCTCCGCCCGCAACCTCCTCCTCCTCCTGCAGCCTCCCCCTCTGCCCCAATCATGCTCACCCCTCTACGCACAGCCTCCGCCCCCAACATCCTCACCCCTCCGCCCGCAGCCTCCTCCTCCACCCACAGCCTATGCACACCCCCTCCCCCCCAAACCACCTCACTAGCAGCAACTCCCGATCACCATCCCTCTTCCTCCCATTGATGTCGAAGATCATCATCAAGATCCACCTTTCTGCCTCGTGTTTGATCAAAGAAGGAGGCATAGCCCTCCACAGTGCTGTGAAGTACCGAAGATGAAAGAAGTGTCATGGCTCGTACTTGAACTCTCTCTGGCCATCGATGACGATGAACTTGGAGGGTGAGGTCGGATGGGTCTTCGTGCTCTACCATCGTCTCCATCTCCGGTTGTGGGTTTCAATATTGGGGGTGGTCGTTTGAGAACATGAGGAAGAAGATGAGGATTTCTACTTTTACCACTCCTAGCCAAGCCATGGTTTGAAAAAACCTTAACTAAGTTCAACTCATTAACGAAGGGGCACAAGTGATAGAACAGCAAGAAGTCAAGGGCACAATTGATATTCCAAAATATCTTGAAGGGCGCAACTAATAAAAATCCTATAAGTTACACCCCGTCTTTTTTGTAGTATTTGTTGTGCCCTTGACTTTTTACAAAGTCACAATTTTAACCTTTTGTAATATAATTTATGCCACTACTTTACCTTAACCGAAGGACAAACACGTAAATTTTGTAAAAAAAAAATCAACATCGCAACTGATATTACAGAAAAAAAGACATAACTGATATTACATAAGTTAAGAAAGGCACAAGTCATAACAAACCTTATAATATTAACTTATTCAACGGATTGGCTAGAAAATCTTCTGCCTATTTTCCCATAACAAAATAAGGTTCATCCTTTTGTTGTTTGATGCTCGGTCCTCTTTGCGTGGTGGCAACGAACCCACCCTTCTTTGAGTTTGGTTCTCTTTTCAAAATAAAAAATAAAACCACAATAATAATCGTGCCCACTTGCTTTAATTTCAAACTGAATCAAACTTGAGCTTTTAACAAATCGATTCTTACCCACTGACAAACGATCAACAAAACACTGATAACGTCTAAAGAAATAAATGGAGATCTTCTTCATACGTGCTGTATGTTTTTTCCGCTGTCCAAATATAACGATGCACAGACATTTGTCGAGTCAAAACTTAAGTAGATCTTACTTTCTCAAGCTTCCCACTTCTACTGACAAGCTACTAACAGTTGACACTCTTTATAACCCTTTCCAAATATCTCTTTTCCACCCTGCCAATGGAACGCATTTATCGTATATTATTTTTAGATTTTTATCACCTGTGCCCTTGTTACGTCTCTAATATCGATATTGCAGAAGTTAAGGACGCAAGTGATAAAAATCTTTTTTTCGTACAAGTGCATGAGATCACTCTGCCAACCATCTAAGTTGGCACTAGTAGACTATCGCCACTTGATTTGACTAGGAGATTATGCAGTGGGCTGCCTTTTTGGTAATTAACATGGTAGTAGGAGATCAACTAAATACAAACTTCTAAACTTTACTAAATTTACATAATGAATGAATCCTCCAACTGGATAATATGCCCATGAACAAACTGGCAAGAGGCTTTGAAGGACCTGTAATATGATCTGCTCAAATCAATTTTAAATATACAAGCATTCTTTCTTGAGTAGTTGATCTCCAGAATATCCACACAGGGATAATATGCAGCAGATCCAACTAATGATGCGCAGTTCTTTAATGAGATAACTTGCTTTCTTTAAAGCCACCTCCAACCTTCATTGAGAAAACAGGCATGAGCAGGATTTATAAGCAGAAGCTCAGCGGTTTGAACTGTCGGCTGCAACAACAAAAATCAAGAAAAAGACATTATTTTCATCAACGGAGATTTCATAGCCATCTGCCATAGACAGAACCCTAGCAAACCAGAAATTGATTTCAGAATTTCTCATATCATTTTGTCAAATATCTGTAGATTTTTTCTTTAGCATTATGATAGATTCTTCAAGTAGAAGAGAACCATTCATCACAGAAACTTGAATTCTAAAGTTTTGCCCGTAAGCTAAATATTCCAAAGTTGAAGATAACTTTCAATATTGCAAGATCGATTAAAAAACAAATGCAAACATACATGTAACCGTAATGGCACCCGTGAAAGAAAATAAAAGTAACAAAAATCTACCTAGGATAGTTGCTGCTTAAAATTAGATATAGAGGGTTGTATCAGTATATTCTTTAAATTGCCATGAGTTAGAATCCGCTTTTCAGGTCCGTGGAATGGCGTCATCTGTATAATGACAGTTTTCTGATGATTCGGATGCAGTGTGTAATGACACAGTTTTGAGGTCAAGTTAAAATAATCTGGAATACATTGTGTAATTTTGTAGGAATATGTGGTGCACATGGAGTGCGTCGGGTTTGGGGAGAGGACTTGTAACTAAGATTTTGGGTATGTTGTGAGCTATGGGTTTTCCTGATTTCTTCTAATGAAATGGGAGGCTGTTGGACTCTCCCATCCTTTGCCTTCTAAAAAAAATCATCTGTATAATACTTGCCAATAAAATGTACTAAGCCTTCTCCCACTATAAGTAGGGTCGGCTACATGGATTCTTGCTCAAATCCATGTTGAAAGATTCGACTATTTTTACGCTGGCCGTCGACTACCTAACGCAACCCCTGCAAGAGTGGGATTTGAACCCTGGTCTTTTGTGTGGTAGACACACTGTACTACCACTAGACCATTAAGTGGGTACTAAGACCATCTGTATAATACTTGCCAATGCTCGACAGAAATATTGCAAGGCTGATGAACATTCAAAAGCATCATAAGTGACTATATAAATTGAACACCCTAAAGCTTTATCTTCTGCATGCAAAGCAAATTTCTTCCTAATATTCATGCACCATTGGCTTTGATATGTCCAGAACTAAAGCCAAACAAAAACTAATTTTTTTTCTCATTTTAACATGGACGAGTACATGGATTTGATTGCCTCAAAGCGAAGTTACTTCAAGCCATGACCTTTACTTAAGATGCACTGTACGTCTGTACCTGGACTTTTCGTCCGTGTATTAGAAAAAATTAGTACAGTAACTTGCAAAAAGTATCACCCCGCATATATATACACTTCGCCTAAAATACAGGTTGCCAGTTCATAGGCATAGACCCATGCAGAAAAGACCAGAGGTGCACTGCATAGTAGACTGGAAATAGAGTAAGGGACAGAGAGAAGCCCGCCTGCTGAGCTACTTTTTTTCTCACTAACTGCCCCTATAATGATGTCCTCTTGCATTCTCAACCGGAGCTTGAAAAATTTTCATAATAATGACGATCACCCGGTTTCGGAATGGACATGGACTCAACAGCAAGGACAAGGGGAAACCATGAATCTTCCACGTTCTGGATATTGCAGATTAAGGAGCACCACTCGTGTGGATTCCCAGAATAGGAAAGGCAGCAGCCAAGCATAGTTCCCAAAGCTCTTCTGAATCACTGTTGACCTCCAAGTTGAGCATGATTAATAGATATGCTCCAACTTCCAGATGATTATTGATGTTTCATTTATTTAGTATCCATGTATTTCTTATTCCTATAAGGACATCATTGCATTTTTCCCTTATTTGGTATTTAGGATTTTACCTTTATATAAGAAACCCTACACCCTCTATAAGATCATTTAAGATCATTTTTTTGGGTTCCATCCCACTTCCAAAATTGTCGTTGCATTATTTTACAATTGCGGATATATCTTAAGTATGAAGCAATATAACCATATATTTTTGTCTTACAAGTGGGAAAGGCTTTGTCGTTGCTGTATATTGATTAATTTATTCACCCAACAATTTTCTCTAATCCTTTTTTCCGATGGATCCACAACACCTAATCTAATATACCTGCCTAGACTAAGACTAAAAAGCTGAGTTAGTCTTATGCTCGATTTGTATGTGTAAACCTTCAGAAACTATAATGTAATTAGACTATTATGAAATTGCCACATATTGAGTTTTAGGATTTCACGTTATGTAAGAAACCATATTTCATGAACAAAATCATTTTATTGTATTCTCATTTTTTTTCCACAAGGAAATAGAGGGATCGTCCTAGATAGGAGTTCGTACCCAACTTCCCCGCAGTTGCCATTAGTCCTTCCCTCCCCGCAAGCCAAGCCCAACACTGGCCCATCCTCTCTGCAGCCATGCCCCACATGGAGCCTCTCTCTGCCACCCGTTGCCCCGTGCAGCCCCTTCTCATGCCTCAGGCCTTGCACAGCCCCTCCTCCCTGCCGCCAGGCCCTACAGACCTCTCTGCACCAGGCCCCACATGACACCTCATCTCCATGCCACCGACTCTGCACAGTGCACTTCTCGCACTGCATGTCCCCCGTACGCACACAGTGGGCCTCCTGGCATCGCTCACCAGCCCATGCAGCCCCCTCTCGTGTCAAGGGTTGTGGCCCTAGTGGGTCTCTCTTCACATCTGATTCCACAGCACATAAAGGGATGCCGTCCTAGGCATCTAGCCCTCTCTCAAGGTGTATACTTCCCTGATGTGTGATTGAATTAATTCAGCACTTCATTGATTTCTGTCTCATTGACTGCAATGGCCAGGACTACTGTCGAGACGAAGACCTTGATATCCACATTTTTCATGATTATTTAGCAGATCCTTATCAAACTCAAGGGCGCATACAACTATGTACTATGGATTCGAGAGCCTTCAAGGCGTTCGTTGGTGGTTAGAGGAAAATATCTATTCTAACAAAGAAACTCTAAAGGAAGTAGATAAATATTACGATTATTGGCTTAGAGACAACTATTAAGTCATAACATGGATGACGAACAACTACCATATTATTGCCAATCTTTTGTACAAGGACATT
Organism: Ottelia alismoides; assembly: GCA_037367405.1. Lineage (NCBI taxonomy): Eukaryota > Viridiplantae > Streptophyta > Magnoliopsida > Alismatales > Hydrocharitaceae > Ottelia > Ottelia alismoides. Next base: position 115,699 of record JAZKJV010011462.1, read on the forward strand.
GGAAAAGACATGTGGGATGATACAAGGACATTGGAAAAGACATGTGGGATGAACTGGCACAGTCATATTCGTAACTGTTGGTGGAAAAGAGTTATCTGTTTATTCCATAAAACCCTAGGCTCTCTTATATAAAGAGGACCCATGGATAAATTACATAAGAGGTTATCAAGAAAATAAAAATAGACTAAACGATACACAAACTACATAATTATCTCTACTCCCCCTCAAGATGGAGCATAGATATCAATCATGCTCAGCTTGGAAGAATATTTCTGGAACGGTCCTCTGAGCAATGGCTTTGTGAAGATGTCAGCAGTCTGCTCTCCTGAACTGACATGTAAATTGGAAATTAGGCCCTTCTGGATCATATCTCTAGTGTAGTGGCAGTCTACCTCAATATGTTTTGTTCTCTCATGAAACGCTGGATTATTGGCAATGAACAAAGAAACTTGATTATCACACTGTAGCTGCATGGGTAGAGGTACATCTATACGCAAGTCTTCTAGTACAGCTCGAACCCACATCATCTCCGTGCTTGGTTGTGACATGGCCCTTTATTCAGATTCAGCACTAGATCTAGCCACAACAGCTTGTTTCTTGCTTTTCCAAGAAACCAGAGAGCTGCCCACAAAAACTGCAAAGCCCGAAGAAGACTTTCGATCCTTAGGGCATCATGCATAGTCTGCATCCGCACATGTCGAAATAGATAAATCTATGTCCTTTTTAAACAGCAATCATGTGCCTGGAGACGACTTTAGATACCTTAGTATCCCATATATGGCATCCATATGTACATGTCTTGACTGCTCCATGAACTGGCTCACTCGACTTACTGCAAAGGCAATATCAGGTCGAGTTATAGTGATGTAAAGAAGCTTACCCACCATTCCTCTATACCTTCTCATGTCAACCTCCTCGGTATCGTTATCATATAATTTCATGCTTGGGTCCATAGGAGTACTCGAGGGTCTACATCTAACCATGCTCGTTTCAACAAGCAAATCTGTAATATATTTCCTTTGGGTCATCACAAGACCCTGTGCATTCCCGGCAAACTCCAACCCCAGAAAATATCGTAGAATACCAAGATACTTCGTAACAAACTGACGGCCCAAAAATATTTTTGCCATCTCTATCCCCTGAGCATCATCTCTTGTAACCAGAATATCATCAACATATACCATGATGACAATCGTACCTCTAAGAGTCTTCTGGATGAACAACGAGTGAATCCGCATTTGATCTTTTGAATCCTTGTTGTTCAATTAGATGGGAAAGCTTCTGAAACCACGACATTGAGCTCTGTTTAAGGCCATATATCGCCTTGTGAAGTCTACACACCATATGATTCTCCCCCTCAGCAGCAAATCCCGGGGGCTACTGCATGTAGACTTCTTCCTGCAGTTCGTCATACAAGAATGCATTCTTAACATCAAGTTGAAATAGGGGCCAATCACGTACCACAGCAACAGACAAAAGAATGCGAAGAGTGGAGTGACGAGCAACTGGCGAGAAGGTATCCATATAATCCACACCATATGTCTGAGTGAAGCCTCTCGCCACTAGCCTCAAGGCTACCATCTGCGTGGTACTTTACTGTGAATACCCATTTGCAGCTAACGACAGATGCGCCTAAAGGAGCGGGAACCAAGCTTCATGTAGCCCGCGACTGTAAGGCAGCCATTTCCTCTTCCATAGCAGAACGCCAGCAGGCACTCTTCAATGCATCCTGATAATTCCGTGGTATCTCCACGGAAGACAAAGCCACAACAAATATCTGAAAGTCCCCTATAAGACAGTGAAAGGACACCTGAGAAGCAAGGGGATATGATGCGCTAGTACGCTTCAGCTTCCGAATAGCAATAGGGACATCAAGATCATCATCCATTGTACCCGTCGATTCACATTCCTTCTACAAAGATGAATCCTGCACATGCACTCTATCCAACCCATCATTAGTAATAACATCTGAACATACCTGAGGCTTGCTGGATGATTGACGTGCAGCATGAGCAGGACCTGACCGACGTGTATAATATTCAGGTAACGGCAGGACAGATGCGCCTAAAGGACGTGGTGGTGGTGGGGGTGGTGGTGGAGATGGGGATGATGTTGGCGTGACAATCGGAACAGGAATTGACGGAGGTGAACTCAAAATAGGAGGAGGAAAATAGATGTCGTCATTAGATGTGGATGAGGCCAACCTGTCACCTGCAGGTGAGAAGTACATAACTGACTCAAAAAATGCATCGGCACTGACAAAGTATTTCCTGTTTACAAGATCATAACAACGGTATCCCTTCTGAGTCCAAGAGCAACACACAAAGACACACTTGACAGCTCTAGGTGAGAGTTTGTCAAGTCCAGGAGACAACTGGTGAACAAAAGCAACAGCACCAAAGACACGAGGGGTTAGAGAGAATAATTCCTTGTCTAGAGAAATAGAAGGAAGAGGAATTAACTCACCAAGTACCGAGGATGGCATACGATTCACAAGGTAACAGGTTGTACGAACATCATCTCCCTAAAAAAAATAGGCGCACAACTCTGGATAAGCAAGGTTCTAGTAATATCAAGAAGATGACGATGTTTCATCTCTGCAACTCCATTTTGTTGAGATGTGTAAGCACATGTGGTTTGATGAATAATACCTCTTGACGAAAAGAAATGTGGGAAAGAACGGGTGCAAAATTCCAAAGCATTGTCTGTACGAACATATTTGACATGGGAGGAAAAATAATTTTGCACTTCAATTATAAGATTTCTAATAACATCCCATGCTTCAGATTTGTTCTTTAATAGAAATACCCACGACACACGAGAGAAGTCATCAACTACAAGATAAAACATGTGTCCCCGGTGATCAGGAACACGACTCGGACCCCAAATATCAACATGAAATAATTCAAACGGAGAGCTACTGCTCTGACACTGACGACTAGGGAAGCTAGCTCGATGGTGCTTTCCCAACTGACAGGCTTCACACCGAAAGGAAGAACTTGGAGAAATATGAGGCAAGAGATGACGCATCTTCTGAAACAGGAGGTGACCAAATCGTAGATGCCAAGTATACGGAGAAACTGATCCGGTTGAATAGGAGGAGACGCCAGCATAGGAATTCCGGACCAGACGATAGAGACCATCCTGTTGTATGTCCTGAAATATAAGAGAAGATGGGTCAAATATAGCGCGACAGTGCAAATCCTTTGTAATTTGACTAATAAATAGTAGGTTCATTGAAAAATCAGGGGCATGTAGAACATTCTGTAAACACATGGAAGGTGACAAGGTAATCTCCCCCTGTTCAACGATGGGGGAATGAGTCCCATCGACTATTATCACGGACCGTCCTGATTGAATCTCTCTGTATGACTCGAGTCTATCTCTGTCGCGGTAAAGATGATGTGTTGTGGCAGAGTCCATAATCCAATCTGAGACATTTGAATTATGACATTATGTAAAAGCAGAAGCACTACCTGAGATGCAAGCAGAGGCAGAAGTACTGGCAGATGCTGAAGCAGCAATATCTGAAGAACCTCCTGGAGAATCTGAAGTGGATGAAGACGGGGATGCAACATGCTCGGCTACTCGCGCTGATGCTGGAAACCCATGCTTAGAATAGCATGTATCCTCAAAGTGATCTGTGCGTTGGCAAAAATGCATGGCTAGCGAAAACGACCACGAGGTCCATGGCCACGAAATGAAGACTGACCACCTCTCCCTCACGACGCAGCCATCGCCGAAGGGGGTGGAGTAGAAGTACTGGAGGAGACAGAGATGCGGCTAAGCCTCCAGTGGACTTCCTCTATAGGAGTAATGGTAGCATCGACAAGTATCTGTGATCGGGCAGCCTCATATTCAGGATCAAGAGCAGCAATCAGTACCCCCACCATGGTAGCATTCTGAAAAGTTTTCTGCTGCTCGGGAGTGGTCATGCGAGGTATAGTACTGTAGAGTTTCTCAATCATCCCCCGTAGGGATGTATACAAGGAATGTAGTGGTTGTCCATTCTGCTTCATGATGAATATGTCATGCGGGAGCTGTAATATCTTCGTCTCATTTCGCACCTGCAAATAAGTGGCCGCCATTATGTCCCACATTGCCTTAGCGGTGGGCTGATGGAGAACATCATTGGCAATCTCCATCGACAACGTGCCTAAGAGCCAGACCTTGGCATATGAATCATCAGGCATAGATCCCAATCTTCGCTGCCGGTTCTTCCTCAGTAAGAATATGCTTCTTACCATTCGACTTCATGAGGCTCATGAACTGCATCGCCCAGAGCTCATAATTCGTCCTATCCATCTTGACTATTGACGCGGGACTTTGAATGTGCCTATGGAGGGCATATCGACTTTGTTTCTGACATGTCGCCGGAGACGAAGAACTAGGATCCGTAGACCAAAAGAGAAGTGTCTACATAAACTGTATAAAATTTGGTGTATATGTAGACTTTACGCACTCAAATCCACGGAGGGAAAGCTCGGCGGAAGAGTAGGCGCCGGCGGTGGAGAGGGCTCGACGGTAGAGGGGCCTGGTGGAGGAGGGGGATTCGGCGGCGTCGAGGAGGAGGGCTGGCGGGGGAGGGCGGCGTCGAGGAGGAGGGGCGGCGGGGGCGAGGGCGTCAAGGAGGGAGGGGAGGGAGGCAGCGGCGCCGAGAAGGATGAAGGGGGGGGGGGGCGGCGGTGGAAAGGGTTAGGGTTTTGGCTCTGATACCATATTGGTGGAAAAGAGTTATCTGTTTATTCCATAGAACCCTAGGCTCTCTTATGTAGAGAGGACCCATGGGTAAATTACGTAAGAGGTTATCAAAAAAATAAAAATAGACTAAACGATACACAGACTACATAATTATCTCTACAGTAACAGACTACCAAGTCACGATTTGTGGATATCTATATGTGGATTTGGTCCACTTCTCAAGGAGAATCCTCTCTCATGGAGTATTGTCGGCAGCTCAGTAGTCTATACGAGGAACTTGCCATATTGAAGCCCGTGGAGAACTCTGCTTTTTTGGCCACACCTGGACGAGGTGTCCGCTATAGCTCTCAAGGAGGTTGAGGCTCTACTCTTATGGTCATGGTCGTGCTCCGTACATTCACTGCCACAAATCTAACCACCCATCTGAGAGGTACTTGGCGAAGTTTTTTAGAAAACCACCACAGGTCAGTTTGGCATCATCTGTATGATGCAATTATGACAAAGATGACATCAGATCAGATTAGCAGCCAATGGGGCTAACATGTCCAACTCAATGATGCAGACTACTCATGCAACTGCTATAGAATTCTCCTACCTGTGAAATATCCTACTGCAAATCGCGTTACAATCTCGTGTATTGTAGCCAACTATGCTTATGCCTTAGTGCTAGCATGGTTTGCTGACTTGGGTACATCTCCTCACCTGACTAGAGAAGGTAGTCCTCTGACTTCTTCAAAACTCTCTTCTACTCTGAAGTCGATTCATTTAGCCAGTGTACCCATTCACTCATTACTATTGTTGGGACTATGGAATTCTCCTCCAAACTCAGGCTTTCTGGAGTTTTGTGTGCCATTGCTCCTAAAACTTCCCTTTGAGTCTATTGTCTATTCAAAGATTATACTAATTTTTCATGAGTTATTGATATTTTCTGGACACATCTAAGCAACGCAAATATTTGATGGGGGTCATGAGAAGAATGGCATGTATTCTTGGTATCCATGTGGACTCCTTATTTTGTGGTAGTGTCTCAATTTTAGGGTGATGCGGCTAGGAGAGCTAAACAAGTCGTTCATGGCAAAGTGGGTGGTGCGAATTTGGGGGATTTCTCAGGACCTGGTTTGTTGTCTGCTCATGAAGATCTATGATGTCACCGCGTCTTTGGAGGTCAATCCGGGGTGTCTCCCATCATCCTTTGAAGGGGGATTACAGAGGTTATCCCAGAGATAAAGATGAAGATGAGGCCGGCGTTGGGGTTGGCGCCTCTTTTCGTTTTTGGCGAGATGATTGGATGGGGGAGGGGCCTCTGGGATTTTGATTCCCGCGGCTAATGAGATTGGCAATGGATAGAGAGGTGCGGATGCAACAGGTGCGGGACCATGGGACGTGGTCCCCAAATTTTGCAACTACATTATCCGACCCTAGAGTGGAGGATTTCCTTTCGTTGCAGACCGAGCTGCTTTAGGATGAGGGTCCATCCTCAGGCATGGACCATTTCGTGTGGGGGTGATGGAAGATTTTAAGTGAGAAAGGCGTACTGCTTTATGGTTGAGGATGGGGTGGAGGTGCAGGAAGAGCTTCGGGACACGAGTCTGATATGGCATCTAGGGTGCCTCGCAGAGTGAAGGTTTTTCTCTGACTTTTCAAGCGTAGAAGGCTTCTCACCAAGGCTCGTCGAGTTCGGTTATTGGGTTTGGATGACGTGATCTATGAGAGATGTGGAATGACAACGGAAGACGTGGATCATCTCTTCTTTTCCTGTACGCTCTCTGCACAGGTTTGGAACCGGGCTGGCATCAAGTGGCTTGCACAGGACGGTTGCCTGTCTTTCCTGCGTACCGCAAGATCGGTCTGTGGGTTTGGGCATGAGGATATTCTGTACCCTTTCGTTGTAGTGTGATCGATTTAGTGCGCAAGGAACAATGCCATTTTTTGAGGGGAGGTTTTTTCTGTGTGTGGGGTCTTAGCGCAATGTAGGGCGCTATGCATGACATGGCGAGTATGACAATGATGTAGAATTTCTTTTTTTGTTTTTTAGCTCTTCCTAAATTAATATACTTCTCTTTGCGATGAATCCCAAAACGGGATGTCACCCTTTCGGTTTCTCAAATAAAATATATTGATACATATACTGTCATCAATCAACAAGAATCCAAGATAAACGTATTAATTAACAAGTTACATATATGGAACTTTAACATTTGTGGTGATATCAAGATAAATGGGAACTTTTAAAAAATAAAAATAGTCGGAGTACCTGAATATTGCGCAGAATATTTGGGCCGAATAGTCAGGTTGGACCGAATACTGACCAAATAGAGTGTATTTGGTCAGTGACCCCCCCCCCCCACAATGCGTATTCGGTCCATCAGTGATGCATAGTAATTAAATCTATGTCAAGGACTTATGGCATACATGTTGATTAAATTATGCTTTTCTAAAAACAAATGGATGAAAATATGTCATTGTAGTTTTTGCTGTTATGATAAACTATTTTATCGATAATGAAAAAAATCATATGACTGGAAATTGATTGATCATAGATATTTGATTGTTTTTGAAGCAATTCTTATGCTTGCTGCTTTTAGGTTTCTCTCTTTCTTGTAGTCTTGGCCTAGTTGGTTTAATGGTTCTTGGTCTATATAAATTCTAACCCTTAGGGTCCTGCTCAACTGGTAGCAATTACTTTCTGCAACATTATGGCCTATGCATCAAATATCGGTTTCTAAGTTCTGTCATAATTTCCCTTTTTAGTCACGGGTGGTCACCACCTAATGATGACCCCCAGTTTCATGTTTCAAAAAAATCTCTGTTTTTAGTTGCATATTTTACTTTCCAAGACACACATCAATGTTTCAACGTACACTGTATGATGTGGACAAGTCAAACTTCCTTATTGCACCCCACTTTTAGCATAGAAGTGTGTATTTCTATCTTATTTAATAAAATAGCATTGGAACCTTAATTTTTGATATCAATCTTTAGAGACAATATTGATTGAAATATAAATGAAATTCCACAAACTTTCCCTTCTTGAGCTTGGTGAAACGACATTGAAATCAATATTTTAGTCCATGCTAATAACTACTCTCGCAAAGGTTATGGTCATGATGCCAAGCAAATGGAGGGAGGTTGGGAGTTCTAAGATATCGTACAATGTGCTGCGAAGAGCTTGATGGTATGCAAACATGGGACTGCATGGGGAGCTTGGGATAGGGGCTCATGGTGTTGTTGGGTTGGGTGCTTTCTTGCTAGGAGGCTGGGGGAGGGGTGTAAAATTCAAGAGCTCCGAGCATGATGGGATGGATGCGAGATCGAAGAACGGGGCTCGGGCGTGTTGATATGCCTTAAATCCTATTTAGTTAGGGATCCGATTCCTAGTTGGTGTAAGAGTTTGTCCGGATTTGGATTGAACAAATAATCCATTTAGATTGTGTTTGATAAGAGGATCCATCCATATTGTGATTGATTGGTGATCCATTAGATAGTTTTTAATCAAAGGATCCATCCGAACTATCATTAATTTGAGAATCCATCTAGATCCCAAATGATTGGGGATCTCTATAATTGTGTTGTGATTAGCTCACTTGTATGTATGGGGCTGCTGTAGACACTCTCATATAGTTAGTGTTTTTAATCATCTTTGGTACACTGTTTCTTCCACCATATTAAGAGAGCTTCACTGCTATCGCCATGGGCATAGCACGATCATGGGTGAACCTTTTAAATCTTGCCTTGTGGTTGTTTTCTTGATTGTTTATGTGCATGTTTGATCTACTCCCTACTTCTGTTAAACACAACGCAACAAACTGGTATTGGAGCCATCAAGTTCACCTGAAGGAAGGAGATGTCGTCGCACAATAAGAAGATCAAGAAATTCACTAGCAGAGACATATTTAGACTTTGTCATGTTGAGATGCACAACTTTCTCAAGCAACATGGCATATCGATACCATTGGACAATGAGTGGTGAGGACACTCCAGTACCACAACGTTGATGGTGCAAGAAGAAGAGGTGCACTTGACGATCATGTTGTATTTGGCAAATGAGATCATTGTGTAGGTCATCGATGAGAAGACTACCGTGAATCTGTGGTTGATGTTGGAGGCAAGGTTCAGGAAAGCGGTATGCGTATGCGTTCGGACTGGTCACTGAATACTGATTAAGCGGTATGCGGGGGCATATGCGGGGTATATGCGGTTCTAAGCGGTTTTCTAATTTTTAATTTAAAAATAAAAAATAACTATGAATAACATTACCACTGAAGTTATGTATCTAAGTGGAGTTAAAGAAAATCTAAGAGAAACGGTTCATGTTAGATGCATGTGCATATATACTTTTAATTGCCTCATATTTACCATAAAAACTTTACATTATATGATTCGTAATAACAAAACTTCAATATACATACATGCACTACATGAGCAAAACCTCAATCGGCATATCTAAAAAAGATTTGACGATACATTGCATATACTCGTGAAAATAATACATGAGGAAAACATAAAACATTGCATATACATAATGGTATAATGCATTACAATTGTATAGAAATGCATGTCATATTCTAACAATTGAATGAAGAGGCAGAGTTACAAAATTAAGGACCTGAATGAGAAGATTGAAAAGTTGGAGCTGCTGGAGCAGTATGCGGGGCATATGCGGGATACGCGGGGCATATGCGGGATACGCGGGGCATATGCGGGGCATATGCGGGCTGCATATGCGGGGAGGGCGCATAATGCACTGATTCAAGGAATCGGTGCGGTCTGCACGCCGCACGGGCATATGCGGCCGCATATGCGGCCCGTGCGGCCGATTTAGTGAACACTTGGAGGGTCTGTATATGATAGTCTTTGATTAGCAATTTGTTGAAGCAACATCTGTTCTTGCTCCTTATACAAGAAGGTACTCCTCTAAAGGAACATCTAGATCGTCTAAATACACTACTTATAAATTTGGAAAGCATATATGCTAGCCCGTTCCTATGACTTTTGCGTCTTGATCACCCTTCTGTCATAGCCCTTTCTCAAATGTTTCATGAGTTGTCCTCACTAAAGGCTTTTGAGTGCGGAGCCTGACAGTTCGGCAAACATCATTTAGCATCTTCTTCACAGAGAACTAAGCCTCGTTGTTCCTCACACTTTTTGTAAGTCCAATGTGATATTTGGGGGCCCTAGCATGTCCTTACTGTGAAAGGTCACACGTATTTTATTGTTTTTATGGATAATTATAGTAGATCTTCTTGAGTGTATTTAATAAACCAACGGTGCAAACTAAATAAAATTGTCAATTCTTTTCTGTTCATAAAGACATATTTCTGTAGTTGTGTTAAGACTTTGAGGACTAATAATGATCTTGAGTTTGTTCAACAAGACTTGCTCACTTTCTTTACTATTCAGGATACCCTTACCAGACTTCTTGCATGTACACCTCGTAACAAAAGGGGATGATGGAAAGGAAACTTCGCCATTTTCTTGACATAGATAAGACCCTACTCACATGAAAGTCTCTAAAGCCTACTATGTTAACACCATTCTTACTGCCACATACCTTATCAACTAGGTACCATCTTCAGTCCTCAATGGACAACTCCATTCTCCCTTCTGTACAAAGATGACCATTGCGGATTTTTGATTGCATTGTCTTTGTCCATAACTTACATACTACAGTAAAATTGCATGCTCATACATCCAGTGTGTCTTCCTTAAGTATTCTCGAGCCCAAACTTTGTCAATGATGTCATCTTTTTCGAACACACAAGTTTTCTCAATTAGTATGTCGATGATACTCCTTTGGAGCTTCTTCCTAGTGCCCACAAAAAGATTGTACAACCTAAGTTGATTCTTTTACATGTTCCTTACCTGCAGGATGATAAATCCTCCTTAAATGGTCTCATCACTGCAAATATGGATGCTCTCTCAGAAGTCCTCATTGTGTTATGGAGATCCAAAAGGTAATGTACACCCCTCATAATTTACTTTTATTAATACTCTATCCATCTATGATGGGAATTTTACAGGTATTCCTCGTGATCATCGCAGTATTCTTCAGGGTCAATATTGGAAACATGCAATGGATGAAGAGATGGACATGCTTAGTTCCAGGGCCACATGGGACCTTGTACCGCGTCCATCAAATATGACTCATGTTGTCGACATATGGGTCTTTACAACCAAACACTCTCAGACGGTTACGTTGCCAAATTAAAAGTAAGACTTATAACGAAAGGCTTCACTCAGACCTACAATGTTGGCTACTTTGAGACATTCTCATGTGGCAAGGATGAGGTCTATTTGCACAAATTTTATCTACTGTCACCAACCAAAATTGACTCATTTCTCAGCTTGATGTAAAGAATGCCTTCTTCTATAATAACTTAAGGTTGCGTTTGGTTGGTGGGTTATCCGGGGGAGGATAACCCGTTTTTGTGTTAGTGTGTTTGGTTGGTGGGCTAAGGGTTGGAAGGGTTTGTGTGATGTGATTGTATTGAAAATTGAAAAAGTTGGTAGTTATTATGGTATGATTGTATTGAAATTTGAAGAAGTGGGTAGTTGTTGTGATGTGATTGTATTGAAGTTTGGAATGGTGCGTAGAAGTTGAGTATTTTATGATTTTTAGATGATATGATGGTATAATATATATATATTTTATGGGAAGGGAGTGGGCCCCACTAGTGGGTTAGGATTGTGGGGTTTGGGGGGTAACCCGCCCAAATTGGGGGGTAACCCCCCAACCGAACGGGCTCTAAAGGAAGTATACATGACACAACTATCAGGTTGCTCCGTTGAGGGGGAGTATGTATGCTGACTTAAGGCCATCTATGGTATAACGTAGAGTCCATGAGCAGAGTTCAACATACTTTCGAGATCAACTCTCTAGGTTTCCATAAGACAGCATCTCACAATTTAGTATTCATTAGACTGAGCCATTCGGGTACCATGATATTTGATATTTATATTGATGATATGGTTATCACCGGTAATGTTAGTGCATGCATTCTCGAGACCTAGATCTTCCTCCATAAGGCATTTGTCACCAAGGACCTTGGTCAACTTCCATAATTCCTAAGTATCAAAAAGATACACATGGCAGAAGGATTACACTTCTCAGAAAGTATTGTTTGGATATCCTTAAGGAAGCTGGCTTACTTGGATGCAAAGAATCAGTCATTACAACATAATTACATAAACATGCCACATCTATGGATCATGTACTTGGAGACAATACACGATATAGAAGCCCAACGGGGAAAGCTAAGCCTGAATACAGTCATTGGCATGATGCTCTTTTAATCCTCCTCGATACCTGAAGGACTCTCCATGAAAAACCTCTTCTATGGAGCTAACGGTCACACTGATGGCATTGCCTATGCAAATGATGATTATGTTAGTTCTCTTGACAATAGGTGATCCACTACTAGTTTCATCGTGTTTGTTGGCATAAACCTTATTACATAACGAAGCAAGAAACATATTGTATTCTCAAAAGCAAGCACAGAAGCATGATACAAAGCAATTGCTCAAGCCACATGCGAGATTACTTGGTTCATCTCCTTCCTACAGGAACTTAGACTCCCAGCTACTGCGCATGGCCATCTCTTTTGTGACAACAAGTCTGTAATGTACATTGCCACTAACCATGTCTTCTATGAGTGGACCAAACATATGGAAGTGGATTGCCACTTTATACGAGACACGGTACAAGGGAAGATCTCTACTCCATACATCTTTAAGGAATTAAAACTTGAGGATATATTACCAAGGCACTTCCACAACGTTGTTGACTTCCACGTTGGGCATGATATAGATATGCTCCAACTTAGGGGGATTGTTGACATTATCGGCAAATAATGTTGTTTTTTGTGTTCTCTTTTTAGTTTATTTCCATGTACTCTATTTCTAAGTGTAAGTGTAACTCTTCGAGGACTGTTAGTATTATGTAATTGGCACACATTCTAGAGTTTCAAGCTATATATCATTACCATGAATAAAATCATTCCATTGCATTCTCATTTTTCTAGTAGTCCCCAATCCGATAACATCAGATGGGATTATGCTAGAAACTATTCGCTCTATGTAGTCTAACTCGACAGAAACTTAGATACACAATATTCCAACTTAATAACCACTTCTCCCTTAGTTGGTTATGTTTCTGTTTAAAGATGGTAAGATCTTTTCCTACCTATAGTTTCTATCAAGAGCAGCACCTCCATCCATCTGGGTACCTCATCAGCTATAAAAACTAAATTCATTAAATGATGGCATATAGCATTATTTTCCATACCTAGAAATGGATAGTGATCTGTGGAATTGATAAAGAATTTGCGGCCTCAGTATGGCTTGTAAAGTCCAAGTAGATGTTTCTCTCTTTCTTCCACTCTTTTTCTCGCAGCTTCCCTTGCCTTTATTGCATCTGCTTCTTCTTTTGAGATTGACTTCGGCTTCTCATCTTCCCTTTTCCTTTTTGTGGGTGCAATTGAAGAGGGACGTCCTTTAACATTTCGCATTGGGTTTAAAGGTGTGGAAACAACCAAACCTGCTTGTTTACCGCCTGCAGTAGAAGTCTCAGAAACCTTGCTATTAGTATTTGATGACTGGCATTGCTCGTACCTCGAAGATTGAGACAAGGGGAATGCTTCTTCCTGTTTAACCCACTTTCCTGCACGAAAAAGTCAGAACATTGTTCATCTCAATGATAATTCATGCAAATAAGTATAAACACATAACACACGTCAGAATATATGTACCCAAGGCACTGGAGTAGTATAAACCAGTTTTTGAATCATAGTAATACCCATTTGCCAGGTTGTAGTAATATCCTGAAGCAGCATCGTACTCCCAATCTGCAACCAGCAATCTAATTAAACTCGAAATGAATATTGCTACAAAAATTTACATTAACATATTCAGGATAATAAACATTTGTAACTGGAGGTATGTAGAATATTGCAGCATGAATGGCCTGTCAGATCTTAGGTACTACAGATCTGGCACTTTGCATAAGCAGCAGCACAGTTACCGTGCTACATAGAACAAGAAAATAATAAACAAGACAGATTTTTCCATAAAAATGAAATATTCACTTGCTTATCTTTCTTGATGCAATGTGGTGGTCTCATGATTAAAGGGTACCCATAAGAGAGGAAGCACATGAGCGAAGCTTTCTTTAAATTCTCCACCTCCACTGAAGATAAGCAACCCACAAACAAGATGAGACAGATGACAAGCATGTTCTATCTTGGGAAACAAGTGAGAACGCCCCTACATCCAAGAAATCCAACAGAGAGAGACTGGACAATGATCCAAGAAATCCAACAGAGAGACTGGAAATGATCCGAAAAATAATCCAGCAGGCAATCCGTTTTCAAATAAAAAAGGGGGGAAATCATATGGAGTCGGATATCCAATAGGCTTTTGAACCTGCCGATAATGTAAACCTTCCCTACCTTAATCTTGACGATGACCGAAAGCACCAAATGCAAACGACCTTGCAAAAAGTTACAAAGCCTGCAAGGACCCCCTCTCACATTCAAAGCAGACAACAAGAAAGGTCGACTCCAACTGATGATTTAACAAGCCACACGTCCATCAAAAATATTCACCCTCTCGAACCTCCCCACCCTTACATGCATCCCACACATTATATATATATATATATATATATATATATATATATATGAGCCTTGTTTTCAAAGGTCCATTTCTCCCGCATCGATTTAGCAACAGATATCCCAATTGTTCATTGTTCACTTTCTGACAAGCAGCGCTTATTTTTTCTAGAGGTGTATGCAATCATTTTAAGTAAATATAATTCTTATTTATATTTATTGTTGGGAAAAGGGAGCCTACACCCTGGGTATAGGCAACATCCTACACCTCTCCTTTTTCATTGTTTTTTGGCATTTCTAATAAAATGAAACTTTGAAGGATTTAGATCACAATATATAACCATATTGTCATTCCAAATTCAACTTAATTCGAGACTCTTATTATACCCATCAACACTCGAATTTTAATGGACTTAAAATTGTTGAAATCAACCCCTTGCAGATGGACATGTTAGGAATGTTTATCTTAAACGAAATTTGAAACATGTATTCCACTCAATATACTAAGTAAATTCCCCTAAGATTTCATTTCAAAAAAACTAAAAATAATGGGAAAATAGGCGTCGGTAGTTGCCCACACCTTAGGGTGTAGGCTCCTTTTTCCTTTTATTGCTTTACAAGTATTACATTAAAGTTACAATAAATAATCATTTTAATTACAAATAAAGCTTAAATTAAAAACCAATCATATCTTAATTTGTAACACAATTATATTCTTAGTTAAGTCAATGCTCCATAAATTTTATATAGTTAGTGTTTCTCTCTGGGATCTCATAAAAAATGAGCCTTATTGTCAAAAGCCCATGCCTCCTGCAGCGATTTAGCAAGGCATGTCCCATTCGTTCATTTGTTCACTTTCTGACAAGCAGCACTTTTATTTTTTTAGAGGTATATACAATCATTTTAAGTACATATAATTCTTATTTATATTTGTTCTTGGGAAAAGGGAGCCTACACCTTGAGGCATAGGCAACACCCTGCACCCATCTTTTTTTCATTGTTTCATGGTTTTTCTAATAAAATGAAACCTTGATGGATTTAGATCACAATATATAACCATGTTGTCATTCTAAATTCAACTTAATTCGAGACTTTTATTATATCCATCAACACTTGAATTTTACCGGTCCTAGAATTGTTGAAATTGACCCCTTGCGGATGGACATGTTAGGAATGTTTGTATCACACGAAATTTGAAACACGTATTTCACTCAATATACTAAGTAAATCCCCCTAAGATTCCATTTCGAAAAACTAAAAATAATGGGAAAATAGGTGTCGGGAGTTGCCTACACCTCAGGGTGTAGGCTCCTTTTTCCTTTTATTGCTTTACAAGTATTATATTAAAATTTCCTTAAATAATCATTTTCATTACAATTAAAGCTTAAATTAAAAACTAATCATATCTTAATTTGTAACATAATTATCTTCTTTATTATAGTCAATGCTCCACAAATTTTATTTAGTTGGTGTTTCTTTCTGGGGTCCAACTCACCATCATATGAAACTCCTCCAAATGATTCTCTGACTCGTGTCAGATTTAAGCAGATGCAGACTTTACCAGGATCTGCTCCATTTTGGCTTGAACGTCCATTCTAATGAAGGGCTTTAGGACGAATCGCAAGGGAAAAATCATGTCGACTGGTATCAAGATTGCTCAACAAAGCGCTACCCAACCTCAGTTTCGACATTATTCCCAAATGCCCGCGCACCCCCCGCTACCCTTTTCGATTGCCTTTGACGAGGCCCCTATGCCCCTCTCCCCACTGTTGTATCTACAACCGCCTCCACCGACCCCGTATGGGGCGCAATGTTAGCCACCAGATATGTTTCCACCACATGAGTAATTTCCTCTTTTGAAGGCTTCACCCTTGATTGAACCAAGTCAATTGGCACCTCTTCATTGGCCCAAATGCTGAGTCAATATCTCCCAAGGTGTATTCAACTTCACCCTGAGATGTTCTTCCGACCAATGATTGCCACGACCATATGGTTGATATCAGAGCTCTATCACAATCCATTAGCTAAATCAAGGTTGTAGAAACCGGTGGTCGATACTCAGTCATCCGAGTAATTGACCAAGGCTTAACCAGTAGTCGGACAACATATCGGATTTAGTCGGTTTGAATTTTTTAATTATTTTAAATATATAAATCAATTTTTTATACATATATTGTCATATATTTACGTAGATTTAAACATTTTCAATACTATAGTAAATTAATACTGTCAAAGAAACACACGGCTAGAAAGCAGAGGTTCTTTCATACTAGTAGAAAGTTCTGATCCTTAGAATAAACACACGATGTCAAAGAAATAATGACATGATGTTAGTGGGTTTATTGTGTCCATTAGCAACAATGCTAAGGTTCATTCATGTGAACAAAAAAAAGCCGATCCTTAAACTGGTCACATGATATCAAAGAAATTAACATGATATTAGAAGATTTGATTGGTCTATTAATTGCAATGTTGAGGTTCTTTCATGTAACAAAAAAAATCCAATCCTTAAAATGGACACATGATACTAACAAAATAAAGAGTTTTTATTCAAATATATCAAATAAACACATAATATTAAAGAAATAAATAAGACGAAAATAAAATTTGATAAAAATTACAAACCCTAGTTGATCGGAAGAGAGGAAGCTCGAGAAAGAGAGCAACAACAACTTAGTTACTGGTCTTGGCATCGCCATGGCCTCAAATTTCAGCGAAATTCGGTCGAATTTCTGTCGAATATCGATATCCAGTCGAAACCGAAATTCGACCGAAATGACCGAAATGACCGAAATATGGGGGTCCTAGTACAAAAAATGACCGAAATGACCGAAACTTCGGTCGAAATTCCACCGAAATTCCATCGAAATTCTATTTTGCTGGATACCGAAATGGTGACCGAAACCGACATTTAAGGCCATCGCCTCAGCGGAGGCAGTGTACTTATGGCGGAGCCCGATGGAGCTGGAGGAGAAGAGGTTCATAAAGCTCGAGTGCAACAACGAGGATGATGCTGTTTTGCGATGTGGATATCGAGGATTTTGGGAGGTGGGGGGTGTGACAAGCTTCTTCCCACTAAGCTTCATGTACACACATGGTTCATAAGGATTTTGAACGAAATCATAACTTTTTATGATTTGATCAAATCTGATGTTCCAGCTACGAGAAGCTTGTTTGTGCCCATAGATGGATTTCTTCGGCTTGTATACTTTGCCTTCCTCAGTTATGAAGCCCTGTCGTTGCTCCATATAGATATCCTTCTCGAGGTATCCATTGAGTAATGCAGTCTTGATGTCCATCTTCCAGATGTCGTAGTCAAGATATGCATCTATAGCTAGCAGTGCTCTGATGGATTTAAGTATAGCCACATTAGAGAATGTCTCATCATAGTCGATGGATTCTCTCTGCATGTAGCCTTTGGCTACGAACCGTACCTTGAAGGTCTCTACCTTCCCATCAGGTCCCCTCTTTCTCTTGAAGATTCATTTACATCCAATATATTTTACCCCTCTAGGTGGATCCTCTAGGGTCCATACACTGTTCTTGTACATAGAGTCTATTTTAGACTCCATTGCTAGCATCCATCTATCCATGTCATGATCCGCGAGTGCTTCATCAAATGAAGTTGGATTATTGTCAATATCACCTGACACATGGAATCCGTACCTTTCAGGTGGTGCAACCACCCCCGAACTCCTTAGAAGAGGTATATGTGTTACATCTTCATTTACGTCTTTAGTTTCTGGTTCAGGAAGCTTAATATCCTCTGGGGATTCAATAGTTCCTTTACTTCATTTTTGTCTTGACTTTTAAGGAAGTCATCCTATAAGAATTTTACATCTCTGGAGACGGAATCTTTTGAGTATTAGGGTCGTAAAATTGATATCCAATACCATCTTTTACATAATCAATGAAATAACACTATCGAGTATGAGATTTCAGCTTACTTGCATCCACGTTCTTTGTATGGACTAAGCAACCCCAAATCCTCAAGTATCTAACACTAGGCTTGGTTCCAAATTAAAGATAATGAGGGGGTTTGGTTACAGATTTTCTAGGAATCTTGTTAAGGACATATATTACAATCTCTATTGCACATCCCCAAAAACTAAGAGGTAGATGTGATTTACTCATCATTGAACAGACCATGTCGATGATGGTCTTGTTGCATCTTTCCGCAACACCATTTAGTTGGGGAGTTCCACCGTGAGATTGGATACAACTACTCTCTCTTTGAGGCATTCCTTAAATTTATCTGAGAGGTACTCGACACCTCGGTCAGATCGAATCCGTTTAATCTTCCTATCGGTTTGGTTCTCAACTAAAGCCATGAATTCTTTGAACTTTTCAAAGGTTTCAGAATCATGATGTAATAGGAAGATAAACCCGTATTGCAAATGGTCAGCAATAAAACTAAGATTATATCAATATCTATTTCGGGTCACGGTACTGAAGGGACTACATACATCGGTATTGTTGGAGCATAAGTTGTATGCGCCTATTGAGTTGTAGCAGGGTAAATGGATCCTGGAGGAGATCCATTTACCCCATCCAGTGTTTGTCCCACATCGTCCAGTGGTGGGACTTGGAGGCTTTGGAGAGGCTATATAAGGAGCCCCAGACCTCCTGTATCCATTGAGAAAGTCAATAGACAAACACGCCCCGTAGAGGGCTTCTCCCGTGGTTTCATCCCGCTCCTCTTGGAGTAGGGTTCCACGTAAAAATCCCGTTGTTCTTTTTCTTTGTTTATCTTTTTCCATGTTACGCTTCCGCTTCCGATTTTCTAACATGGTATCAGAGCGGGTTCGATTCTTGGAGAGTTTTTATGTTCATTGTTCATTCGAGATTCGAAAGTCAACTCTTTAGAGTTCTTAAAGATTTATTTCGTTTTCATATTCGAGAGCAAGTTGGAATTCATCTCTAGGAATTTGTTAAAATCCTAATTTTTCCGAAAGTTGTTGAAATCACGTTTCCAGATCTGAGAGTCCGGCGGATGATCTCCGGGCCATATTCATCTCAAGACGCAAGCATCCTTCGTGCATGAAGATCTTCAGATCTGCTCCCAGGCGGGGAGCATTTAACATGGGTTGTACGGTCTAGGTACTCTCGTGGTGCCCTCCTTCCATTCTGCGCAGACGAAGCGCCCTAATCTCCCAGGCGTGAGGCGGCGATTCCCATACCAGGCGCGAGCCCTTCCAGGCGCACATCCGAGTTCTAGGGTTCAGATCTAGAACCCTAATATACGTTCATGACCTACGGCACGTGCAGTCATCCTCGTGCAGCCACCTTCTGCTTCTGGCGGCATGCCTCTCCGTGTGCGTACGGGTTAGGGTCCCAACGAACCCCCATGTGATGCCTAACATGCTCTCTCAAGGCGATGCTCCAGATCGATGCCTCTGTCCAGACGCGCGAGAATCGCGCCTTCTTCTCACGCTTCAGTTTGACGTTGAAACCCTTCTCTAGTCAGGACGCAGTCAGGCCGCAGGCATCCCCCCCCCCCCATGGCTCCAGGTGGAGGAGCCCAAATCGAGGCGCAGATGGTGCGCGTGTGCAGCAGAAGCCGCAGGCGCAAGGCGGCACACCTCCATGATCCAGATCTTCTCCTGCAGGATCCCGTACGCCAGGCGCAAGGCGGCGCAGTTCCACGCGCTGGCACCTCCACGCGCAGGCGTTCAACCCCCCCAGATCTTCAATCGGCGACGATTTCCCTGCAGGCGATGTCGCACACCCCCAACATCGGGCGGCGACATCGAAGAAAGGGTTCCCATGGGGAAACCCTAAGTGGTGTTTTATTTCGGCCGAGGGCATGCGGCCCTGCTTTATAAAAAGAAAGAGAGGAAGGGGGTTGTTTAAAAAAAATAACAAGGGGAGATGGGCCGAGAGTATTTAAAAAAAAATTGAGAAAAGAGATTGGGCCCTTGTTTGGGCCGAGATTCAAGTTCCAAAAAAAATTTAAAAAAAAAGGGAGAAGAGAGAAAGATTAAAAAAAATTGAGAAAAAAAGGCGCGTACATATAGCAAAAAAAAACCGTACGCGGAAAAAAAGAGAGAGATGAAAAGCCGGAAAAAAATCAACAGCTTATAAAAAAATGTTTTCGAGAAAAAAAAGGATGATGAATGATTCTGAAAAGCCGATAAATTTGTGAACGGCTTATTGGTTTATGTACCCCCTATTTATCTTTGTCTTCTCCCAACTTGGTCGATGTTCATTTTCCGACAAGTATGGGAGAAAGGGGGAGTATATATGTAGAGTCACAGGTCTATTCAGATGCTCCAGATGTCAGATCTTCATATTCCAGGCCAGTGCATGTTGTTCAGACTCTACAGATCCAGTTTCAGACTCGACGTCAGATATTTCCGAGTCTCAGTTTCAGACACGCACGAGTGTGCGGTCATTGTCAGATGAGCATATGTTGCCATCATTGTCAGAGGTCCCCATCATTCTTCTTGTTGTCAGGCCAGAGTTCTCATGTGAGCCATAGGGACTCCAGAGCAGAGGACCATTCCCTATGCCATTGAGGGCAAGGGTTTTCATGTGGTATCATAGGTACACCAGAGCAGTGCACCGTTCTCTGAGCCAGATGGGAGAGACCCAGTTCTCCGACGAGGAGACTTCAGGCGCAGTTTCAGACTCGATGGTCAGATTCCGAGTCGTCAGTTGACTCGCACTCCAGCCCGTTCGTCCTCCTCACCTGCACAGCATGAGAAGCAACGTCCTCGACTGCAGCAATTTACACGTTGGGTTGATATTGTCCGTAGTGTCTTGTATCGTTGAGTTGAGTTTCTGTCTGTTTGTCCAAGCTGAGCATTGCATGCTCCAGCTTGAGGGGGAGTGTTGGAGCATAAGTTGTATGCGCCTATTGAGTTGTAGCAGGGTAAATGGATCCTGGAGGAGATCCATTTACCCCATCCAGTGTTTAGTCCCACATCGTCCAATGGTGGGACTTGGAGGCTCTGGAGAGGCTATATAAGGAGCCCCAGACCTCCTGTATCCATTGAGAAAGTCAATAGACAAACACGCCCCGTAGAGGGCTTCTCCCGTGGTTTCATCCCGCTCCTCACGGAGTAGGGTTCCACGTAAAAATCCCGCTGTTCTTTTTCTTTGTTTATCTTTTTCCATGTTACGCTTCCGCTTCCGATTTCTAACAGGTATGTATTAGGTTAAGTATACCTTTGTATCGTGTAACCTTGTTACGAAAAGATACTTTGGTCATTTTACCTCGAATGTCATAGGTAGGTAAAGTTTGGACCTGTAGAAAATCTAAGAGCCCATCCTCTATCAATCTATTAATCCAATCAATAGATAAATGACCATGCCTTTGATGTCAAATCATGTTCGAATGATTTCCGTCCTCTCTGGTTCTTTTAGGATTTTTATTAAGGGGTATTACATTCATGATAGATTCATTTATGCACAATTCATAGAGTCCACCAGAAGTTAGAATACCATCTGCAACATGTTTATCATAACGGCTTATGATAAGCTTGTCACGGAACATGAACGAATATCCATTTCTAACCAACTTAGACACAGATAATAAGTTCCTTTTAACATCTGGAACATAAAACATTCTCTAAGTAATAAGACTCTCCCACTAGATAATGGTAGTATGCGCATATCGATAATGACTGCTGCAACAATTGCATCAGATCCCATCTGGATGACTATCTCCCATTTATCAAGATTTCTGGATTTCTGAAATAGATACAACAACCTGCATACATGAATAGAAGTACTCGTATTTACGACCTAACTACCTTCTCATCCTATAGAAAATTGATTTCAATGATGAAAGTAGATTTTATACATGACGAGGCATTATCTTTAACCATCTTCAAGGTTTTCAGATAATTCGGACAATCTCTTTTCCAATGATTTGTACTTTTGTAGTGATGACATACATACATCGGATGTGTGAAAGCGTACGAGGATGTGTCAACACTTTGACTCTTCTTCTTTACCTGTTGGGCCATACACTTCCGGAACCCATGTTTCCGACTGTGCTAAATGCAGTTCACATCATCGAATATCTCTTTTAGAATCATAATTATATCATGAGCATTCTCAATGTCCATATGTTGCTTTCAAAGTACATTAGACAGAGACCTCGGAATATAACATCGAACCAACGAATGGTCCTTATTTTAAAATTTTCATTAAAATTTAATTCTCCCATTGACATATGGTTTTGCTTGTTCTCGGTGAGCACATATCCGACGTGCTCCACATAGAGAACACACTCCAAATTATGGATCCAATCCGAGTAATTTGGTCTGGTCAACTGGTTGACTTCCAGAAGTCTCCTGTGCGGGTTCATGGATTTCATATCTGAGATTAAGAATGCACTTATTAGAACATATAAATAATTATATATTCAAATTTAAATTCTTTGATTAAGGATTTTTAATCAAATTAGTCTTGCCTTCTAAACTATGAAAGTTTGTTCCCTTATTAAACTTTCAAAGCAAGAGATATACTTACCGTTTTATCTCTAACAAGATCTGGGATCCTCTTTTTACCTTTGTTACATCCCAATTATATGAGAAATTGTAACTTGGGTAAAAGGAAGTGGGAACTCATTCTGCCTTGCAAGATCAACATGCATTTCCCAATTCGATCTTTAACATCCGGGCCCACCACCCCTAAGGTGACAGTGGCCCATTGTTAATTAAATCAACCATCAACAAGAATAGAACTCACAATGCACAATCCAATACCACCTTAATTTAATGAGGAGCAATATTGGGGTCACTACACATACTGCCTTACTCTTTTGAGAAGCAAAGAGCCCGATCCATGTGTGCTTGTATGTAGGAACTGTCACTTCAGATAGACGTCTCTAGCATACAATCCGTGGCGACGAAACCCTTTGCCCTGACGGGAGATCATGGATGCCATTTAATATGATCCCTACATGGAGTGTTTATTTTAGTTAGATCTAATTAATTTGATCATATCAAATCAATTATCAATCCAATCAATAAACCAACATACAATTAGGATTTTCGTGATATTACTATATAGTATACACTCTCACATTGTACAATTGTATTATTCCAATTAGTTGTATAAAGTATACATAGACTTCTCATGCTACTCATCCTTGAAACAGAGTGCCAATTAAGTAACCCATTAACATATCCATGACATGGACACTATCACCAAAATAATTCAAGACAACACAATTGATACAAAGAGGTTTTATTGGTCACATGCTGTTGGTGATCGGCATGATACATATATAGTATTTACTTAAAATCTCATGCATCTTAAAATATTTTTAAAGATCCTAAATTTTTAGTCATATCAAGCAAATATGTTTTGATTTTGCATGTTAAAGTTATTGTAAGTTAAAGTAGGGTTTTGTCATGAAACAATCATTCAATGGTGATTGATGTTTAATCTAATATTTTCATAAATATTAAGCATCAATTTAATCATGATAAATTAATAATTTCCTTGATTTACATTGAATGATAAACACATTAAGAAAGTAATCTTTATGATCCGTTCGTCATCCGACCAATCCACTAAATGTGGAATATTGCAAATGGAGTTTGAATCACGCAAAATGAATTCGAGCGATTTGCTGGTTTAATTTTATACTTAATTAGACTGTTTATTTCATGTTTCATGGCATGAAAACAACAAAAAATTAATTTGTTACATATCCATGAATTCATGCAAAAATAATGTCCTTACGAGAACTTTTCGAATTTTAGTTTATGCACTTTTGGTGCCAACTATTTGATACTGATTTGGGGACATATTCAGACATTCTAAATACATTTTATTATCCAAAAATTTCATCCAACAATGCATAAACAATAACATTTCATTTTAGCGAAAAATGATTCGAAACGTGCCTCTTATACATAAACAACGAGTCCTTGCGCATCCGATATACAAAACCTTGTTCCCTTAGGGTTTGGATCAGATCCAAGATCTTTGACCAATGCTCTGATGCCACTTGAAGGCTAGGGTTTATACCTTAGCGTGTCACGAAAGCATGTATATCACATCACATGCGATCAATAGCGGCTAGTCATACTAGTTGCTCGGGGCAATGGAATTTAAAATTTTAAATTAGATGAAACTACATGATATGAGAAACTTCTCAAATCATTTCATCGAAATCACAAACGAGTCAATGGATTACCTCTTGAAGCGTGATTGCGATCACGCGTCTCTAAACGGAGAGACCTCTTGTCTCAAGTCCGATCCAACGAAGGATGCACTTGTGAGCGCGTGAATGAGACATGTAGATCCGACAATCTAAGTTGATGATCCGAAAATGGAGTCTCCTAATTTCGTCCCACAAAATCGACAACTTTCCTCACAAGCAAGATGCACCGAAGAAGGCAGAGATCCATGAGCAATCGATCCTTCAGCATAATGGCGACACGAGGACTGCGAGGCTCTCTAGGTCAATATTTTGGACGACCACTAGAATAGAGAGAGATATTGCTCTTGAAGTTGTAGTAGAAAAGACTAGGGCTTAGCATTTCTTTTATACTAAATTGGATGGCGGAGATGCAATCCTAGTTCGAATCAATGGGTGAGATTTTGTTGCAATAATTTGCAACAACAATCAATTAATTTAAAAGAAAATAAATATGATGCAACTAATCTTACATATTTAATTTCAATTAAATCAATTAATTTGTCATGAATAAAATGAACCAGAGAGCATTCTTCCATTTGAGGGGGAAGGAGGCAACCTCCTTCCCCTTTTACTCAATGTGACACCTAAGCTTGTGATGGAGAGAGTTTTTCTCTCTCCAATCACCATCTAATGTAATCTTATTACATTAAATCTTTATTCATGGAATTATTTGTCAACAAAATATCATCAATTAGTTTGCTAATTATTTGTGACAATTGTAAACAAACCATTGACAATTATGAATCAAATTCAACTACCCAATATAAAATGTAATTTGCATTTACAATTAGTTATACAATATGAATCCAATTCACACCATTTAATTCGTAAATACTATTTACAATTAAATCTCTCAAATATATTATAATATATTTATAATATTAATGATTATTATGGATAGTGGTATCCACACTAATCATATTTTTGATAATTAAATCATATTTAATTATCTTAGATGACTATTATCATGTGTCCAAAAGAATATGAATCATATTCACATTATTTATGATAATTAAATCATATTTAATTGTCCATTTCCAATGCTCAGATATATTATCAACAATTGGATTATTCTTGAATTCTTTTAAAAACAATGTGCTTTTTCCACAGATACTTTGAGATAAGGACAATGCAATTGTACATTCCACGAATAGTGACTTGGATTGAGTTCATATCTCAAATCTAGATCTCGGGGACCTCTCAAAGATGTTTGATTAAATCAAACGTGAATCTAGTCTTCTTATTGCACCCGAATCATATTCAGATCAATACCCAACATTTGAACTATGATTACTAATCTACCGAGAGGAGTTACTAAAATCCAAACCTGTTTCATCTCTCTCTCTAGATAGAAGTGTCACTGTTAAATCATTTACGATCACATTATCCTCGAGTATTCCTAGTACTCGTACATCCTGCATACTAGAAAACCTAGATCAAACCCGTAGTTTTAGATCATATTTGAATTGTCTTCTTTAGGATTTTATCATTAAGTTTCTCATTTGATCATTGGGAGTTGATCTCGATCATAAACTTTCCAAAAGCATATATCATACCTACAAATTCAATCAAGCTTCCTATACGAGACGACCGTACACATAATTTGATCCCAATATCTCATGAGTGAGCTCATGTCTTCTGGTTAAGTAATGAAACTGTATGATCCTTTTGAGAGATCGTATTACTCATATGACCTCGTATGTACACCAACTTGTCTGTGTATAGATCTTGATTAGATCATCTACCTAATGATTTTCCTAATGTACATACGTAGACATATTGTAATACATTTGTCACCGGTCAAAGGATGCATGCCTATATCGTGACAACATATGACATATGTCTTTGTTATCTTGATCTCTTTAAGTCAACTCTTTGACCTAACATATCTGACACCTTGGAATCTCTATTCCTATGCAGAGGACCTGCATCAAGAGGTCGATCATATATCAGCCTTTAGAGAAGTATTTCCATCTTCATCTCAGACTGGAGATCATCTCTTAACGATCATTTGACGGTGCTTGACGAATTTTCAATCTAACTCTTTAGATACCATCCAAGCACCAACCTTTATGTTTCAACCATTGAATCAACATTTGTATGATTTTTAAGATGACCATGGCACATAACCCTAATTGTACTAAGGTACTTTATAAGTGCATTCGTTCATTTAATCTCAGACAAGGAGTGAAATAAACCAATTACCTTTATTGATATATCAAAGATTTACAATAACATTTATTGTAGAAATGGTTCGTCGTCCTGGGCTCACATTGCTAACATGAGTATCCCTTAAAAATGTACTAAGCCTTCTCCCACTATAAGTAGGGTCGGCTACATGGATTCTTGCTCAAATCCATGTTGAAAGATTCAACTATTTTTTACGTTGGCCGTCGACTACCTAACGCAACCCTTGCAAGAGTGGGATTTGAACCCTGGTCTTTTGTATGGTAGACACACTGTACTACCACTAGACCATTAAGTGGGTACTAACACAAGTAATCCCTTATTTTGAAAAAAAATCTCTAAACCCTAAATGCTTCAATTTAATTTGACTTGTCGATTTGGGAAAATTCATCACTAACTAACCAGATTTCCCAAATAATAGCGACCGGCAGGAGAAGTACATCTCTGGGGTTGTGCTTTTTGCCATAAATAAAGAATCCTAGAATAGATCTAGGCTTTGACGGTTCGACCATTTTACGCCCAGCTCTTCCCAAATCGGGGAGGTCTTCTTACAATGGAAAAAAGATGCTCTACCATCTCTATATGCACATCAAAGAGAGGGCACAAATTAGAAACCCCTATAAAGATTCTTGAACATCATTCCCTTGTTATAATACGCTTTCGTTTCAACAGCCACAAAAATGCATATTCTGCTTGGCAACTTTAGCTCCCATATAAAGTTTCAATCATGAAGTAAAGCGTATTGCATTGACGGTAGTTGTTTGGCTAAAGCTCTATAGGCTCGTTTAACTGTAAACGAGTTCCCTTTCCACACCCATGGTCCCGACCAACTATCACACCCTTCACTCTTCTTAGTGCATCCAAAAGGCGAAGGAACTCATCTAAATGCTGATATGAGAAGTCTGCCAAAAATAAAGGCATCCATCTACCCTCAACCCAACAATCTTTTACCCGAGCTTTACAGTCCGTTGATAAGGCATATCAACGCAGGAATTCGATAGAAAACGGGCCGTCACCGATCTAGTTATAGGTCCAGAAAGCAAGACATACCGTGACCAAGCGCTGGACGAAAGAGGTCCGTAAAATCCGACATCATAGCTTTGGTGCCTTCCCAAAAAGCTAATGCAAAGAAGGATGGTTGTTGGAAGATACTTAACTGAACTTCGACGTTTTATGTACCGCGGATGCGTATGCAACCGAGGTTATCATTGCTACCCCTAATCTTACTAACCCACTTTAGAAGAAGCGCCTTATTTATGATTTCCAAGCTAGAAATCCCGGGCTCACATGCACTCTTTGGCTGTGTAGCTGTCTCCCAATCAACCATATATATATATATATATTCTCGAACATTCCTGACCTGTCTTATCTTACCTAATGTTTAAAAAAGCGTGAGGTGGTCCGAGGTGTTTCTCTCTCTCGAAATTGAGGTGAGGCGTAAGCCTTGAGGCGGTTGAGGCGTAAGCCTCAATTTTTTGGAAAAAAATTAAAATTTAAGCAAAATACATTGAAAAAAGTATATAATAATATTAAGCTTTCCCCAAAACACATTCAAGAATAATTTAAAATTAGTAAAAGATACAATACATAAGCGTTGAAGGCATTGGAGTTCAAAAAAGCTAATACTAAGCCACTAATATACAAAATATCAAGTTCCAACTCCAACTTCAATGATTCTATATGAGTATTGAACTAAAGTCTATACTTAATACTAAAGTACAATAGAAATCATAATTTTTAGTGTTTGAAGTAAAAAATATTAACATGCCTTGAATCCCAACCATTTGTCTTGCTGGACGTAGTTTGAGAACTGTCATATGCATCCCCTCCTGCCATATCATACCCCAACAAGACTGGGGTCTCGCTGTTTATTTTCAACCTTATTTCTTTATATATGTGATAACTATTCTAAGATTCACAACTTATACAACCGAATAACATCAAGTTGCAAACTTGCAACTAATATAAAACATTTGTTACAATTCAAACACAAATCTGTATGCAATAGAACTAGTATGTATAGATGTATGATAAATTGAATATGATGTATACAAGATCATGGAGCTTCGTTTGTTTCAAGCGATCTCTTCTCTTTGCATGGAGCTGTATATAGAAATATACAAGGTTTAACATGAAACAAAAACACAAACATAAAAAATATAATGCTTATGGAAAATATGATCATGTGCGAAGCACATAAACAAAAATGTAAAAAAAGCCTCGTGCTCGAGGCTTACGCCTCAGCCTCGCCTCGAGCGCCTCACGCCTCGAGCGCCTCACAAGAAGCTGAGGCATACGTCCCACCAATCAGACCTGAGGCGTGCGCCTCGGGGCGCTTTTGGCGCGCTTCACCTCGATACGTACACCTTCATGCCTCGAGGCACTGCTTTTTAAAACCATGGTCTTACCTCAACAATCTCCGCATGATCAACTCTAGTCGACGTCTAATACCAACAGAGAGGTGACATGCTGACATGAAGAAAACATGGATTGTCGATAACATAACCTTCACCAAGACTAGATGCCCACCACTGGACAAAATAGCTGCCTTCCATCCCGACAGCTTTCTCTCCAGCTTCCCAATTACAGGTAGCCAATCAATCGTTTCTGATTCTTCCACTGGCCAGAGGGAGGCCTAGATAACGGATCAGGAGTGGCCCACAATATGTACCCAACACTTCACAACAAGCTCGAACATCAGTGTCAGATAGGCCAAAAGGTATATTAACAGACTTGTGATAGTTTAGTGTAAGTCCAAACATCTCTCCGAAGATTTCGATGTTCAACGCCATCCTCTAGCCTCTTCCAAACCACCTTCAATAAATTGGATGGTGTCATCTGCATATTGTAAAAGAGTAATACAAATATCATTAACAAAGTACCATGCCATCATCAATTATGTACCACATGATCCACCATACATGCCAAGACATCAACGGTAATAACAAATAGCATGGGGCTATTGGGCCTCCCTGTCTTACCCCTCTCCGTGGCTGGAAAAAGACCCCCTCAGGTCTACCATTAATAAGGATTGAAAAGAAGCCATGGTGACACATCGTTTTATCCAAGTTATCCAGGTATCGAGGAGCCCCCTTCTTACCATGGCCATCCAAAGAAAACGTCAATCAACATTGTCATATGCTTTAGAGAAGTCAACCTTCCACAACATGCCTTTTGTGTTTCGTCTTTTCCAGTTTGTTATGATCTTAGTTGCTATAGCCAAATTATCAGCAATCTGTCTTCCTGGAATAAAAGGTGATTGAAGTGGCGAGATGATGCGTCCATGAGCATGTCCAATCTAATTGTTAAGACCTTTGCAACAATTAAATGAGTAGAATTGGATTGAGTAATCGGACGGAAGTCTTCCACCCTCTCAGAAGCTTCCTTCTTTAATAGAAGAAATAGAAGGACCTTGTTAGGTCTCTCAAAACCTGCATTACCTCTAGCAAACTCAACCACAACATCAAAAACCTCCCTTCCCACCAAATGCCAAAATTCTTTGAAGAAACAAATAGGGGACCCACTGGTCCAGGTGCAACATCCGCATTCAAATTCTAGATCGCATTCCTAACCTCCTCTATAGTAAAGCTTTGTATCAGATGGTTTGCATGTTGTTCCGGAAGTTGAGAAGCCCTTAATCCCGTCCATCTCAAAGGCCTGCCCATAGTTCTATGTGAGAAACTGTAAAGTTTTCTGCAATCACACACCTCATTTCATGATTACCCTGTAAAGTTTTCTGCAATCATACACCTCATTTCATGATTGCCCTCCACCCTTCTTCCACTTATGACCATAAACCATATCAATTTATGATGATGCCTCCCACTCACAATTTTATGAAAATAAGATATGTTTGCATCCCCTTCTTTAAGCCACTTTTGCCACCATCTTTGTTTCCATTTAGCTTCACATTTTTTATCTTCAACTACTATTAGTTTTTGTTCACCACTCTCTCGCTGAACTCATTTGATAAGAGAACTTTGGTGTCTTTTATCCCATCTAGTTTGCTCATCTCTGCCTCTGCCTCCACCCGACACATTTTTCTAGCCTCTCTAACCTCCTTAAAAACAAAATATAATACATAGAGAGAGCACTTTCTAGGTCAAGCAAGCAGCTGCTTAGCTTGAGCACTCTGTGGCGGACTAGCAGTCCAATGATTTGTGACCCAATCTGTAAAGTTCTCTTGTAACCATGCACACTCGAATCTGAAGAAACCCGGAGGCACCAATTCCTCCCCGACTCCCATATCAGTGGTTATGATCCGACCTTGAACGTGGCCTAGGGGATGATGCAGACAATATGAAAAACTCCAGGAGTTCAACAGAGGCCAGGAAACGGACAATCCTGGAGCGGGATCCAATGTTTCTCAAGGTATATCGAGTATCAGAATCATTCACCTCCAGTTAAAGGTCATCCACAAGCTCAGTAAACTCGAAAGAGTTCGTGTCTTGACTGCCTCTCAGACGTGGACGGTCCGAAGTGAACAGAGTTACATTGAGATCTCCTCGTATGAGCTTGGCCACTCATGGGAAAAGATTTCTGACTTCACGAATATTTCTGACTTCACGAATATCAGCACACGACTCAAGTATAATAGCAGGTAAACTCAGATCTTAAACACAAGAGAGAAACAAATGCATGCCAGGCCAAAGGTTCTCCTAAAAACATTAGGACATGTTTGCCCTTTACCTCTGAGATACTCGAACAGAGGGTTTCTTTCCATGCAACAATAACTCCCCACTGCTTTTGTATCCCATTAAAGTTCAAGGCCCTAAGTAATTCCACATAATGCTAGAACAATTTCCTAGCTTAGTTTCTTGCAACATGACAATATCACAACCCCAAACATAGAATAGAGCATCTATCGATCTACGTTTCTCTAGGTTAGCCCCTTAACATTCCGGGTCAAAACCTTCGTTTAGGAACATGATTTAATTCTGCTGCACATACACCACCTACAGCTTGGGCCACCTGTGCCTTGTGTCCCAAAACAATGATGTTTCCAAAGTAAGCATGCATTGCTTGTTTCCTGTTTCTGTACCTTTTCATCTTTACCGCCATTGTCTCTTCTCATAGCCATATTGTCTCTTCTCATAGCCAAATCTGCGGAAGTGGATGCATCCGAGCACTCTTTGCAGCTGCAAAATCCAGAAAAATTTGCTGCTCCCGAGTACTCTCGATAGCAAGAGAATTCATTGCTTTGAACAACTCTTGGAGCGAAGGTGGCCTATCTATCTCCATCGTCACTCTTAGGGCTTCGATGGTTGACAAAGGTAAATTAGGAGGCTTCTCGGCCTGCAGAGATCTCCCAGCAGAGATCTCCCAGGCTCATTTTCGAAGATTAATATACATACCAACCTTATAAAAAGGATGCGAGAATATCTTGGAGTAGTGCTCATCAATGATCCCTAGCCAATCCTTGTATCCTTTGCCACCATTTTCTTCCACCTTCTCCTATGTGTCACATTATTTTCTAGATCACTTCCATGGTTATTTTTTATCACCGTCTACAATATCAGAGCAGTGATACCTCGCTACATACATTCGTAGTATTATAGTTCTGATCGCATTAAGTCTTAGATAGCGACAGTTCTTTGACTTGTTGCAAGTCCGAAAGGGAAATATGACATTCAACATAACCACAGATGTCACCTTTTGCAACTAATTTCCATATTGAATCCCAAGAAGAGAAAAAGCATAGTCAGAAATATCTGCGAACATCAACTATTGTAATTAATGGTATTGGTTCTTACACAAAATCATGACTTTCTAGAATCGACCTTTGTATGTTTTAATTGATTCTGAAGCGATGAATGAGCTTCAAGATTCTTGCTTCAGTAGGTAGAGTTGCAGAGGTTTTAGATCCTCCCTGTTATATCCAAGGTCCAGGTGGTCAGTTGTTCGTCATAAGACTGATAGTCAGAAGGTTACCAATGTTGATTAGTGGTCATGAGATGATCATAGATTGTCTGCTACTATAGCTGGACAAATGTGACCTGATTATGGGCGTGGATTAGTTGTCAGCTCATTATACCTAGTTAATTACTTCAGGATTCCCGACTTACCTGAGTTTACCATTAAGGGTACATTACATGACTCCAAAATAGAGTATATCAGTATTGAGAGCTCAGAGACTGGTTGATCAGGGATGTGATTCGTATATAACAATTGTCCGAGAGACATCTGATGGAGAATCGATGGCTCAAGACATCACGATAGTGTCAAATTACCCTAATGTGTTCTCTAATGATTTGTGAAGTTACTACCTGAGAAAGAGATTGAGTTCTAGATTACATTACTACCAGATACACAATCAATCTCGATGGCTCCGTGTCGCATGGCACTAGCTGAGTTAAGAAGGCTGAAGATGCAATCGTAGGAGTTACCTGATGTAGGTTTCGTAACGCCAAACACTTCATCTTGAGGTACTTCTGTTCACTTTATCAGAAAGAAGGATGAATCGATGAAATTATGCATTGGTTACAGACAACTAGACAAGAAAATGGCGAAGAACCATTATCCTCTGCTGCACTTTGATGATTCTTCGATCAACTACATGGATCTTCGGTGTTTTTAAATATCGATCTCTGATCTGGCTACCATTAGCCGAGGATTCGAGAGACAGATTTTCGGAAGACAACATTCAAGAGCATAAGTAGTATGTTAAGCTTAACAAGTATGAGTTATGGTTATCCAAAATCTCATTCCTTGACCATGTCATTTCTGGAGCAGGTATGCCAGTTGATCCTACGAACATTGAAGAAGTTATGTCTTGGGAACATCCCAAGACAGTCACTCGAATTCAAAGTTTCCTTGAACTAGATAGTTATTATAGACGCTTCGTCAGTGGCTTTCCACGAGTCATTTTGACACAGGTGAGAGTTCCTTTCATTGGGACGAATTAACGCGAGCAGGCCTTTAAGGACATTGAAAGAAAGATTAACAAATGTGCCTATTCTTGCACTTTCTTCAGATACTCAAGATCATGCAGTATATACAAATGCTTCAAATGGATGTTTAAGAGCGGTTTTGATGCAACAAGATCACGCGATTGCTTATGCATTACGTCAGTTAAGACTGCATAAGCGGAATTACCCACTCATGACTTGGAGTTGGCGGCAATTGCATTTGCCTTAAAGATCTGGCACCACTATCCATATGATGTACATCTTGGATCAGAAGGAGCTTAACATGAGACACCGCATGTGACTTGATCTATTAAAGGATTTTGACTACAAGATCTCTTACCATCCCAGTGAGGAAAATGTGATGGCAGATGTGCTTAGCAGGAAAGCTCATGCATATACGACAAACTAGCTATACATGTGGGATATGCTCACATCTTGGACTAATTGGCATCCTCGTAAGAGTATGTCCATATTTACTGTCGTGCCTTCGTGATACAATAAGTCTTTGGGATCGCATAATAGGACAAATGATATATCCTTGAATTTGAGACAGATACATGTGCACCATCAAGGACAAAGGTGATAATTTTGTGGTGACTAAGTCCACTTTGCGGAAGGATGGTTGCGTTGTTGTGTCCAACTATGAGCAATTGCGTAAAGATTCTTGATGAGGCACACAACTCACAACTCACTATTCATCCTGGTAGTAGGGAGATGTATCGTAATCCGCGCCAACATTCTAGAGGGTCGGGATGAAGAGCGATGCGATACATCATGTTAGCAAATGCATAACTGGTAAGATGGTTAGAACTTAGCATAGGAGACCACCATGGTTATTACAGTCTCTCCCATTCCCAAATGAAAGTAGAAAAGTATCTCTATGGATTTCGTCACCGGATTGCTGAAAACACCAGGTGGCCACGATGTTATTGGGTCATTGTTGATAGATTGACCAAGCCAGCCCATTTCATACTTGTCAGTATGAACTATACCACATTTAGATTGGCTAGATTGTATGTGCAGAACATAATCATGCTTCATAATATACCACGTGAAGTAGTGTCTGACAGACTGACAGAGACTCGATGTTTACATCTCCATACTGGCATCAACTTATGTCAGCACCACAGACAGAGCTGAAGATGACTTCCGCATACCATCCATAGACCGACAGATAGAGCAAGCGTGCTATTCAGACATTTGACGATTTGTTATATGCATGTATTCTAGATAGGAAAGGATCATGGAAGAACCACCTGTTGATTGGTAGAACTTTTATACAACAATCATTATTCCAGTATTGGTATGGCACCATTCAAAGCCCTATACAGGCGGATATGCCTCACACCTCTCCATTGTCCTGAAGTAGGTGAGTACGCTCTTTACTCCGTAGATCTCTTTGAAAAGATTGTTGGGGGCAGTTGACCTAGTTAGGAGAAAGCTTCTGACGGTGCAGAGATGTCATAAAAGTTATACAGATCGTCGAAAAAAATTAAAGTTTCAGGAAGGAGATTGAGTGTTTCTTCGAGTATCTCCCATGAACTGAGTACAGAAATTTGGTGTTCATAACAAGTTGACACCACGATATATTGGACCATTTGAAATTTTTATTATTGAATTATTAGAAGGGGTTTCTTCTGATGTATATCATAGCATTCATGGCCATCACAAGGCATATATTAATTATTAACAACCCACATGTATCCTCTACTAATCTCACTAATCTGAAGAACCTAATCAACAAGTTCAGCTCAAGTGACACACAAATACATTTAAGTTCATCCTCTTCGTTTGTATTGATTTAGCATTTTATATAACATGTTACCGATTATGAAAAGAACTACAAGAGGGAACCCATCCAATAAGGGAAGAGGCTCTGTGAAGTCTAAAAACAAGAGAAGCAATGATGGAAAGATGCCTTAGTCATACTACAATAGGATTTTCCTCCATAACAATTAGGAAGCATCATCCCTTTACATGTACCTTCCTTCTGGTGCTCGGTGGCACCCCCTTAACATGCTCAGTTTTTAATGGCAGTGCATGTTGCTTCCTTCCTCTAAGAATAGTGATGACATCTGTAACAAACCTCATTTCCCTTCTTATATGTGGCAACTCCCTCCATTGTCACCATTCTATCACATGATCAACTTCCCTTCTTCCCTTCAAAATTGAGGAATAAGCAAGGGACAAATAAATGACCTCTTCTTTACGTTTTAGGTAGTTAGATCTTATGTATATGTCTACTCATTATCAAGGAGCACCCACATGCACAACCACTCACATATGCACATGCAGACGCACAGACATGCATGCACGCACACCTGTGCACACAAGGGCTCACACACTCACGTGCAGATATGTAAATATATTAATCGATGTTGTTATTTTCTAGATGATTGTACCTGTCTTTTTTTTTGCAAGATGTGATTTTCTTTGTTGATAGAATTATTATTTTTTAAAAAAGTTGCGTTGAATGCTTATTTGTAAACCCTAACCCTAGTGTATTCCAGTCAACTCTTTATATAAGAGTTGCCCCCACTGTAACATTA
Source organism: Ottelia alismoides (assembly GCA_037367405.1). Classification (NCBI taxonomy): domain Eukaryota; kingdom Viridiplantae; phylum Streptophyta; class Magnoliopsida; order Alismatales; family Hydrocharitaceae; genus Ottelia; species Ottelia alismoides. Next base: position 151,817 of record JAZKJV010011462.1, read on the forward strand.
ATCCTAAGACTCCACCTATATAAAGAGCCCTATTCTTTCTATTGAAGCAATTCATTATGATTTCAACTTGATATGAGAGTGGTTACACCACCCCCTCCCCCACTCTTCACATCGTCCCAGCCTACCCGACCCCCTTCATCTCCATGCCGACGCCATCCCTAGCCTCTCAATACCGCCGGCACCGTCAACTCTCCAAGCCCAAGCCGCCGTCGACATCTCTTCAAGTCGTCGACATCTGCTCCAAGCCCACACTACCACCATCTCCTCCAATACCCCTGTCTACAGCCCATGATACCCTTCCTACATTCCCCTAACCGCCGCACGCCTAGCCCCACCCTCCACCTCCAAGCCGTTGCACCCAACCCCCACCCTCCACCTCCAAGCCGTCGCACCCCACCCCCACCCTCCACCTCTAAGCCCCAGATACCCCCTCCTACACAGCTACAACCCCCAGGCTGCCATCACCGCCACCCCCAAGTCGCCACCCACGCAACCACCCCACCTCCTCTCCAGGACGTCGCCGCCCCCCAAGCCCTAACGCATCCATGTGTCCTCGTTCCCTAGCACATATACGTTGCCATCACCACACACTCCAAAAAATATTCATCTCACTGCCACCATCCAGCCTTTCTTCGGTCCTGGAGCTTCCACAGGCTTCGACAAAATTACCCCCAACGAGATAATCATTGTGATCTTTGTATCTGAACCTTCATGGATTTTGGTATGATCTAAAGACTAATTGCCTATCTTCATATTATCCTGCAAGCAGACTTGACACCTTAGTCAGATTAGGGGTGACATCTCAGGGATATAAGGAAGGGAGCAATCGCTTACCCTCATTCAGGACAATCCTAAAGTTGGACGAAACCAACAATCCCAAGTGGTTCTGCATGTTCACTATGATTGTATGCATATACGGTAAGGAGCATATTTTTCTTGAATCAGAACATGCTGACAAGATCGGAAGGTATGCCACATGGGTCTAAGATGACGAGACGGTCAATTCATGGATCATGGTTAGCATCATCGACAGGATTGCAGAACTCCATAAATGAGTGGGTAATCATTAAGGTCCTATTACCAAGAAAGGAAGTATTCCATGTTCCTCACAAGGTCTTTGGATGTGTCGACTTAGTTCATCTTTGTGGTCATGACAAGGATAAGATGGTTGCTGGAACCATAAAATATGTGTTCCTAAGGTATGCTATGAATCAAAAAGGTTATAAATACTATGACCCTCAGTCCAGAAAGCACTACATAAGTACGGATGTTATATCCTTTGAATTCCTTCCTTTCTACTCTAGTTCAGGGACACATGTATCTAACACATCATGCTACATTGCACCTCTACTTGTTCTTGATGCACATGTTGGCTTTAATCAAGGTTATAAATTTCGATATCGGATATCATATCAACACCATGTCGAAATGAAATTTCACTGAAATTTCAACCAAATTCCGGTAAATTTCGGTCATATTTCGCCCAAATCGAGCAACATTTGTGAAGGAAGGCCTCCATATAGCCATTTCGCTTGAAATTTCGGTCCCATATTGAAATCAAAATTTCGACGAAATTCCGTCGATATTTTACCAAATCTGAAACCATGGTTTTGATAGGACTGCTACTTGAGATAGACACCCCTTCTGAGCTGGCACCAACTCCCCTTGTACGTTCTTCAACTAAGTCTTTACAGACTAATGGTATTTCTTCTCCCATTGGCACATATGCAGGTACCACCAATGGTTCAGTAAATAATGTAGTTGATCTTCTAGTAGACCTGTAGAAAGGGACCAGACAGTGTACCAAGCATCAAGGTTCATGAAAGAGGTACATGTATGTGTTCGAACAAGTCATCAAATAGAGAGTAAACGATATACGAGGGTATGTGCAGGTATATGCAGTTCTACGTGATTTTATAATTACTAAATAAAAAATTAATTTAGTTATTATAAAATCACGTAGAACTGCATATACCTGCACATACCCTCGTATAACGTTTTGATTTTATAATTTCTAATTAAAAAATAAATAAATATCTACAAATATAATACAATTAAACTTGTTGGAGTACGTAATAGAGGGGTAAATGGATCTCTCCATAATCCAATTACCACATACTCATGTTTAGTCCGACTTCTACTATATGAGGGGCTTCGGTCTGTCTGTGGGGCTATATAAGGAGCCACACACACCCTGCACTCATTGGGAGATTCAATATACAAGATCCAGCCCTTTGAGACATTCTCTCGTGGTTTCATCTTGGTCCTCATGGAGTAAGGTTCCACGTAAAATATGGGCATCTACTTTTATATTTTTATGTTTCTTGTTCTTGATTACCGATTTTGCTTCCACGTTTATATTTCAACATAGTATCAGAGCAAATGATTATAGGGTTTATTCTTGAAGATTTATTTGTTATGTTCATATCGGAGCAGTTCGATTTTACAAACCGATTTTAGGGCTCACTTTGAAGACTTTATTATGCCCATTGATATGTTCAAGTTCGAGATTCAGTTCCAGGGTTTCTTGAAACCCCCAACTCTTTGTCATCATCAACGATATTGATCAAATCGACTGCTTCGACGCTGATCATTTAATCCATAAAGCGCAAAACTCACAGGTGGTGTGGACGACTCTACTGCGGTTTTGAGACCCCATATTCATCCCTCATTGAAAAAGAAAGCCGAGAAGGAGAATCCCCAGTACATGCAGAAGAAGATGGGTGATGAGTAAGGGTAATAAGAAAGCCCCCAAGAAGCGCATCTTCTGAACGCTCATCTTTACGACGCACCTCCATCAAATCTCCTCTCCGACAGGCCATGTGATGATCTTCCAGATGGTGTCACACCCTCCTCTTTGAAACCCAAGCGGCGACACCCCTAGGCGGCGACACCTAGGATATTACATGGTCGTCTGCTATACACTCTATAAGTCCAACAAGAAAGATCTCGCTCACCACCACCCACCAAGCTTCCCCAACGCAACCTCCATCTCGTGATTGGTCCTGCCTCAAGGCCTTCATCTCCCACAATATCATGTGTAGAACCCTACCGACGATGGGTTCCTGGAAACCTAATTATGTGAGTTCCTGATAAGGAAGAAGAAGCCCGATACTCCTGCAGTGAGACCCCGGATGATGATCCAACGAGCTCCTCATACGATGCTCCAGCCTCCATGCATCAAGCTGTGACTCCTCCGCGGGACAACATTGCAGGCAAGGTGATTCTCCAAGTAGTGTTCAGAAAGAAGATTCAGGCAACTGCATATGCGGGCTGCATATGCTAACTAGGGCCCCCTAAAGCATTGAATACATCTTATGTGTTTATTCGCTAAAAGAGTATATGCGACCCGAGTAATCCAAATGTAGTTGCCCTATTTTTTCTTTGCAAAAACCCAATAACCCGCAACTTAACCGCACATGCGACTCCTCCACTCCACTGCAACACCTCCTGAGACTCTTCTCTCGAAATTTCTCTACTCCAAGCCCTAGACCTCTGCCCATGGCCCTAAATGTCGGTTTCAGTCATCATTTTGGTGACCCGACCGAAACGGAATTTCAATCGAATTTCGACAGAAATTTCGATCATTTCAGTCATTTTTTGTACTAGGGCCCCCATATTTCGGTCATTTCGATCGAATTTCGATTAGATATCGATATTCAACAGAAATTCAACCGAATTTCGCTGAAATTTGAGTCCATGCCTCTACCAGGTCCTCTCCTCCACCTTCCTTTGTCGTCGTGTGAAGTTGCTTCAAGGCCTCAAATTTCGATTGCGATCATTATATCTGTGACCGACCAAAATGAGATTTCAATCGAATTTCGGTCAAAATTCAATCGAAATTTCGATCATTTCGGTCAGTTTTTTAACTGAGACCCCCAAATTTCGATCGATATAGGCCATTTCGATCGAATTTCGGCCACCTACCGAAATCAAAATTCAACCGAAATTCGGTCGAACTTTGGCAAAATTTAATTCCATTGCTTCAAGCCCTAGCCCTCCACCGGGTCCTCTCATCCGCCTTCCTCGATTGTTTCGTATTGCTGCTCCAAGCCCTAGCCCTCTGCCAGGTCTCCTCATCATTCCTGTGGTTTTGCATGTTGTTGCTCCTCCACGAGGTATGCTCCTCCACCGTTGGCTTGCTTTTTTGCAATGATTTATACTTCGAGTTGCTAGTGTTATATGTGCTTAGATTGCAACTTTATGTGCTTAGATTGTGATTATATATTTTCAATTGCTACTGTGACTGAGGCGCGCAAGGTTCAGTTTGTGTAGCTACTATTGTTATATGTTTGTTTCCCATATGTGCCTACGTTTCTCGTATGTGATTGCTTGTGATTATATACTTCCAGCTTGTGCTTATTTATGTCCATTTGTACTGTTATAGGTTTGTTTCCCATATATACCTAAGCCTTCCGTATGTGATTGCTTGTGATTATATACTTCTAGCTTGTGCTTATTTATGTCCAGTTGCCTATGTTTTCCATGTGTAGATTGTGTTATTTGTGCTTATTTATTATCATAGCATATATATGCAACTTGTGCTAAGTTTTCCATCAAGGTCCATTAAGTAGACATAAGTAGCAAATGGAAAATCATAAGTAGCTTTGGATTTAAGTAGCTTTGGATAGTTTAAGGGAAGTTTAAGGGGTATTTGATATGCAATTTTAGTTTATTAACTAAATTCCCATGAATTTAGGTTATCTAAATGGACTAGTTTAAGGGACTACCCACTAGATATCTAAACGGATAACTTCCAGAAAAGCTTTGGTTTAAATCACATTGTATAAAAAATCTTCACTTCATATTTCTTCCGTGTTAATTTTTTAAAACATAAATATCTAATGTTTGAAATTATTATTATATTTTTAATCATTTTTTAATTAAATTAATAGAAACCGCACAATCTGAATTTACTTCAGCATGCCTGCTTAGTCGCTTCAAATCACCTGACTGAACGAATACTGCATACCAATTTTTTGAACCTTGTCTCCAAGCATCGGTGGTGACTCCAAACATTGCACGCCTCCAAGCGTCAGAATCTCCACTAAGCAGTGGTCGTCTCATGTCCAAGCAGTGTTAGGTTCTCCCGAAGGGAACCCTAGTTATGTAGATGGAAAAAAGGGAGGTTGAATCGCTTATTGAAATACACCCCCCTCCCAAATCCACCTCTCCTCTTTATTTTGAAATCAATCCACCTCTCTTCTTATTTCTATCAAACTCAGCGGGAGTTGCATCCCAACCCACCTCTCTTCTTATTGCTATCAAACCCAACAGGGGTTGCATCCCAACCCACCTCTCTTCTTATTTCTATCAAATCCAACGGGGTTTGCTACTGATATGGGCCCAGCTCTAAGTTGCCCAAAAAAATCAAGGCCCAACAAAAAAAAGAGAAAACACCATATCTTTAAAAAAAGAGGGAAGTGATGATCATTTAGGCCCAATAGAGAGCTCAGTTCAAAAAAGGAGTTTTGATTTTACAAAAAGAAAGAGACTAAAAAAGGCAAAGGAAGCTGAAATAGGAATGGCTTCAAATGGTTTCTGAGAAAAAAGGCAACCGTAAAAAGAGAAGCTGTACGCAAAAAAAAGAATATCCTAGAAAAGAAAACTGCTACAAAAATGATTTAGGCAAAAACACACAAAAAATGCATGTTATTCATTGTTTCTCTCAACTTGAGATCTATCTTCCTATTCTATCCAAGATTTGAAAAAATTAAAAACGAAACGAGGCGGTTTCCCTAGAATCGAGATGAGGCGTAGCCTCGAGGCGGTAGAGGCGTAAGCCTTAGTTTACAAAGATAAATACCTATAGAAACTACAATAAAATATATACTAATGAAATTATATATATATTATGACTAACATATGATATATATCACTATAATATATAATGAAATTATAAAGATTGGAACATCGAAAGAAAAGATATACAAATGTATATGCCTTTTTACTAAATTTTCATCCAATCAGAGAATGAATCTATTGATATTCCCTCGAATATCTAACCCAAGTTGAAGAATCGTTGTATGCTGCACCCCCGTCCACCATACCATACCCCAACAAGACGAGAATCTCGGTATATTACATAGCTCATTGTGTGACCACTCCATAAAAATAAGTTTGCGGGTAATGTTTTCAATGATATTTGCATATTCGTATGTTTAAGGGTATAATTTAAGAGTTTTTTGACATAATTGGACATGTTTAATGGTAAATACAAACATGAAAGCAGTCAAATTTAAGCATTCATCTTGTATAATTGTATCCTAAACAAAAAGATCTTTATAAACATCTGAAATTGTCAATAGGACAAATGATTTATATAAAATAATCTAAAAATAAAAACGGCATCGCCTCCGCCTCGACCGCCTCGATCACCTGAGGTGGTCAATCTGGGGAGTTTCCAGACTGCCTCGCCTCGAGGCGTATACCTCGTGCGCTGCATATTTTTTCGAACCATGATTCTATCAAGTATGGGAGAAAGGGGAGTGAGAGAGTGCACATTATTCTTCTTAAGATGTATCTACAGGACTTCTACTGCACGTACATGATTGACAGACCGACACTCCAGACTATTACTGCTATCAGTCGTCTTCACTGAGAATCGACTACTTTGTCAGGGTGTCTCCATCCCTGACTACTACTCTACGCTGGAATTTCTTCCTTTATAACTGTTGAAATCTAAGAAGCAGAAGCAAAATCGATAAATCAAGAAAGATAAACATCAAGAACAATGATTACCCTATTCCCTAAGGAGCGGGATGAAACCATGGGAGAAGCCCTCAAAGGGGCGGATATTCTATTAGAATTCTCAATAAGTATAGGGGTGTGGGGCTACTTATATAGTCTCACAGACAGTCCAGAGTCCCACCGCTCATCCATGTGGGACTAAACATGAGTGGGGTAATTAGATCTTGGTGAGATCTAATTACCCACCTATTACATTCTCTAACATCCCCCCGTCAAGCTGGAGCTGAGAAAGCTGCAGCTTGCAACAAAAAGAAAGTATACAGCACATCTTCACACATTACATCACAAGAACACATGTCTATTGCTATTAGAGGACCACGCACGAGGACGGGTCTGCGGCTTTCAGGACATCGGAACGTATCTCTGTCATGCTTGTAGAACCGCTGCTCTGATACCATGTTGAAATCTGAGAAGCGGAAACGGGATCGATAAATCAAGAAAGATAAACATCAAGAACAATGATTTACGTAGAACCCTACTCTCTAAGGAGCTGGATGAAAACTACGGGAGAAGCCCTCAAAGGGACAGATATTCTATTAGAATTCTCAATGAGTACAGGGGGTGTGGGGCTCCTTATATATCCTCACAGACAGTCCGGAGTCCCACCGCTCATCCATGTGGGACTAAACAGAAGATCCGACCCTTTGAAGCCTTCTCTCATGATTTCATCCCGCTCCTTAAGGAGTCACGTTCCACGTAAAATCTGAGCTTGCACTTTTACATTTTTATTTTTCTTGTTTCTGATTATCGATTTTGCTTATGCATTTATACTTCAACAGAACTGATGATTTAATATCATAATTACATATTTTCGATTTAGAAGTTATAACATTCTTCATTGGTAAAAGGTCATATTATGTAATGTAAATATGTTAATATTGGTTACTAGGACCAAAAAAAGACAAAACAGTAATAAAAATATCCTTACAACAACGATAAGATATGGCAGTAGTGTTCCAAGGAAAGCAAATTAGATGCTTTAATATTTTAATAATCTAATCAGATCTGATTAGATTTAATTGTACCCAAACCGGTCCAACTGTATATGGGACCCGCATAAGCGGCATATGCGACCAGCATATGCGCATGGCGCGCATAATGCTATGTCAAGAATGTGGTGTGTCTATGGATCTGCATATGCAATCGATTTCCTGAACAATGTCAAGCATCCTATCTCTTTTGTTGTGTCCTCCGAGCATGGCTCATCCTACAGACAGTTCATTGAGGCACTCTCTGACACAGTCATTTCTCGTAATCACGTCGAGGCCCTTCGTGATTCCAGATGGCGCTTAGCAATCGAAGAAGAGATGTATGCACAAAACTCACGTAATACTAAGCATCTCGTTGATCAACTTGACGACAACAAGGTAGTTGGATCCAGATGTGTGGTCACAGTGAAGTACAAACCCAACAAGTCGATTGCTCTCTACAGGACACGACTAGTGGCAAAGAGGTTCACACAAACTTATAGCATTAACTTCTTGGAAACATTTTCTCAAATTGCATGTCTCTCCACAGTACGGATTCTCATGGTAGTTGCAGTACGGCTTGATTAGTCCTTGCATCTACTTGATGTAAGAATGCATTCATATATGGCAATCTTCATGAAATTGTCTACATATAGCAATTTCCTGGCTTCGAGGCTCAAGGGGAGTGTCAGAAGGTTCGCTTACTACGCAAGGCTATATATGGACTCAAGTAGGACCCTCGCCCCTAGTTTCAGAAGTCATCAAAAGTACTAAAGAATATGGGTTTCACTAGAACATCAGTCGACCATTCTTTATTCACAAGAACGAATGGAAAAGGAATAGCGGCAATGTTTGTCTATATAGAGGGCATCATCCTCACAAAAGATAACTCTGATGGCATTACAGAAGTGGGGAAGTTGAACAGTTTGTGATCAAATATTTAGGACCACTAAGATACTTTCTGGGGATTGAAATAGCTAGATCCAACCGAAGATTAGTTATGTCCTAACGGAAGTGCTACTGATCTGCTTCAGGAAATAGGGATGTTAGGATCCAAGACAACACAGATACCCATGGATCCTAAGAGATGCATCTATAAGCCAGAGGCTATCGAAGATATTGGTTGATACGGGCCAGTAGTGGATAAGTTATTATTTCTCACCGTTACTCGACCAGACATATCTCTTGTCATCACAAAACTGAGTCAGTTCATAGACTCTTCTACTTTAGCTTAGTTCGACGCATGCATGATGGTCCGAAGGTATATTAAGTCCTTTCTAGGGAAAGTCCTTTTATTCATCAAAGGCAACAGCTTCAATCTCATGGCATATTCATACGCAGATTATGAAGGATGCATGATAGACAGAAAATTCATTGTAGGATTTGTACTTGGCAGGAAATCGAATTACTTGGAGGAGCAAGAAACAAACATCAGTCTCTCGCTCAGGTGATGAGAGTAAATACAGAGCCATGGCTCATGCAGCAGCAGAACTAGTATGGATACATTCTGTACTCATAGATCTTCATATCACTCTTAGCAATACCATGGAACTCCAATGTGACAATCATGCAGTCATGTATACAGCGAACAACTTATGTTTCATAAAAGAACCAAATATGTGAAAGTTGATTGCCATTACCATAGCGATCTAATAAAGAGAGTGTGGCTTCGTATTCACAGTCAATGTTTGAAAAAACGAAAGGCGGAACGAGGCGTTTTCCCTGGAAGTGAGGCGAGGCGTAGCCTCGAGACGGTCGAGGCGTAAGCCTCAATTTGTATAGAAAAATAATTATAAAATATATAATAAATATATTTATTGGTGAAATAATATATTCTGACAAACATATAGTATATAACAATGTATTATATGATGATATTATGAAGATAAGAACACGAAAAAGGAAATCAAAAGAAAACTATATGATGATATATTAATGCCATAAACCTTTCTATTAAATTTCTACCCAATCAAAAGGAAACCATTGGCTATAACTATCACTAAATTTTTTTTTCAAAAAGGGATTGGTTATAGTTGCCACTAAAGATATCCAAGTTGTTGATATAAATCATACGATTTGAATCCTAATCATATGTTCTACTAAACCAGATGAAGAACAGTATGATGTTCCCCCTGTGCCACCATACCCTACCAGTACGAGGATCTCGTTGTATGTCATATAAGAACCATACGATTTTTTTCTTATATGGGTATTTGAATTCGTATACACTTTTTTATATATTTAAGGGTGTAATAGTAAGAGTTTATTGAAATAATTGGACATGTTAATGTTAAATATGAATATGAAAGGGGTCAAATTTAAGGATGTGAATATGAATGAGGTCAAATTTAAGCATTTATCTTGCATAAATATATACTCAACAATAAAACCTTTATAAACATATGAAAATACAAATAGGATCATTTTTTCTTTGAAAAAATACTTGAAAAAGCCCCCAACACCTCACCTTGCGCCTTGCCCCGCCTTAACGCCTCGACCGCCTCAGGCATCCGAGGCGCACGCCTCTGCCAGGGGGTCTGAGGCGGTTGCCTCAGGGCGATTCCTCAACGCCCCGTTTCGCCTCGAGCGCCTTTGCGCCTCGAGGCGCGTTTTTTAAACCATGTTCACAGTGTACCATTTATAGATCAGACAACATATATGTTCACCCAGTCACTCGCATGTACACATTTCGAGAAATGTTGCAACAAGTTGAGCATGATTGGCAACTACCCAGCACCACCTTCGCCTCTCAGTGGCATTCAAGCATCGCTGGTAGCCCCCCTGCGCTACATCCCAGCCCACATTGAGCTCTCCTATTCGCCGATCAACACGGCCAAGGCCGTCTAGGGCATCTAGGGATCCGTTGTGATTCCGTTCAACATATTTTCCGCATTCCATGGCTCTTTTTTAGTCTAATTTTAACAAAAGAAGGGTGACTTCTCTTCTAGATCACATCCCAGTCCCTCACATGGAACAAAGGTTGAAGGGGAAGGTTGTATGAGTCTACACATACAACCAATCATGGAAGGTCGTATCGGCGATATATCGCCGATATATCGGTTTCGAGAGGGTAGGGATTTCGATATTACCTAGTATCTCCTTTTACAGGGATATCGGCGATATATCGCCGATATATCGGCGATATATCGCCATATCGGCTCATATCGGTCAAAAATGGCTGGATTCAGTAGAAAAAATACAGGATATCGATCGATATCATCGATATTTCGCAGATATCTCTATATATCAATGCTATTATTCATGCAAGATTGATCCAACTACTTATCTAGCTACACCCAGTATTAAAACACATATATCTAGCTACACCTAGTATTAAAACACACAATGGTTTATATATATTTTGTTTCGGGTCGGGGGCATTGCCTTCGCACTCCCGCAAGGGGGGGGGCAACCTGGGCCCACCCAGGCTCACTGACCGGGCAGCGAGACCCCCGTATTGGTAGGGTATGATGCGACAGGAGGGTGCATACAATGGTTATTCAACTTGGTGTATGTTTACAAGTTATTTCATATTGTAAGACTTGAATGAAATTGATTTCCAATATCTATAAGTCAATTCTTCAAAAACAAGATATCTATAAGTCAAGAATCAAACATTAATATCGATATGTTCAAAATGATCGATATATGCAATATAAGATTCATATATTGATCGATATGTGTAATCTAAGAGTATATTTGTAAGCTATATAGTGATCTAAGAACTTGGATGAACTCCATTTTCAATATATATAGGTCAACAACTAATAGTACCAACGATATGTTCGATATGATCAATATGTGCAATATAAGGATCATAGTCTTCACAAATGATCTATATGTGTCATCTAAGTGTATATATGTAATTTGTTTAATGATATAAGAACATGAATGGAATCCATTTCCAATATCTAAAGGTCAGGAATAAATATTAACAACGATATGTTCGATATGATGATCGATATGTGCGATATATGGTCTATAAATGACCGATATGTGTGATATAAGTGTGTATTTATAGGTTATTTGTTGTTCTAATATCTTGGATGATCTTAATTTCTGAAAAAATGGCAAAAAATTGACTTTTTTGAGCCATTTTCGACATTTCCACCGATATCGTCGATATATCGTCGATATATCCTGATATATCCATTTCTGGGCGATCGAAACGATATCAATATCGATACGGCCTTCCATGCAACCAATCCTCTCTATGATCGTGTAGACTCGCTCGGATCGGTCTACTACCCCAGTTGAGTTCTGTTTTGGTCCTCTTATTCATCATATCAGAGAGCAAAGGTTATGTCTTCTCTGCGTTAACGATGCCTTCAAGGGCATGGCTCTTATCGTCAAGATGGATGTGACCAACTATGAGTTGTGATCCATGCAGTTTCTGACCCTTATGCAGTGCATGCAATAATGAGCGCATGATGACACAGCTAGAGCCGACGAATAAGACTAGGGAGAACGTTTCGTAGAAGCAAGTCATGACGGAGATAGCAAATGATATCACGAACCAGTCCACCACCAAGACGATGTGGGATATCCTGGCAGCCACATGTGGCCAAGTGAACAATGAAGCCATACAATTTGACATCTTCACTGCCAAGAAAAATGGTCATCCTCTGCACAGCTTCTACTCTTCTCTTCGTGGCATGTTCAAGAAGCCTCACAGCTTCATGCCCATGACCATGTCTACTGAGAAATAGATGGTGTACAAGAACGCCACGATGGTTGGAGTTTTCCTGCTTGTTCTAGATCCTGAGTACGATGCAGCGCGCACCCAACCTCTTACCGGTATAGCTATCCCTCCCATAAAGGAGGCGTACAGTCGTCTCAACATGATCATAGTCCCACCTCATGCCACTATACAGACCTCCTCAGCGATGATCACATCTCATAGTAAGGGAAGTACTATTCAGTTCAGAGGACACGGTCCTCGTGCTAGAGGAGGAGGACGTCAGAGTGGTCCAGACATCTATTGCCCCCGTCATGGTCATTCAGAGGAGACGTGTTATCTGAAGCATGGATATCTCACTTCTCCTCATGTAAGGGAGCAATCAGAGTATCCAGACTGTTCGACCCCTTTTACAGATTCACGATTAGACGGTGTCATCTCCCATCTGAGAGAGATAATGAATCCTATTGCCGGCACTACTACAAGTCCTTCGAATTTTGCAGCCTTTGTCAGAGCATCTTTGAGCTCCTCATGTATAGCCAATGCGTTTACCAGTTGTAGCAGGGCAGATATGACAGAGCGGATCATGGACTTTGGTGCTTCTCACCATCTATGTGGAGTCAAAGCACAATTTACTTCATTCAGATCTGTACCCCCTGCCAAATCAATTATCATTGCGAATGGGGCTTATTTACCTCTTACAGGACAGGGGATGTTCATTTTACGTCATCTATGTACCTGCAAAATTTGCCACATGCACCAGATTTTGAGATGAATTTACTTTCTATTAGTCAAATATCTAAGGACTTGCATTGCCATGACATTTTTGACCCATTTTCTCTTGTGTTTCAGGATTTACTCACGATCAAGGTGATTAGATGTGGTCGTGAGCAAAGGGGGCCCTACAGACTGGTTTAGTCTCCATATGTTGGTGCATCTTCCATTTCCATTGGATCAGTCTCACCATACATGTGGCATCTTCAATTTGGTCATCTACCTCTACAGATATTGTCATGTCCTCCCACAGAATCCATGTGTTCTACCTTCTAGTATGAGGTTTGCCAGCTTCGGAAGCTTCACCAGTCTTCTTTTCGTGATCATGAGTCGTAGTAGCAGTCATTTATTTGAACTTGTCCATTTTGACATTTAGGGTCCCAATCATGTTCCTGATCACCAAGGACATAGGTTTTACCTTGTAGTTGTGGATAACTTTTCTAGACTATATTGGGTTTTCCTTTTGAAAAACAAGTTTGAAAATGGGTTTGTCATTAAATCTTTCATTATTGAAATCAAGGATATTTTCTTTATTATTGTTAAGTTTGTTTACTCTAACAATACCTTAGAGTTTTGCACATTACAGCATTTTGAATTCTTCAGGTATCTTGGTATTGTACTCCAAACCTCATGTGCCTACAGTTCTCAGCAGAATAGTGTTGCTGAATACAAACACTGTCACTTACTTGATGTGACCATGACACCTTTGATTCAGAGTTGTGCTTCAAACTCTCTTTCTAGGGTAATATGGTTCTCACTACTTGTTACTTGGTGAATTGTATGCCATCCTATATTTTAGGAGAGAAGATCCCTTTCTCGATTGTGTTTCCTGAGAAGGACATGTTCTCCCTTACACCCCGTGTGTTTGGCTCGATGGTATCTGTTCATCACCTGACTCATGGGCATGTCAAACTCTCCCTTAGAGTTGTCAAGCGTCTTTTAGGCTAATCTCATACCCAGAAGGGAGACCGCTTCTTCGATCCTATTAGACGAAAATACTACATCAGTGATGATGTCACCTTTTATGAGTATGTCATGTATTTCTCTCCTACATGTGACAGGATGACTCCATTTGACTCTAGAGAGGAGGTCTATTTGCCTCCTCCTATGGCACCACCACCTCCAATCCCACCAGCACCGACATCACCTCCACCTCCACCACCACCTATTCTTGCGGATCCTCCTCCACTGACACCAAGTATCCTATCTAACTTGTAGCCGCATTTCTATATTCATAGACCTCCCATGGTTCCTCCTACTCATGGGTCTTCCCCATCATCCAGCACATCCCAGGTATGTACCAAGCACATTGTTTGCAGTGATGGCACTAGTGATTTGTCCATTTAGAAGGCTACTTTACAGGATGAGTAGGTGCCCTTACAGAAGGTTAGTTCACAAGTTGAGAAGGCATTTCTTGATATGTCTATTGCTCTGCGAAAGAGGTGACGTACATGTGATACTTATCCTCTTGTAGCCCATGTTTTGTTGGGGCTACTCTCAAAGGATTTCAGGAGGTTTATCGTGGAGTTGTCAGCCATAGAGATTCCACGAACATTCCAGAAGGCAATACAAGATAGTCAGTGGTGTCTTGCTATGGAGGACATGATCATGATACAGTCCCATGGCACGTGGAGCATTGTTACAGCTCCTACAGGGGCATCTGTCGTGGAATGCAAGTAGGTGTTCATGGTAAAAAGCGAGCAGATGATAGCGTGGATCACTACAAGGCGAGACTTGTGGCTCGTGGGTTCAAACTGGTGTATGGGGTGTACTATCAGGATATTTTTCTCCAGTGTCTCGATATTCTACACTGTGGATCATTCTCTCTCTTAAAGTGATACGGGAGTGGCTTCTATATCAGCATGATGTGAAGAATGTGTTTCTTTATGGTGACCTGTAGTAGAAGTCTACATGCAGTAACCGTTGGGGTTCGCTACTGAGGGGGAGTATCATATGGTGTGTAGACTTCATAAGGGTATCTATGGCCTTAAGTAGAGTCCAAGAGCACGGTTTCAGAAGCTCTCGGACTCGATAGAGCATCAGGGGTTCATGAGATCGACTGCAGATCATTCATAGTTCATTCATAGGGCTCGGAGAAGTATAGTTGCTACACACGTCTTGGTCGATGATATCATTGTTACATGGGATGATGTACAGGGCATTCGTACAGATAAGGATTTCCTTAGTCACCAATTTGTAACCAAGGACCTTAATGATTTATGTTACTTCCTTGGACTAGAGGGTCATTCTAGAGATGTTGGGAGTATTGAGATATTATTTATCTTTTCATATTTCTATGTATTTTCTTCTCTTTCAATCTATATTATGTAATTTGCCTAAACAAGTTTCTCCTTTATATAAGAGAACCCTCGAGCCTCATGAATAAGAAATTCATTTGTTTCTCTCAATAGCACATATGCTCTAGCTTGAATGGGAGTGTTGAGTACTTATTTATAAACCTTAATCCTAGGTGTATTTCGAACGACTCTTTATATCAGAGTTGCATCCACTATAACCCAAACCCTACGACTCCACCTATATAAGGAGCATAGATTTCTCATTCTATTCAAGCAATTCAGTCTGATTTCAACTAGTTGATTGATTGGTTTACTAATCTTAGTTTAGCGTATTAATATTTTTTAAAGAGAAGAATGATGAGTCAAGATTAGTGATCATCTCAATTTATTAAACTTAATGAACGATCGAACGACATTGCAAGACCTTATGCATTCATGATAGTCCATATTTTCAAAGAGAAAATTGTAGGTGGGGAGGGATGAAATGGGAAGAGGGCAGAGAAAACGCATCAATTTTCTCCCTTTTAAGAAAACCATCTCCTGACAAGTTGCCCGATGTGCCTTGAAAATTGTGGACATTGAATTCAACTTTTATAACAATTTAGTTGTATGTAAGTATGATAGTCGAGGACATCCCTTCAAACATTCATGACTCTAGGATCTTTCTACAATTTCATAACAATTGAAAGTTGCCTTAAGTTCTTAACACAGGGGTCTACTAATGATAAATTCAATAAGCTAAGTTTTTTAAGAAAGGTTGGAAGCATTGATTGATATATCAGTGGCATATCAATTTTCCCACATTAAGTACGGAATCCCATATATCGACAAATATCAAGCGATATATTAGCAATATACCAGCTCAGTGACACAAATATCGATCGAAATGACATTTTCTATGTAATCCCACTTTTTGCTCGATATGACTGACATCTGCCTCATTTCTCCATATATCGATCCCAATTATGTTGCTTGTTGTTCTTACAACAACAGCAAAGCCTTTTCACACATTAAGTACGGTCGACTATATGGATTCTTTGCATCCATTCAGCAAGGCCCTAACTGTCGGTTTCGGTCACCATTTCGATGATCAACCGAAACGGAATTTCGGTCGAATTTTGATCGAAGTTCGACCGAAATTTCAGTCATTTTTTGTACTAAGGCCCTCATATTTCGGGTCATTTTGGCCATTTCGGTCGAATTTCGATTTCGACAGGATATCAATATTCGACAGAAATTCGACCGAATTTCGCTGAAATTTGAGGCCATGCCATTCAGATCTATCTTGTATCAGTCTCAGACTTAGATCCAAAAAATTAAGATCCTTTCGTATAGTCTCATTCCAACACTTTTTGGGCCTTCGTCGCCCTCTCTTAGCAGGTTCAACATCCCAAAACTCGCATCTCCAAATTGGTGCATCAGCCGACCTACTTTACAAATGGCCAAACCACCTTAAACGGTTTTCTTGCATCTTATCCTCGATCGGAGCTACACCAACTTTCCTTCTGATTACAACATTCTGAATCCAATCTTTACGTGTGTGTGTGTGTGTGTCCACACATCCACCTTAGCATTTTCATTTCTGCTACTGTCATTCTCTGCACATGTCTATGGTTCATAGGCCAACATTTAGATCCATAGAGCATAGCACTATAGCAGGTCTCACGACTACTTCGTAAAACTTTCTTTTGATTTTCAAAAGAATTTTTTTATCACAGAGAATAGTAGTGGATCCTCTCCACTTATGCCAACCTATATTTATTTAATTAGTAACATCTCCATCAATTTCTCCATCATGTTGCAAAATAGATCCCAAGTGTCTAAAAGAATCTCTCTTCTGAATATTCTCGTCACCAATCTTGACCATGATTACTTCACCATTGCTTCCATCAAAAGTACACTCCATATATTCAGTCTTAGCCCCACGTATATGAAATCCTTTAGTCTCCAATGCATGTCTCCATACCTCAAGCTTCTCATTTACTCCATCTCTAGTCTCATCAATCAACACAATATCATCAACGAATAATATACACCAATGTATCCCATCCCAAATATGACTTGTCAACTCATCCATAATCAAAGTAAAAATGAATGGACTCAAAGTTGAACCTTGATGCAAACAGAAGTTGATGTCAAAATAATCAGTCTTCTCAGACTGGATCCTTACACAAGATGAAGCCTTATCATATATATCCTTTATGACATTGATGTATATGACAGGTACTTGTCTCTTCTCCAAAACTCTCCACAATATCCCCTATGGGATAGAATCCTAAGCCTTCTTCAAATCAAAAAAATCATATGGAGGCTCTTCCTTTTAGCTTTATAAATCTCCATCGTTCTCCTCAGCAAGTGAATGGCTTCAGTAGTTGAGCGACCTGGCATGAATGCGAATTGATTTTCTTTTAATTTTGAAACTTGCCTCAACCTTCTTTCGATCATGTGTTCTCAAATTTTCATAATGTGACTCATCAGCTTGCTATCTCTATAATTTGAACAACTTTGAATGTCCCCCTTTATTCTTAAAAGAGGCACCACGATGCTTCTCCTCCAATCTCCAGGCATTCTCTTGCTTCGCCAAGTAACATTAACTAAATTTGTAAGCTAAATCAAACTACACTCACCTAAAACTCTCCAGACTTCTATAGGAAGGTCATCATGTCCTACACCTTTTCCAGGTCTCATAACCTTCAAAGCCTCCTTTACTTCCTTCATTTGTATTCGTCTATAGATTGCACAATTCAAGTAACTTTCACTGCTAGTTAGACCTCCCAAGGTGACCTCTCTATTTCCTTCCATAATAAAAGCTTATGGAAATACTGCTTCCATCTAGTCTCTACATCCTTCTGAGTAACAAGCACTTGACCTTCCTCATCCGTAATACATCTCATTTGAGAAAGGTCTTTGGTATTTATGTCTTTGGTTTTTCTTTCTCTTGCTTTGGCCAACCTGAATATAACCTTTTGGCCCTCCTTAGAATCAAGATTTTTGTACAAAACTTCATAAGCTTTTAACTTAGCTTCGCTTACATCCTTCTTTGCTTCCTTCTTCGCTATTTTATAGTTTGTGACAATTTCCTCTGTCCTATCCTTAGGCATAGCTTTAAAGCATGCTCTTTAATTTTGATCTTCTCTTACACCCCTCCACTCCACCACCAAGCCTCCTTTTGGCTCGGAGCTCGCTTGTTGTTCTTGCTCTAAAAATGCATTTGGAAGATGGGTTTTTAGATTTGCTAAATATTTTTTAAATTTTGATAATTTATTGCTTATTCTTGAGTTTTCCTCGTATTTAGATTATGATTTATTTTATTTCTTAAGATCTTAGAGAAATTGTTTTAGGATTTTTTTATGAATGCCCATATTTACACTAGATACCACTTATTTAACTTAAAATTTGTCGTATATAAAGCTTAAATGGCATGTTCAAATTATAATTTTTACCTTCAAAGATCTCGACTTTATACAACATTATTTTTTTAGGCTCAAAAAAGGGGGAAACACTCGTTGGTGTTCGCTCCAGTATTATATACTACGAATGGTATAGAAAGAGATACTTACAGGGTTAGGGGGGGATGAAGGAGGGAAGATGGAAACCAAAGATACAAAATAAAAACGCGGCTAACGGAAGCCGCAACCCAACTAATTACACCAATCTGAGATTAATCTGATGGCCGCAAACGTCACACTCTCCTTGTAAAAATGCGCCCCCGAGAAGATAGTCTCATTGCGAGCCCGCCAGATAGACCAAAGGCGCGCAATGGGACCCAGTAGATCAGAACGAGACCTCTTTCTGTTGACCCAAAGGATGTCGCAGAAGTCCTCGGTATTGGCCGCACGTGCCCAAGCAACATCGTCCCAAATCCGAGTCACCAACATACAATGAAAGAAAAGGTGGTCGGCCGATTCATCCGTCATCCCGCAGAGCTGGCATCGGACGTTGGGGGTGGGAAGAAAAGAGGCGCAGCGGTCGCGGGTCATCAGCCGCCGGTGGCGAAAGACCCAAAAGAAAAAAGTGATCTGCGCGGGCAGGCGCAGCCCCCATAAGAAGGCGCAGTCGCGCACCAAGGAAGCAGCCAAGGCAGGAGGAGGAGGTAGCAGAGCACAGAAGGCCTTGCGAGAGGAGAAGGGCCCGTCCTTCCAAGCCCAATGGTCCCGTGAAATACCAGGAGAAACGGAAGAGGAAAGAGCCTCCAGAAGGGAGGCTAAATCGTTGGCGCGTTGATCCGAAAGAACGCCCGAGAAAGATGGGCACCAGTAGCCGTTGATCCAATAGTCCGCAACAGAGGCCAGCCGATTCTCCGTCAGAGCGAAAAGCCTCGGGAAGCGAGCCTGGAATGAACCACCTCCTGACCAGACGTCCTGCCAAAACTTGAAGACGGTACCCGACCCCAGCACCGGGTTGAACAAAGAACGGTTCCTCTGATATGCATCAAACACGCAACGCCAAAAATGAGAGGAGTGAACAGGGCAAATCCCGCGCATGAAGGTACTCCAATCCTCGCCCAAGATCGCACGCAGCACGTTGCAGAGAAAGGAATCATCCTTGGCCCAGATCTTACTCACCCATTTCAGAAGAAGAGCCTCGTTGACGCGAGCCAAGTTTCGAACGCCAAGTCCGCCGGAACTCTTAGGCAAAGTCACCACATCCCAAGCAATCAAATGAACCCCTCGGCCACTGCCGTCCGAACGACCCCACAAAAATCTCCGCATGCATTTCTCCAATCGAACGAGAACCCCCACAGGCATTTTTCGAACCGAAAAGAAGTAGATCGGAATAGCAGAGAGAACAGATTTAAGAAGGACAAGACGACCGCCCCGAGAGAGCAAGGAAGCCTTCCAGCCCGCCAAACGCGACTCCAGCCGTTCCAGAATAGTCCTCCAGTCATTAGAACGGTTCCGGCCAACCGAGAGAGGGACACCAAGGTATGGGAGTGGAAGCTCCTCAATCTGAGAGCCGAGTAAGCGGCTGCACTCGACTTCCTCCGCCGCCGACAAGTCAAAGGGCACCATAATGCATTTAGCAACATTAGTCGACATTCCCGAAAGCTCACAGAATATAGAGAGTGTATGCGCCATCCCAGCCACCGCGTCGGAACCCCCCTCGATGAAGCAAATTGTGTCGTCCACGAACTGGATAATAGGCACGCATAAGCCTCCCTTCCAAAAACCCGGCGTGAGACCAGCATCAATGACGCCGTGCACCATGCGTGACAAGACATCCGAGGCAAGAACGAAGAGCAAAGGTGCCAAGGGGCAGCCTTGACGAACCCCCCTGCGCGGCTGAAAAGACCCGCCAACTGGACGGCCGTTGATAAGCACAGAAAGAGAGACCATGGAGATACATCTGCGCATCCAAGAAATCCAAATATTCGGGAATCCCCGCCGATGCAGAGCAGACCATAGGAAGCGCCAATCAATCGAGTCGTATGCTTTAGCAAAGTCGATCTTCCATAGAATTCCCTTCTTTTTCTCTCTCTTCCAATCAGCCACAATTTCCGACGCAACAAGAATACAATCCGCAATATGTCTACCTTTAATAAACGCAACTTGGACTGGCGAGATGAGGCCATCTAAGATCTGCGATAACCGGTTGGCCAAAGTTTTAGCCACAATGAGATAGATAGCATTGGAGACGGCAATAGGACGAAAGTCGTCGAAGCGAAGAGCGGGGGTTTTCTTTGGAATAAGCACGATGTTCGCCCTGTTGATACGATCAAAGCCATGGTTGCCAGAACAAAACTCGGAGACCACCGCGAGGACGTCCCCCGAGACCACATCCCAGAAATCCCGGTAAAAGGCGATGGGAAAACCGTCCGGACCTGGGGAAGAATCAATATTCAGGCCCCACACAGCAGCCTTAATCTCCGCCATGGAGATAGGGCGAGTAAGAAGAGAGGATTCCACGTCCGACCCCTGTGGAGCCCCCTCCCCGAGCCAGCGCCACCGCCGAGAAGGGAGAGCAGTAGAAGAACGTCTGAATTGGTCAGTGATGGCAATACCCATCTCACGATCACCCGAGAACACTTCATCATTGATGGAGATAGACCGAATATAATTAATGCACCTACGGTTACTAGCCGCCCGATGGAAGAGGGACGTGTTGGCATCGCCTTCTTTGATCCATTTTTCCTTAGAGCGTTGACGCCATTCAATAGATCTCTTTTTATCCTCGTCCTGAACCCGCGCAATAGCATTAGAGCGATCATGAAGCTCGTCCATAGAGGTCGCGCTCGTTTTCCGTGGAGTCGAGATGCAAAATAAGATTCTCCGCTTCAACACGTACATCCTTACGCGTATGTCTAATGGAAGACTTGAATTCAGCAAGAACCCGACGAAGGGAGGAGAGCTTCTGGGAGAGTTTAGCCGCCGCCGAGCCAGAGACCGGGACATGATTCCAATGGTTCATGACAATATCTTTAAAGGATGGTTCCAATAGCCAGCTTTTTTCGTATCGAAAGAGCTCCCGAGGACTAAGGCCAGCACCATCGTCCCAAATGATAGGCGAATGATCCGAGAAAGCACGGGGACGCGAGCCAACAGAACAAAGAGGGAAAGAGTCCAAAGCCAAACCATTAGCAAGAAATCGGTCAATCCTGGAGCGTGAAGTGTTGTTCCGCCACGTGTAAGAGATATCATTCGGCACCAAGTTAATAAGCGCCAACTCATGAATTAAGTCCAAAAATTCTTGCGAGCCCGGATCGCGACCTCCCCGCCCGCAAGGACGATCGGAGGAGTGGATGGTAACGTTGAAGTCCCCGCCAATAATCCACGGGATCTCCGAGAAGGAGTTATCCGCAGCACGTAATTCATCCCATAATTCCCGACGAAGAATGTGGCAAGAAGGTGCGTAAACACAGGAGACAGCGAGGAGAGAAGCCGAACGGACATTTTCCAAGACGATCGAGAGTACGTGGCGACCAGCAAGCATAGATCAAAAGGAGAACGAGCGAGATTGCCACGTGACCAGCATTCCGCCCGCAGCGCCAACCGCGTTAATCGCACGGAAATCAGAGAAAGAACCGGCACCAAAAGAACGCCACGAGTAGTCATCAAGAGCTGCGAGTTTAGTTTCTTGAATACAAGCTACATCACACCCCCATTCCAAGAGTCGGGAGCCCAGAGACCGACGTTTTACCATGTCACCAAGACCACGAACATTCCATGACAGTAGCTTCATTAAAATAACAAAGAAAAAGGCCCCAGAAAGGAACAGCTCCGCGCAAACCCCAGACATCATCCGGAGGCCTCCGAACCCTGCAGAGGCACCCCATGCACATCGTCATCCGTAGAGTCCGCGCCTGCGTCAATGACGCAAACGCCCGCGGCCTCAGCTACAGCCTGTAGAAAGGTCGCGCAAGAAAGAACAAATGAGGGCGCACGGGAGGAAGTGTTACGCCTGCTGTAAATGGATCCGAAGCGTCTGAAGGAGGAGGCCGTCCCTGCACCTGTAAGAAGAGCTCCCGAGACCTGGGGAGAGGAAGCCATAGAGGAGATAGGGGGGTCACGAAGCGGAGTCGAAGTAACCATAAGGGGATTAACATCCAACCGAAGGGGCTCTATTTGAATCACAACAGAGTCGGGGCGGGGCATCCGATAACCCCTAACCGACGCCCGCGGCCACGATCCGCTTAGAAAAGAGAAGTCGCTCCGAGTATGAGACAGATCCGCCAACGGGTCCGAACAGCCGAACCGCAATACCGGGGTCGAACCGAATCTAATAGGAAAAGAAGCCGAATCGTTCTCGATACCCCCCATGCCAGCGAAATCAGAAGATTCGAGTGTCAGACGAGGGACCTGAAGGGGCGTCTCGGAAAAGCCCAGCACATCATTAGAGCACGGCGCCTCATTAGAAATAACCGCGGACGCCTCCACGTGGCAAGAAGGAGAGGAAACGTCACGTGCCACGTGAGGCGGTGAAGACGAAGCGTCCAAGAACTCCGGCAAGTCGCCGGCCGCCGTAGCTGGAAGTAGTTGGTCGTCAGTCAGCGACGGAGCATCAGAATCCGACGAAGGAGGAGGGAGAACAGTAAGAATCGGCCTAAAACTCCAGGTGCCAATCTTGAGAGACCCAAAGACGGAGCGCCCATTCGACTCGCGGAGGAAGGCCGGGCTGCATTCGAATAAAACCTTCACGGACTGCCAGTCGGCCAACGGGGAGAGGTCGTCGTCGAAGATGGAGAGAATAGATCCCCACCGGTGGAAAACCTTGTTGAGCACTGGAATAGATCTTGAAAGGAATGGAACCCCCGTAATGGAAGCCATGCAAACCTCAGACGAGAGCGAAACTCCATCCGCCACCCGGGGTGGACGCCAGTAGACAACATCGTTAGAGCCATGAGATAGCATGAAGTCCCGAAGTTGGGGGGAGAGACCACGCAGGCAACAATGGGAGGCGTCCAGAATGCAGAAGTCCCCAAGGAACGAGGGGCCCAGCGCATCAAGAACCAGCTTCTTCACTGCCTCCCAACCGACGACGGGGTGTCGAGCGACCCCAATAAGCACCATAGGAGATGACCCAGAGCCCGCAGCCGACGTCGAAGGTTTACCGAAAACGCCAGAAGTAGCACCCAACGGACCGCCGGACTCCGCCGCCACCCCAACAGGATACTGAGGTGGACGAGGAGCCACAACCTGCGCGTAAGAACGCCCCTGGAACACCGGTCTGGAGGGGCGGATAGGAAGAGGATCATGCACCGCACGCACCGAGAAGGAAGGACTCCCGGACTTGAGCTCTCTGCGCTGACGAAGCCACCCGCATGAGGCACGACGATGACCAGTATCCCCGCATGCAAAGCAACGAGGAGGCTGGGGGCAAGCAGAGGCAATATGACCTCGCTCCCCACATCTGAAGCAACGTTTCCCAGCCTTCCGATGAGTAACCGACTTCCAACCGGCCGTCGTCTCGCTCCCCACCTCGCGAGCCATGTCCGCAGAACCCTCATGGAGGAAGACGATGTCCTTGCCCTTCGAAGCGCCAGCCGAGACCACCGCACTGTTGTCCGCCACCTTAGCTCCTTTGATGAGAACCTCCGAACCCTCGAGCACCACCTTCGAGCCTTCATACGACCCCTTCGAGTGACCATCTAGACCCCCTACGAAGAGGGATGCATCCCGGGGAACCTCGTTAGAAGCTCCCACGACGACCGCCCGTGAGCCACCATCCAACGCTGGAGACCCTTCACCGCCTTCGAAGCTCCCGCTCCCACTCGCACCGCCCTCGAAACGCCCGCTTCCTCTCGCTGGAGACCCTTCACCGCCTTCGAAGCTCCCGCTTCCACTCGCACCGCCCTCGAAACGCCCGCTTCCTCTCTCACCCATCCTATCCTGTTTACTTCTCTTGTCTTCGCTCATACAACATATTTTTTTACATTATTGTTTGGTATATGTATAATTTTCATGTACGCACTTAGATGGTTTGGTGGTAGTGCAATGTACCTACCACCACAAAGAACATGATTCAAATCCCCCCCTCTTGTGGGGGTTGCGTTAGGTAGTCGACGGCCAGCGTAAAAAATAGTCGAAGCTTTCAACATGGATTTGAGCAAGAATTCATGTAGCCGACCTTACTTATAGTGCGAGAAGGCTTTGACATTTTGCCGTACGTATAATTTTCTTAAGATTATTTTTGGAATAAATTTGAGTAACTAATTGATAAGCACTTACACTATTATAACTACTTTACGGTCCAACTATTACTAGTCAATATTGGTGGGTGCTTCATACGTGTGCTCGGAGGTTTTGTCCAAGGATTAAGCTCATGGGTTTAAACTCTACCTCTAGCTATCAGTCATTTGATGCTGAGAGATACAATATTGTGATAGGATAGAGGTATATCATTGCACTAGATTACAACAAATTTAAGTACGAATATAACATTTTTCGAAAAGAAACTCGGGGGAGAGGGAGAATCACTATATTGAAGCATCATCTTAGCATAATAAGAATGTTGTCACGTGCTCGCGTTGCCCAAAGGATGTTAGCGAGTTTTTAAAAGTCAACTTGGAGGGAACGGACAAAGATAAAAAAATTAAAAATAGGATGAAGAATTGAATGAGTTCATGTTCAAAAAGGAGTTCAACATTTTATTTGATCTGTCCAGATGATATACCAACTTAATCTAAGAGGAAAGCATGCTAGAAGTTGACACAAGAATCATGAGTGAGTATGAGAGACTTCGACTCGCATTTCTTGCTTGAATTAGCAGTCTCCATGATTTGGTGGCAGTGGGAATGGTTTTAATGTACTTTCACCCATAAAAATATATTATGAGACACTTTGGTATCACTTCTAGATCAAAATAGAAATAATGAATCAAAGCACATAAATCCAGCTCATTGTCTTCTTACTTTTTCTTGAAGAAAAAAAGAATGCGGCAAATCAGCTAACTTTTTCATCAGTTGATGAAAGAACACAGTACAACAAAATGCATGTTGAGTCTTTAAAACAGTTCAAATCATTTTGATACTAAGTACTTGACTTGTTTTACCGAGAAGGTATACAGTTCAAGTCCATATCCATATAGCCATGTAGATTATATACATAGTATGAAAATCTCAACCTCGAGGTGTCCAAGATGTTCTATGAGGCGATTTTCCTTAATCGAAGCATTTTGTGGATGATTTTAATGGTCTACTTGATTATTTGAGAAGCTTATAAAAATATGATTGTTTAAGATAATGATTATACAAGATGAACACTTAAATTCGATGTTTCTCTTGTGTCCATAACTTCATTTTTACCATTAATTGAGTCCAACTATTTAGAACCCTTACCATTTCACTCTTAATTAATTCATAAATCAAATCCAACAATACTCATAAATTTAACGAGCTTTACAATGTATCGAGCAAAACAAAATGAATAGGATTCACAGTTTCTCATGTTTCCATATATTAATATGTTAGAATATAACATAAATTTCTTCGACATATATTTCATTGTACATTTAATTACAACAATATCTCAAAGATCGATATGTTGTTTAATTCTTTTGCAGCATTTATGAATAATGAATTCATCTCTGATTGGATGAAAATGTATAAAAAGGGATATGAAGTTGTTCTATCTTCTCTTTTGGTGTCATATCAATTATTTTTTCATATCTTACATTATTAAGTAGTATATGTTTTGCAGAAAACATGTAATTACATTGACATATATATAATTATAGTTTTATGCATATTTTTCTCTATAAAAGGAGATTTATACCTTGACTGCGCCCAGGCTACGCCTCGCCTCGATTCCCAGGAAAACGCCTAGTTTTGCCTTTCGTTTTTCAAACCTTATTTCTATATTGCAATACTTGTATAGCTTTCATATTGTTATTAGTGCTTATTTGCGACATATTAGTGTTGGTTCATTTGATTCGATGATGATTTTATGTATCCATGTGATTTTTAAACCCAAGCTAAGAGGATAGCATACCAGAGGTTGACACAAAAATCACTAAGGAGTGAATATGAGAAGCTTCACCATCCATTTGCTGCTTGAGGTGGTAGTTTCCATCATATGGTGGTAGAAGGAATGGTTTTAGTGTAAGGTTACCCATAAATATACAAAAGAAGGGAATCAAACTTAAAGAATTGTGGTTCCATACATTATAACCCAAGCAAGGATCTAGCAGAAGACGATCAAGGGCATATAATCGAATGACAAAAAAAGAGATGAGAAGGGTCATTTGCAAGTTGCTTTTTGGAGAGAGCATTCTCGTGAATATTTCAGATGGACCCTTTTTATAATATGCAATTGATAAGATTGTGCATCGAGAGTTATATGAGATTATAAATAAATACCTCGCCATGGAGAAGGGGAAAATGAATTTACATTGGAGAGCTAAAGAAGCGGTAGCTAGAGTACGAAGTAATCCTCGTGTATAATGGTTGGACGAGTTATACAAGAAAGCAAATCATCCACTCCCTTGTGTATTACGATGGGATGAATTTTTTTTGAAATACATCAATTTTCTTCGCATGTGAAAGACAACTATTTATTGAAGCGGGTCATACAATATATTTTCTATATTCTTATGGACTCTTGATGTAATTTACACATAGGCTACTCTCCTATATAAGAGAGCCTAGGGTTTATGGAATAAACAACTCTTTTGATTTTCCCAACATGGTATCAGAGCGGCGGTCCTAGACCGGAGCTCCTGTACCCTAACCCTAACCCCACCGCACGCCACCTCCTCTACGTACCGCTCCTTTCTTCTCCGCGCGTCGTCTCCTCCGTGCGTCGTTAACCCCGTGCGCGCATCTCCCTCTCTGCGCATAGCCTACGCGCGCAGCCACCTCCTTCTCCGCGTGCCAACTCCGTGCGCCCCCCCCCCCTCTTCAGCGCACAGCACCACCGTGCGCCGCCCCTAACCTCCGCGATCTCCTCTGTGTGCGCATCTTGTCCGAGCGCCGCCTCTACCTCGGACCGCCCCGTATCGCCTAGGCGATCACCGCCTAGGCCCTTTCTTGCTGGGGCCGTTACATAGGTTCTCGTCGAACCTTCTTCCTTATGTGTTTGGTTGCTTGAGTCTACGCATGCAACCGAACTTGTGAATGTCAGTGTAGGCAACCATATCTTCAGTCTACAACCCTAGTCTTCTATTATCATCATGTCAGAAAGCAAGGCAGATATTCCATCTAAAGGCACCTTCAGAGGTCCTGCGCCTATTATGAAGATGGATGGGTCAAATTATGAACTGCGGGCAACGTAGTTCATAAGTATGATGAAGTCGACCGATAAGAAGCACATTCTTACTGAGGAAGAGCCTGCTGAGAAGACTGGGGTCAACGCCTCATGGGAGGCGGATGATGCATACGCCAAGATTTAGCTATCAGGAACGTTAGCAATTGAGATTACAAATGATATTCTCCATCAGCCCACTGCAAAAGCAATGTGGGATATTCTGGCTACTACCTATTCACAGGCAAAGAATGAGACGAAGATTCTGCAACTCCAGCATGACATCTTTACAATCAAGCAGAATGGACGGCCTCTACACTCATTATACATGTCTTTACGTGGAATGTTTGAGAAGCTCTACAGCTTCATGCCTCTCACAGTCACTCCTTAGCAGCAGAAGACCTAGAGGAATGCCACTATGGTTGGTGTATTCCTGGCAGCCCTTGATCCAGAGTACGAGGCAGCATGTTCCCAGATCTTGGCAGATTCCACTATTCCTCTGATGGAGGAAGCCTTTCACAGACTGAGTCGTATTATTGTTCATTCATCTACTGCCAATCAGACCGCCTCAACTATGGCAGCATCTCGAGGTCGTGGGGGTCATCATCAGTTTCGTGGTCGTGGACCTCGAGGAAGAGGGAGTCGTGTTCGGCAACCATGCACTTTCTGCCATCGTTCTGTACATACCGAGGACACATGCTATTCTAAACATGGATATCCTGCTTCTGCACGAGTAGCTGAACAGGTTGAACCTCCATCTGCTTCTTCTTTGGATCAGCGATTTGATGATCTTGTAGCTCGTCTGAGGGGTATTATCCCTCCATCCAGTCCTATTACATCAGCGCCATCCTCTGAGAGTCATTCTGATGTTGCTGCTTCTGCATCCACCAGTACCTCAGGCAGTACTTATGCATTCACTAGCAGTAGTGGATCTGATACCTTAGAGTGGATTATGGACTCTGGTGCCACGCATCATCTATGTGGTGATCGAGGTCTACTTACAACCTACTGACAGGTTCCTCCAAGACGCACTGTGGTTATTGCTAATGGGACGCACTCCCCGATTACTGGTCAGGGGGAGATTAGCCTGACACCATCTATGCACCTCAAGAATGTGTTGCACGCACCTGATTTTTCTATGAATTTGTTATCCATTAGCCAACTTACAAAGGATTTACATTGTCGAGCAATTTTTGATCCATCTTCTCTCATTTTTCAGGACATCCTTACGGGCAACATGATTGGGCGTGGCTATGAGTAGGGTGGACTATATCGCCTCAGTCGGACTCCATATGCCGGAATCTCCTCTCTTCCTGCTGGACCTGTCTCTCCATTCATGTGGCACATGCGCTTCGGCCATCTACCGCTTCAGAAATTGTGTCGTGTTTTACCCCAGGTTTCTCCTGACACGT
Organism: Ottelia alismoides; assembly: GCA_037367405.1. Taxonomy (NCBI): domain Eukaryota; kingdom Viridiplantae; phylum Streptophyta; class Magnoliopsida; order Alismatales; family Hydrocharitaceae; genus Ottelia; species Ottelia alismoides. The sequence goes on from JAZKJV010011462.1 coordinate 181,373, forward strand.
CCATTCAAAGTGAGGCTTGTCAATTGGAAAAACATCATCGGTCTACCTTTCCCAGTCGTCAGAGTCGGAGCAGTAGCTCCAAGTTTGAGTTGTTGCATGTTGACATTTGGGGTCCCGGTCGTGCTCCTGATCATCAGGGATACAGGTTTTATATTGGCATTGATGATTTTTCTCGTCTATCTTGGGTCTTTTTATTAAAGAATAAATCTGAAGCTGGGAATATTATCATAAATTTCATAAATGAAGTTCGTAATGTCTTTTCTGCGTCTGTGAAAATTGTGAGAAGTGATAATGCCTTGGAATTTTGTACTCATACTCTCTCAAATTATTTTTCAACACAAGGAATTATCCACCAAACATCATGTGCCTATACTTCCCAATAAAATGGAGTTGCAGAAAGGAAACATTGTCATTTGCTTGATGTCACTAGGACGCTTCTCATACAGAGTCGTGCTCCTCATTCTTTATGGGGCAATGTTGTCCTAACGGCATGTTATCTCATTAATCGCATGCCGTCGTCTATCTTAGGCGAGAAGATTCCTTTCTCCTTGGTTTTTCCTGAAAAAGAATTGTTCTCACTTACCCCGCGTGTGTTTGGCTCGGTTGCCTTTGTCCACCAGTTGTCTACAGGTATTGACAAGCTCTGTCCTAGGGCTGTCAAGTGTGTTTTCGTCGGGTACTCCAGGACACAAAAAGGCTACAGGTGTTATCATCCGTTGCGTAGGAAATACCTTGTTAGTGCTGATGTCACCTTTTTGAGTCTGTTATGTACTTCTCTCCTACATGTGATCGGTTGGTATCCTCGGACACTGATGAAGCCATATACATGCCACCATCACCACCTCCACCTCCACACGCACCTCCACCACTACCTACATCACCTGCACCTCCTGTTACAATTCATGTTCCCCCATTGCCACTCCACTATACCCGTCGGCCTGCTTCTGCTCATGGTCACCGCTCATCATCTACCTCGCCTGAGGTATGTTCTGAGAATATAATTTCTAATGATGCATCTAATGATTTACCTGAGCAGGTTGTGTTACAGAGGACATATGAGGATGCAAGTGATTTGGATCCACCTATAGCGCTTCGGAAACAGAAGCGTAGCTGCGTGTCATATCCTATAGCATCCACGGTTTCTTTTGATCGTTTATCTGGTGAATTTAGGAGTTTTGCTATTGCACTATCTGTCGTGGATATTCCACGGAATTACCAAGATGCATTGAAGAATAGTCGATGGCGTTTATCTATGGAAGAAGAGATGGCTGCTCTTCAGTCAAGAGGTACCTGGAGCCTTATCCCTGCACCTACCGGTGTGTTTACAGTGAGCTGTAAGTGGGTCTTCACAGTTAAGCAGAATGTAGATGGCAGCATTGACAGATACAAGGCACGCTTGGTTGCCCGTGGGTTTACACAGACATATGGGGTGGATTATCTTGATACATTCTCGCCAGTTGCTCGCCATTCCACCTTACGGATCCTTCTTTCTGTTGCGGTTATTCGTGTTTGGCCATTGTTTTAGTTAGATGTTAAGAATGCATTTTTATATGGTGATTTGCAGGAGGAAGTCTACATGCAATAGCCACATGATTTTGATGTTGAGGGGGAGTATTCTAAGGTGTGTGGACTTCATAAGGCCATCTATGGCCTTAAGCAAAGCCCTAGAGCTTGGTTACATAAGCTCTTCGACTAGTTTGAAAAATAGGGGCATAAACGTTCCAATGCAGATCATTCCCTGTTTATACAGAAAACATCCAGAGGTATTGTTGCAAATGATATCCTGATTACAAGTGACGATGTACAAGGAATTCATAGGACGAAAGAAATGCTGGGTCGTGAATTTGTCACCAAGGATCTTGGAGTCCTTAGATATTTTCTGGGACTGGAGTTTGCCAGAAATCCATAAGGACTTGTGATGACCCGGAGGAAATATGTCACTGACTTGCTGAGTGAAACAGGAATGCTTGGATGACGACCGGCCACTACACCTATGGATCCAAGCATGAAACTATATGATGCTGACACTGATGAGGTGGATAGGAGAAGATACAGAGAACTGGTGGGAAAACTTCTTTATGTTACCATTACCATACCCGATATTTCTTTTGTTGTTAGTCGGGTGAGCCAGTTCATGGAGCAACCACGTCGGGTACATATGGATGTTATACATATGATACTCAGGATTCTTAAATCATCTCCGAATGCAGGTCTTTTGTTCAAGAAAGACAAGGAGATTGCTATCTCAGCGTGCGTAGATGCAGATTACGCAGGATGTCCCAAGGATAGGAAGTCCACCACTGGATTTGTTGTATGTGTTAGAAACTCTCTTGTCTCATGGAGAAGCAAGAAGCAAACTGTTGTAGCCAGATCCAGTGTTGAGTCTGAATATAGGACTATGGCCCAGGTTAGTACAGAAATGATGTGGGTGAAAGTTGTTCTTACAGATCTATATGTAGAAGTCTCACTACCTATGGCTCTGGAATGTGACAATCAAGCTGCTATATTTATTGCCAATAATCCAGCATTTCATGAACGAACCAAGCACATTGAGGTTGATTGTCACTATATACGAGATATGATTTCAGAAGGGTTTTATTTCTACATCTCATGTTAGCTCAGGGGACCAAACTGCAGATATCTTTACCAAGGCATTACTTAGAGGGCCATTCCAGAAGTGCTCGTCCAAGCTGAGCATGATCGATATCTATGCTCCATCTCGAGGGAGAGTGTAGAGATATAATTTATGTTATTTGTACTGTTTCATATTTTTTATATTCTTATGGACTCTTGATGTAATTTACCCATAGGCTACTCCCCGATATAAGAGAGCCTAGGGTTTATGGAATAAACAACTCTTTTGATTTTCCCAATAGTTACAGACAATAAGCACGTGAATTGATCATGCCTTCTAGAAGCTACTATTTTTTCCAAATTGCGTTGACTTAATCTTAAAGTACTTTTACAAGAGGAAAATTATAAAAAAGGTGGTGAATCAAATACGTGTGTTCATCGTGATTGTTTACAATCATTCAGAAGGTTTATCATTAATGAGGAGTATGGTAACGAGGAACTAATAAGTCTTAGGACCGTGAAATTTGCGATTCAAACAGAATAAAAACAAAAAATTTAATCACTGATCAATGATCTAAACTTGTGGAATGATGTGAATTGCATCACAAAAATCATGCAACTGGTTATGTCGGAACTGAGGATTGTATGCGACACCCGTGAGATATGAAATACCCGTTTACATATCACCCGTAGTATCATTTCGCTAAAGATCACATTAGAGTACTAAAAATTAGGGAAAATTTTTCCTTTTACGAACGACATTCACACTAACTAACAAGCCACAGAACTACAATATGTCACAATTATATTGCATAAATTTCCATAACAGTTAACATGTAACAACAGAATTTGCATTATATACATGTGTCCCAATGTTATCAGAAGAGAAAAAAAACATATAAAATCTTGAACAAGCTATAGCATGCGTACCTGATAATAGTAACTGCAAAAGCTGATGTTCTACTCTCCCAATACACCGGTGCAGGTATTTTGCCTGCAATCCATGAAATAGGGAGAAAAGAACATCAACAAATGTTGAGCACAACTTATTAATTAGAAATAACAGAAAATTTAATGGCTCCAAAAGTAAGCAAGTAAATTTGGAATTGATAGTTAAAATTTAGAACTACGTGCAATGAAACAGGTTTTCAAGTTGTTTGGTATGTAAAATCCCATTCTACTCATCCTACATTAATTACTCATATTAATCAATTTTTATACAAATACTATATGATCCATATTTAAGTCATTGTCTTCTATTAATTATAAAATATGTCTGATGGGTCATGGGAATGTGAAAGATGAGTCTCTGATATAATCATTGTCTTTATTAAATGCTTATGATGAGTCAGGTGTTTTGATTCTTTTCTTGTTGAATTTCTCAAGCTTAGTGGATAGTCTCTGGTCTTGGTCTGGGTACAAGACCTCACACTATAACTCTAAGGCAGTAAGGAAGCCTTAGGGTTGGGGTGCCTCCGTAGGCATGCGGTGGAGTAAAATGCATCCTAACTAAGTTCCCAACACGTCCACTAGCTATTTCAAACAACCGTGTTAGTAGCTCGTAGTCTGATAAGGATGAGTTTCATAAACTAGTATTTTCTCTTCATCATGAATTACTGGCGGAACAGTAACTAGCTCAATGGAAACTAAGCTCAACTACAACCAACTTAACGGTAACCAAGCTCCCATGTAACCAACTCAACTGTAATTCATCTCAACTTTCGCAAAACTCATTTGTGACTCAATCCAATCTCAATTGTAACTTCTCTAAATTCAACTGTAACTGATTCAGATGTAGTCATAGAGGATTCAGATGTATACATGGATAATTTGGATGTAGCAACGCCAAGTCTACTGGCGAAAAGTAAAACAAAACTCAAGCGGTGAGGTAGCCTACAAAAGGCTCTTCCGTCTCACCCTCTAAGTGGAAGTGCGATCCAGTAGAGGGATAGGTCTACTCCAAAACTACGCCACTGAGACGGGTGAGAGAGACTCTCCAGAAAAGTCACTCTAAAAGAATAACCGGCCCGACCGGTACGGGCTAACGAGCTCGAAAAACTAAAACCAAGGGTCCTCCAGCCTAGGTACCCTAAAGAACAAGGGTCAGCGGAACTGATCTTTAAAAGAAAACCCGTGGATCCCAGAGAGGCGTAAAAACTACAAGCGCTCGCGAAAAAAAATCGAGAAAAAGACTGGGATCCTAGACCCGTGCACTAAGCGGTCGCTGCCCTAACTGGGCTTCCTAATCTCCCGCCCAGCTGAGGGTCACCGCACCCTCGCACAGTCAGGCGTAAAGGTCACCTTGACTGGCATTCATAATTATCAGTCATTGTTGAATTACCACCACTGAGTTGATTCCTCAACCTTTCTTAATCTCTGTTGTGGTTGACTGTACAGATCTAGGTCTTTTGTCAATGATCTTATTGATACTACTGATTCACTTATTTGACTATTTCATCATTTCTTTAGTGATATGTATAAATAGTAGACTACACATAAGGATTAATAGATTGGGGATTTCTTATTTATACAGATCTTGAGTAATCATTTGTTAACTTTGAGAGGAGAATATCAATATTTTAAAATTTGTATTTCAATCTCTTCAACAAGGTCATGAGATTAGAAGATTCCTTGGATCGGAACTAAGTTCATATTATTGCAAGATTTCCCAGTTCCTTCTTTAACTTATGAGATTTAGGGCTACCATTAGATTTGGATCTAATTCAATTAAATTTCAATTTTCTTATTTAAATTATATGATCAGGAGCTATGAGACCCAAATATAGATCCATCTTCTCTCCTAACTTATTGTTTTGGACAGAGACTAACTTTAATTATGAAATTGAAAGAGCTAAAAGATCTCCAAATGCGAAAAGGAAATTTTAATGCTTTATTTCACTATCATGCATAGGGTTTTGCATTTAACTAGGATGCACTCGCATGTAGACATCCAACTTTAATCTTATCTTAATAAATAAAAACAACTTATTTGAACGGTCATAATTTTTTTTAAGAAATATAATATCCATGTTCATGACAGTAGAATACCGATAACTCATGCTCCGGTACTTCTTAACAACTTAACAACATTTTACAATTGGTCTGAATTTATGATTAATTGTAAGTAGAAAACCTTTTTTTCCAGAGGTCAGGGGCTATTATATTGGTCTGATTTTTTTTAAAGCAAGCAAATATTCAAAGTCTTTTATCCTATTCATCATGTATTCTGCATCATAATCAATAGTTAATTACAATTCATTCCTTACATAGTTGTTAAGGAATATCAGTTTTAGTATTTTTGTTTCAATTCAATGATTCTATATACACTAACAAGAAATCTCTTACTAATCATAAATTATACTTTTTTATCACATGATATGTTTCTGTCTAGAAGATAAAGTATATGTTAATATTATGTCCTTCAAAGGTACATCAAGATATAAATCTATGTTAAGGAACCACACAAGTCTCTTTTTTTATTATTAATATTTTTATATAATGAACATATTGAGAATAAGGGTTTAACATTAGCAACAAGTAATTTCCTAAAGGAGAGAAGTTAAAACAAATCAGTATGCATTTGCCAGGAATTGTTAATGGTTAAAAAATCAGATTACGATTGCATGTTTTGCCTTATCTCAAGAATGTCGATTATAATCCATCTCCTATTTCTTCTGTATAAATTCAAGAAGATGCACCAAGAATATGATAACTTCACCAATGGCATAATAAGAATTGAATTAGGGCAACATCATAAGTGATTTGGAACATCTCATAATCCTCTCTTGATATTCATGATATTAAACCTAGTGCAGAAACTCTTCAAATTGGTAGTCAGGCTAATCATCTTAATTTAGTTTCTACAATTTTTTACCAAAAAATGGACTCAAAGAGGAAAAGAAATTAGGGTTTACATGCATGGAAGGCAGCAAGAAGGGGGGTCTTAGATCATGGCCTCAAATTTCAGCGAAATTCAGTCGAATTTCTGTCGAATATCGATATCCAGTCGAAATCGAAATTCGACCGAAATGACCGAAATGACCGAAATATGGGGTCCTAGTACAAAAAATGACCGAAATGACCGAAATTTCGGTCGAAATTCCACCGAAATTCCGTCGAAATTCTGTTTTGGTCGGTACCGAAATGGTGACCGAAACCGACATTTAAGACCTTGTCTTAGATTGTACCTTTTGTATCTCCAAGGTTTGGAGATCCATTTGCATGTATGTCACATCTAAATGAGCTCCAGGGATCTTTAATAGCAGCAAGATGGCTGCTTGAACAACAGCCATGTCTTCTTAGAAAGAGAGTATCATATTAGGGGAAAAGGAGGGTCGTAGTAGCTCTAATTGAGAGCAAAACAACAGCTACAATAGCTGCATGTAGCAGCTCCAGCACCTCCAGCAGTGGCTGCAATTGGGGCTTCTCCAGGGAAGTCTTCCAGGCCTTGAAGCTGCAGCACTTGCTGCTGGGATTTGGTAGCAACCATATTTTCATGATGCAGCTCCAGCAGCCCAAAACTGTAGCAGATTTTAAGCTTAAAATGGAGGAGAAAGAGGTATTTGTTGGTAATTTCAGGGAAAATTGAGAAGAGAAAGAAAGGGAATTCGAGGGAAAAGGAATAGGGAGAAAAGAAGAAGACTTAGGGCTGTACCAATTTGTATTCTCCAAAGTTTGAGAACCAATCTGCATGCAGTTGTAACCCTTGAAAAGATGGTCTTTCAATGGTTGGAGAGGGCTCTAGGGATTGACATTCAAGAAGCTCAGTAGCTGATCTTTAGTGGCAATGGAGAGGAAAGGAGAAGAGAAGGAGCTCTTCTCTCTCGGCTGAAGAGAAGGGAATGGAATAGAAAAGGTTGAAACAATTGAGGTTTATATAACCAAGGGAAAAGGTATCTCAAGATGCCAAGTGGGGGGGCTAAGGCCAAATGGAATGGCCTGGAAAAGAAACGGGTCAACAGCAGAAAAATATTTTTATTTTTATTTATTTTTTTTGATTCATTTATTCGATATTCTTAAAAATTATCCGTATTCACACCTCAAATGTCGGATTTTGATGTGTAATACCTCATTTTGATCATCTCTAAACGACGATCAATATGAGTATAATATCCATATACTTTGGATCGAAGATGAATCCCCGAAATTTCTGAGATACGATCTTGATTGGTCGTTAAATTTTACGATTTTAAAATATCAAATGACCTCCGATCGACGAACGGTCGATTCCGTTGGTCTTGTTTCGTCGAACCAGATTTTATGGCGGTCTCGATTTGTTTCGCGGTTTCCGAATTTGCGTCGCGGTTTTTTCGGGCACGCATTACAATGCGATCGATTTTTGGATCGATTTTGCCCAAACAACTTTTGATTCACGATCAATTGATCGATTTATGTTATTTAATGTTGATTAATAACTTTATTGAGTTATACAGACCCTAACCGGGTTGGGTTCGGGTTTGTGCAAATCCGGATGTTACAAATATAAAAACCTCAAAGGGAGTCTCATCCTCAAGACTCGAGTCAAGGTTACTTTGTGTCTTGTTTAGATCTCATCTGGCCATAAAAACCTCAAAGGGTTTTGAACCCCTAAAAACCTCAAAGGGAAATTAAGACATGTTCTTTCAGCATACATAATCAAATGGTTTGTTTTGACAATTAGCTGAAAAGAGAAGCAGGTATCTAGCCTGCGTACTGCTTCGGTATCCTATGTCACCTCTTTGACACCATGTCGGTGCAATGGCATTTTTACTAGGGAAATTTCTTTGATGTGAATATTTTTCACAACATTTTCTAGTATTTGTAAAGTCCTCTCCTCGTATGTCAAGTCAGCCTCTACTTCAAGGTCCTTGTAGCCAATGTCGTGGCGAAGGTCGTACTCGTAATTCCTTAGACTGATAGGTGTGGAGAAAGGGTTACTCGATAGACTACCTTACACATAAAGTCTACTCAAATCCCTGCTTAACCTACAGTCAGCATGGCTCAAAATATCGATGAAATTTGCCAATAATTAGGTATGCTGACTTGGTAATATCGAAAGGGGTGCAATGCCCCTTTCTCAAAAATCGATGACATATCGTCATTTCTCTTCAATTTTGAAGAGAAATGTGGTCGATTTGGGCCCCATTTCACCCATATCGCCCGAGTTTCCTTCCATTGAACATATATGTTAGTCATAATATATATTGTACATGCAAACTTAATTTCCGAATGTGCCCAATCATAACGGTCAATTTGGGCCCCTTTTTGTCCCTCTCCTCTTCTAGAGAGTGGGCTTTGCCTACCAACACTCGAGGTTGCATGATAAGCTCCATAATGAGTCTGATTGAACATATGGGTTGTGATTTAAGGTGTCTCGAGATTCTCAAATCAAGTTCAAGGCATATGTAGTTAATATAGTATTTAGTGTGTATGTGTTCAATATAGGTTTTTAATTTTGTTATTTTGAATCATTTGAGTTTGTGAGAGTGTGTTATTTGCAAGGTTTTAAAAAATGATAGGCGCCCTATCAGGCGAGGCATAAACCTCGAGGTGGTCGAGGCATATGCCTAAATTCTTATAAAAATAAATTAAATTAATAATTTCACATAGTATGGGTATGATATGAACAAATCACATCCATGGCTTCCAATTCATTAGGGGTTTGAAGTCTACCTATTTTTGTTGCTCTACTCAGAATCATTCTTAAATCATAATGGACTTTGGGACGAAGGTTTTGGAATTCACTATAAAATCGAATATCTTAATTATTATAATAATTACTTGGGTTGCATTTATAACTAAAAGTTCACCATAACTTAGAAGATAAAGTTCTTTATGCGACAAAGTAATGATCTAGTGATGATTTAAGTACATTTTGGAAAAGGTACGCGGCTATATGAAATTATAAATGAAAAAGGTTCTTTAAATCTCACTCAGGCATCAAAAACCTCATTCATTTAATATTGTCTTCTACATGGAAGGTGAAAAAGGTAATGATGCAAAAAATCAAAGTCTAATTAATAATCAATGAAGAATCTAATAAATTGTAAGTATTATTTATATTCTAAATATTTTTCAATGGTTATTTAAAATATTAATTAAAAAGCACAAGAATGTAATTTCTTCTTTTTAAAAATCTCCATATTCCCTAGATAATTGAGGCCATGCCTCAATATTGCCTCACAACCCAGTACTGCCTAAGACAATTGAGGCGTAAGCCTCACTAAAAGAGTATAAATATAGCCTTGAGGCTATATAACCTTAAGGGTTTTTTAAGACTATGGTTATTTGTTACTTTGACTTATTTTTGCATTTTACATAATTAAACTTCTTACTACTACATGCCTTACTGAGTATCAGCTTGTGCGGTGATTATGATGACAATATGACTAAAAAACTTGTATTTAAACCTCTATTTTAGCAAATAAATGTGTTTTTATCTTATTTATTGATAAAAACACATTAGAAACCTTAATTTCCAAAAAAAAGACAAATTTGATGTGCATTCCCCCCATTTTTGACCGACTTGGGTGAAAAATTAATGACATGTTACCATATATTGTTTCAACAGGCTAGCGAAAAGCCAACGAAATCGACATTCAGTGTTGTGGTAGTTAGTGGTGTTGGGTCAAGTCAGAGGGTGAGGTTGCATAGATGTTGAGCCGAGAACATGTGGAGCGGATTTTCAAGAAGTTCAAAAGATATAGACCAAGAGGCAGAGGCATCGATCCAAGCCAAACCTCTCATGCTCCTCGAGGGTGCTTGAGCCCAAAGGTGTATGTTCGTAAAAGGTGGTTGGCAAAGGAAAAATCTGCACATGTTGATAGTTGTGGGTCTCTAATGCATGAGGCAATCTCACATTGTGTGGGCAAATGTCAAGAGAGGCCAGGAGGTTGGAAGTTTGATGCAGCGTGGACCAGAAAAATACGGTCACATTTTTAATTACGTTTATTTAAGTCGTCGAAATTTTTATTTAATTTTATTTACGTTTATTTGAGTCGTCGAATTTTTAATTTAATAAAATCGAGATCGCCTGTGATCTCCAATAATTAGTTATAGATTTGATTTTCAAATTAGGCGGTTAATTAGTTAGAGTCAATTTAGGATAATTAGTTATTTTACTATTTTTGTAATCTCATCCCTCCTATATAAAGGGATGAGGGTCCATTGTTTTAGACAGTTCAGTTGATTACAAATTTGAGATTTATTCTCTCTCTTTATCTCTCTCTCTCCCTTCGCGTGATCTACACGTTTCTTCCTCCCCAAGTCTCGCGCAACAGGCGCGCCTTCTTCTCTTCTCCCCTCTAATTTCTTCTCCACCAAAATTTCCACAAATTATTATTGTTCCGCCATCGCCGATTTTCGATCTGCATCATTTGGTATCAGAGCATGGCATCTAGATCGTCCTCCCGATCTGGCGATCCATCCAGACGTTCGCACGGAAAATCCAACGGATCCCGCTCCAATGACCGTACATGGCGTGCCAAGGTTAGACATACATTATCAAATATGAGCCAAATTTGTGCCGATATGCAAGTAGTGGCATCTCAAATGCGAGATACATTGAACGTTGAGATAATACGCCAACTTGAGGAAAACGCCGCCAAATCGAAGTCTCCAAGCACCGAACCCGAAGTTGAAGACGAAGATCTAGCCGTCAACGACGAACCGGCCGCTGTCCAGGCCATTTCGGAGGAAAACAACGACGAAACGGTTGCTGCCCAGGTAATTTCAGACTTGGAAAATCCTCTGAAACCGATCTTCGACCCATCCGCGCCCTTCTCGCAAACCCCCCTCGCTCACAGCGACCCCAGCAACACCCCCAGCCCCATCACCCTCTCCCATCGCCACCCTCGCACCCACAGCACCCACCATCGATTCCCCACCCACATCGCCGCCGCTCCTTTCCACTGACCCACCACCCCCTCCCGCCATCGCACCTCCTACGCCACCGCCGGCAACCCTGGCAGTAACGCCTCCAGCCCTCGCACCCATCCTCCCCACCATTCGCGCCCTCCCTGCTGTGAAACCTTTGGCCCCAACACCCGCAAAAACCACCGCAAACCCAACAACGCCGCAGTCCTCTCCTCCCCCAACCCCAATCCGCATTCCCGAAGCCCCCTCGCGTCCGCCACCAACCCCTTCCCGATCCTCGCCGGGCCGCCCCCCCCCAACCGTCCACCACCCATTTCGTCGTCTTTGCGGATATCGCGGAACTCCAAGGAGCGAGATTACTCCACGTCGCGTGCGCAAGAAGCCCGGAAGAGCCCTAACAAAAGGCCCGATGACCAAGAGATGTGAATCCCGTGACATGTGGGATTGGAAACTAATCTGGGACAATTGCCTAAAGACCCCCAAGTCCAAAAGTTTATATCAACAAGGCTGTTGTGAGGATAAAACATGCTATGGATTCCCTTTAATTAAAGGGGTACGAAAATTGCAGGGACGCCCTTCAATAGAAAGAGACTACAAATGTAACGTTGAAACGGATCTAATTGAAGGAGTTTGAAGCTACGGTCAAAGGATAAATTCTCCAACGACGCAGCTAGATCAAGCAATTCGTCGGGAGACGAATTTTTAAAGCGGAGGACAGTTGATGCAGCGTGGACCAGAAAAATAGGGCCACATTTTTAATTACGTTTATTTGAGTCGTCGAAATTTTTATTTAATTTTATTTACGTTTATTTGAGTCGTCGAATTTTTAATTAAATAAAATCGAGATCGCCTGTGATCTCCAATAATTAGTTATAGATTTGATTTTCAAATTAGTCAGTTAATTAGTTAGAGTCAATTTAGGATAATTAGTTATTTTACTATTTTTGTAATCTCATCCCTCCTATATAAAGGGATGAGGGTCCATTGTTTTAGACAGTTCAGTTGATTACAGATTTATTCTCTCTCTTTATCTCTCTCTCTCCCCTCGCGTGATCTACACGTTTCTTCCTTCCCAAGTCTCGCGCAACAGACGCTCCTTCTTCTCTTCTCCCCTCTAATTTCTTCTCCACCAAAATTTCCACAAATTATTATTGTTCCGCCATCGCCGATTTTCGATCTGCATCAAAGTTGGTGGAGAAACAGTCATGAATCTGTTGCACGATATGTGGGTGGGGGGCACAGGGTCAAATATGGTTTCCTCATGACTTTTTTCATATAGAATATGAGAGGTCTCGGAGACCTGGAGAAAAGAATGGCTATTGGTTCTTTGATGAATGATTGGCATGGATTTGTGGTATTTCTACTGGAGACTATGATTTGTGGTTGATTCAATCATCTATGGAGGTCAGTTGTATTGTTCGCCTTAAATGATTATGAAGTTGTTAATTCAATGTAAAGCATAGGGGGGTCTATTATTGCCTAGAAGAGTGGCACATGTTTGGCGACCAAAATTCTTGGTAGTCATGTGTTGTCAATTGTACTCGAGGTGGATGCGTCAGACGGCCTGTGGTCATATCATGTGTATATGGCCTGATGGATTTAGCATTGTTGTTGGCTTTATAGGCAGAACTTCATAAGATTAGAGTGTCCTTTCCAGAGTCACGCTGGCTCATTGGGGGTGACCTCAATGTTACCCTATCTAATCGCCCAAGACTGTGGGGTGGTCAAGATCCAGGTTTTGTGGACTTTGTTGAGTGTATTGGTGATTTACAGTTGGAGGTGATCGATGAGATAGATACTTTCTTTACATGGAGGAATTTGCATGCTCGTTCACGGTCGGACCGATTCCTATGGTCAATTGAACTCATAAAGGCATTTCCATTGACCTCGGTTTCATCTTGTCCGTAGTCCAGATCAGATCACGCACCTTTGTCTGGGACTCTGGTAAGAGGATTTATCCTTGGTCTTTCTTTATATTTGACAGATCGTCGCTTCTAGAGAGCAACTTCAAGGAGTTGGTAGTAGAGCAAAGGTCCGCCAAATGGGCAAATCATCTAGGCTAGTAGTCCCCAATAATAGAACGGATCTACATTGTGAACATGGATTTAGCAGTCGATCCTAATTCAATTTCACATCCTTCAACGTTCTGGCAGGGGATATTTGAAGTTTTACATATGGTGAGCCAGATGATGAAGGCTACATTGAGGGACAGCTCTCTCTTTAAATTTTGAAAAGATGACTGGACAATGGAAGGCGTGTTGGCATAGTGATAATCGAAATTATTTCCCCTTGCATATGATCAAGATATCCATGTTAGTGGGTCTTCAGGGAAGGGTATGTGATGTCCCTATTTCCATTCGGGACTTTCGGAGCAATGTGTGCAAGATTGGCTAGAGTTGGGTGACTTGGGGAATATAAGGGGTCCCTCGGTTGGTAAAAATTATTGAAAGTGGGCCGATGGGTGGTTCATTGTGAAGAAGGCGTAGAGATTTCTCACGATGAATCCTACACATGGGACGGGTATGGGGTTGGATTTTTTGTAAGCTCATATGGAGTTGTCCGCTCCCTTCTCAGGTGTAGATGTTCCTTTGGCAGATAAGGAAGGATAGGTTGACCACCCACCCAGGCAATCAGAGCAAAATGCTTCAATTCAGAGGATTATCTTTACCCACATTGCGGGAATGATATGGAGGATAGAGACCACATTTTCTTTTCTTGTCCATCTTCCAATGAGTTTGGACCCATATTTATGTAACATGGCAGAGGTGTGCAGCTTCTATGAACTTCTCGAGATCTATTTGCACGGTGTTCTTGATTTTGTGAGATGGTTATTTGAGACCTTTTATGGCTCTCTGGGTCATTTCTTTATCTCGCAATGGGATTGTCTTTCGTCAAGAGCATTACTATGTAGAAAATATGTTGATTCACTTCAGTGCCCTATACGAAGCTTGGTTTTTGTAATCTAAAACCTTATTTTTAATTCATTTGGGAGTGACTCATCTCGAGATCACACCCTCTCTTGAAAAAATAGTAAATATGGAAGAATGTGATCTGGTATCATAAAGATATGCTTTAAAGAGGGGTCTGAGACCATGAAGGCTGGGATCATGTGCCGAGGAAATCGAAGGAGTCCAAGTTTGCACAAAGATGATTCGTGAGAGGAGGCTTGTGTGAGGCCAAGGCTATGAAAGACTCGTGCTCTAACAAGACAGAGAGAAGATGGTGGAGTATTTAGTGGGACATCGCAACACGATCTATAATCATTCCTCAGATATCATATGGGGAGCAATAATAGAGAAGAATCCTGGGATTATGGAAAAATGAAATTAATCAATTGCACAAAGAAAAGAATGTACAAATACAGAATACAACTAATACATTTTTTTAGGCTCAAAAAAGAGGGAGACACTCTACGGTGTTCACCCCAATATAGAATACATCTAATACATAATTGTCTTTCCTTGAAAGATTATGTAAGAAACATCTTGGAGTTGGAGCCCCAAATTGGGCAATAGAAAATGCCACTCCATAAGTCTTTTTTAATGAGAAATCAATTCATAAGTATTTCTTATATCACAATTTATCCAAGTAACAAGTCCTTACCTTTTACGAGTTTGCAAGGATCCATCATTTTCTACTTCTATCATGTGTGACATTCTTTTCCTCGCATCTATGAAAAATGTGTGGCAAACGGGAGAGCATATTATTCTTTTGAAAGTTTCTCAATATTTGATATATGGAAGAGTCGGGGCTCTTATATTAGTGAGGTGGAGTTGGTTGACCCCAACTTATCCTCGAAACACACAACATGTTTCAAGGACAGATAAGTTCTAAATAGTCGTTATAATGGTGGACAATATTTTATTGCAAAATCAATTTAAACACAATTTCACATAATATTAATGCGCAGTGATTCCTCACTTATCGAGTCACCATCATTCCCCCCCCCCATCCCATTTATAGAATGCCCCATACAATTACTTCTGAAATTTTCATGGTTTGGTGACTAAACATCCATGTCCTTAATTAGTTTTTTGTAAGGGATGTAATACACTCTTCCTTTATAAAGCTATTCGTATTGGGAATGATGAACCCTAGGGTTCATCATACAAAAATGTTAAAATACAAGTATAAAAATTTCAATCTTAGTTCATTGTGGCTCTTCCCATTTCTGATCATACAAACCTCAACACTACTTGGCACGGTCATTCTCGTCTCATCATGTTGCTTCATTCTCTTCCTTCCTTTGGATACATGTAAAACTCCACACATAGCGCACATCCTTTTCCATCACCAAATTGATGTGGCTCAATACTTGCTTCTACTAAGATATCACATGCCAAGAAATTAACATCAATATTACTAAATCTGCCTTTCCAAGAAAAAAAAAGTTGATATCACTGAGATGCTGAAAATAAAACCATGTCAACTTTATTATAGCCATTCAGTGTAAAATATAGGTAGAGACGTTAAGATATAGACTTGCTACCTTTTGATTCTCCTATATATTTTATAGGTATCTCTTTTAGGCCGGAATCCCCATTTGAATCTTTGGACTCTCTGAACTCAGCTAGATCTTTCTGGTAGCTACGTTTGGCTTTCTAGAATAGGATATGTTAGTTTCCACTAACTCGAAGCAAAAGTCACAACGGAGGCCACTTTTAAAAATGACAAACCACTATACTTACTTCTTCAATTTGTTCGAGAGCTCGTGATGCTTCCTTTTTCTCCTTTTCTTTAGCTGCACTCTCTTTTCTCATTGTAGTAAGCCTTTGAGCAACATTGTCTTTGTGACGCTGGCCTAGCTCATGAGTTCTGATGCTCAAAGGATTATTTGCTATATATATCTTGCAAAAATCACACCATTTGTTTCCTTGGCTAACCCAATACTGAAATACAAAGAGATAAGCATAAGCACAAAAAACAAATGAGTTGCATTGTAAGTGCAAAAGGGAATTTTACTGTCAACTCTGGCGGAAATATATACTGGAACTAACTTAGTCTGTTTACACTGAATTAACATATCGAAGCGGTTTTAAAGATGAAAAGCCTCATAAAATCCATTATAATATTATGGCCCCTTTTTTAGAAAAGAATGGATGTCACACGGGGTAGGAGTGGGGCGCTGAAAGGCAACCTGTTATTTATTTATTTATTGAGAAAGGCAACATGTGGCTTATGTAATTAACTAAATATTTTTCAATGACAGGAAACTTCCTGAAAATTGCAAAGAAAAATGTCAGCTTATTTTCAATAATAATAATAAGCTTTTTATCAATTGTGCCCCTATGAGATATTACATGCCCTTTTCTTGGAATATCAGTTGTACTCCCGACTTCTTGTCGTTCTATCACTTATGTCCTTTCGTTACTTTAGCCGTCAATGAGTTGAACTTAACCATGATTTTTTTCAAACTGTGGTGCAGATAAGAGGGGCATGACTATCCAAAGACCCCCTACCACCTATCATCATCCTCCGGACCTTCCCCCTCAGCTCCACGCCCTCCGACCTCCTCCTTCGTCGTCCCCCATACCACCTTTGCCCCCACGTCCATGCAGCTCCCATCAGTGTCCTCCACTTTCTCGTACTGCAACGATACGAAGAATCCTCCAATAGCCGCATGCGCCCTCTACCTTGGAAGCACAACAGTCGTTGCTCCAGCTCCTTCACTAGGGGGAGGGGGAGGAGGGGGCTATGGAGGAGCAGGAGAGAAAAGCTAGAGGAGAAAGGGGTGGATGAGGCTGGGGCGAAGGAGGAGGAGAAGGTTGTCGTGGAGAAGGAGGGGGTGATGGAGGAAGAGGGAGAGATGGAGGAGGTTGAGACGGATGAGGAGGGGGAGGAATGGGAGGACTTTCTAACCCATTTTTTAATCTAATTCCATTGTGTCCTCGAAGTTAACATCCGTTTGCATCGGGAATGGACGGCAACTAACCCAAGGGGCATAAGTGATCATTGTGGAAGAAGTCAGGGGCACAACTGATATTCCAAAAGGGGGAGAGGCATAACTGATATTGCAATATCTCAGAAGGGCACAACTAATGAAAATCCTAATAATAAATAAACTTAAAGTCAAATTCTGACTTCTGCGTAAGATGTGCTTTAGACAACTTGGGTTATCAGAACAGAACTACGGAGTGGGAAAAACAGGAGACACTGCAGAATGAGTTGATCTTGTGGTGTATTCAAATATAGGACTCCTATAAAAGGGGCATTTCATATTAGTCATTAAATGGAGCATTGACACAATGGTAAATGGTGTCAATTTGATATAGTATGACCCTTAAACCCTGCATATAGCGGCACTTCATACACAGTTTTTTAGTCAAAGAGTGGGAAACGGGATATGGTGTCCACCCCAAATATATTAGAAGACGAAAAAGGTTACAACAAGTGTTGTTGGGAGAAAACAATGACTTGTTATTCATGAGGTTCTAGGGTTCTCTTATATAGAGGAGAGACTTGTTGGGCAAATTATATAAAGAACACGGAAAGAAATAGAAAATACATAAAAGAGACAAAACATAATAAATATCTCAACACTCCCCCTCAAGGTGGAGCATAGATATCAATCAAGTTCAGCTTGAAACAGCATCCCTGGAAAGATCCTTTGGCTAGGGCCTTGGTAAACAGTAGCACGTCTATTGTCTGATCTCTTGAACTAACATGTGTGCTGGAGATGAAGCCCTTCTGAATCATGTCTCGAGTGTAGTGACAGTCTACCTCGATATGCCTGACCATCTTATGGAAGGCTGGATTGTTGGCAATGAAGAGAGCAGTCTGGTTGTCACATTGGAGGTGCATGGGAAGAGGCACATCAACGGTTAGGTCAGTAAGAACAGATCTGACCAACATCATCTCTGTACTAGCATGTGTCATGGCCATGTATTATGATTCTGCACTGGATTTGCCAACCATTGTCTGCTTCTTGCTCTTTCATGAGACCAAGGAACTCTCAATGAACAGTGCAAAGCCAGAGGTAGACTTCCTATCCTTGGGATACCCCGCATAATCTGTATCTACACAAGTTGTAATGGCAAGGGATGTACCTCTGCTAAATAGAAGACCAGTGCCATGTGAGGTTTCCAGATACCTCATAATCATATGGACTACATTCATATGTGCATGTCGAGGTTGTTCCATAAACTGACATGTTTTGCTTACTGCAAAGGATATATCTGGCCTGGTGATGATCACATATAGGAGCTTCCCAATGAGCTCCATGTACCTCATCTTGTCTACCTCTTCAGTGTCATCATCATACAGCTTCATGCTCGGGTCCATGGGAGTAGTGATAGGCCTATAATCTGCCATGTCTATCCCAAAGACAAGATCTGTAATGTACTTCATCTAGGTCATCATATGATCTCGTTGGTTCCTGGCAAACTCCAGTCCAAAGAAGTAATGTAGACTGCCAAGTTCCTTAGTTACAAAATGCTAACCTAGGAAATCCTTTACAACATGGATGCCCTGCTCATCATCTCTTGTAACAATGATATCATTAACATACACAAGTATGACAATTGTACCACTTTGAGGACAATTGTGCCACTCTAAGACCTCTGAATAAACAATGAATGATCAGCAATCAATTTCACGAACTCCCGTTGCTCTATCAGATCTTTCAGAGCAATAGACTCTTTACGCAGTCATTATTCTGGATTGCCAATATACCATTGTCGTGGATCTCTAGAGAGTTTTCTCTTTGTTTTTATCTTCACATCTTCGTCGAATTCTTTCTGATTTCAATTCCTACCTTATTAATATAAGGTAAAAATATCAACTAAATAACATCCGTCTCTACATTACCATCCTTTCAATTTGTCTTCTCTTCGTCACTAATCAGTTGCCTCTTTATCCCTTCCTCACCTCTTCCATCTAAATGTTATACTAAACTCAAGAATGGTTTCGTTGTTTTTAAAGTTTATGGTCATAAAATAGAAAGAATATGCTTCTAAACTCATGTTTATGAGTAGTTATTATGTTTTTCACTGCCAGGTAAGCATTTTAACATGAATCACAAGAACAAATTCACATACTATGGATCTGCAGAATATCCGTTATGAATTACAAGGGACAACTGCGTATGATGTGGTTTTATGGTCATCATGTTGTGCCGTGCGCGATGTCGCCACAATGCTTCGGCTGTGGGAAGGAAGGCCATCGGAGGTCGGCTAGCTACTGTTCTTGCAAGACAATCTAGATGGAAAAACAGAAAGCTCTTTGTGCCTTACGACACCATCCGTGCGCACAACAACACGCTACTATGCGCCGGTTGCTCATCTCAGAAAACAAGAAGCAACCTTAGAGAATTTTGAGTTTTTCATTGGATCTTCTAAAGCAAAAGAGGTGGATCTCCAAATCCATTCGAGGATCACTGCAAGAGTTATGGGAGGGACTTTCACGGGCGAAGTTGTAAGTCTGGAAGCTAATTTGTTCTATGCGAGTGGTCTGTCCAACACGGAGGTCAATGTTCTGTTTCTGATTGATCAAAGTTTAGGAGTCAAGTGGCGCATCTCGTGGTTCACGGATGGTGAATCTCCAAGCAATTTTCCGTGGGTGGCTTGTGTACCAGGAGTTCCCTTTCTGTCGCGGCCAGTCGATGTCTTGAAACGAACGTTGAGGAACCTAGGAACAATGTCGAAGATTCTTGCAGATGGCTATTCTCTAGGCTTCGATCCATTGGTGACCTTTGTGGTACTTGAGGGTTCAGACTCTATTCTCTCTGAATCGATCTGCACTTCGAAGGTGGGAAGAGCATCCTTCAAGCTGCTAGTAAAGATCTTACCCATGCTACCGTCGTTGCCTTCGCCAGAGATAGAAGCCGCAAGCTCAGCCACGACCGCGTCGATGAATCAAATTCCAGAAATAGAAGTTTCGAAAGAATCATTTGCGGAATTCTCGGAAGAGTCATCTTTGGAAAATTTTCAAAAGGAGGAAGTTACGGAAATTGAATCCCCTTGTTTAATAACCGAGCCATATCAGGAAACCTTCGAGCTTTTATGCCCAACTCCTAGAGTCGTTTTGCCGTCACCCCTTTTTCCCACTTAGTGCTCCACTAACTCCTAGATTCATTCATCCCTATAAGTGTTTCCGCATTTCGTCGGATGGTGCTAAACTCGATCTGCGTATTTATTCTCTTGGAGGATCCAGTTAAGGGGGGATGATGGATCTCGATCTACTGGATTCCTTTTTGGTTTCGTATATGGATCTTTACCATTTAAAGAAACCCGATAAGGCCTTTACAGGTCAGGAAATTCCACTTGAGTTTTCGATTCACAGACTTTTAGAAAGTCTTGTGCCCAAGGAGGTCCCACCTTCTATATTGCCCGGGAAGGAGTAGCTTGGGTGATCGGTCGTATTTGAAGATTCTTCGTCAATGGCTATTTATAAGCCTGATCAGGAGCTCCCAACTGCCCTTCTTGCCACTACGGAGACTCCTTCGCATGAAGACGTTTTGGGCATTCTTCCTCAGTGGAGGTCCAACCTCGAACGAGCAATCAATGCCTTGGAAACATCCTTAATTCGGCTGCCTTCTGAAAACGGCCCTCACTCCACGACAATCTGTGACAACCCATTGCCAGCATATTTTGGTTCTTCTGACGTAGGGAATTTACTCCGGAGGAGGATGACGAGATATAGTAGCAAGAGTGCAAGTAAGGTAGACTCAGAGTGTACGGTCATCTCTGTTCATAAATCTCAAGTGGTGGTGGCGACGGGCATGGTTAGCACTTCGAGGCCTTCCAAGGTTTTAAATGAAAGTTCTAACTTGGAACGTTAGGGGTCTGGGTGACCCAGTGAAACGAAGCTTGATTGGAGCTCTGTTGGTTGAATGGGGCTGTGATGTGGCCACGTTACATGAATCTTAGATCTCCCCATACTCTCCCTTCTTTTGGAAACCAACGGGGACTGGTTCATTGACGGGTTTTAGAACAATAGATGCAGTTGGCACAACATGAGGGATGATCGTTGCTTGGAAATATTCCACCTTTAAATTGGTTTCTAAGCTGAACGGGAGACATGTTGTTACTGTTCTTTTGGGGAATATCGTGGTAGGCACGAAGGTAGCTTTCTTGTGTGTCTATGGCCCCTGCTTACTGGATCTTCTATCATATTTGTAGGCTGACTTTCGACGTGCTAGAAACACTTTCCCGAGGGTGGCCTGGTTGGTCGGAGGTGATTTCAATGTTACTTTGCTCTCTTTGGATCAACCTCATTTGAGAGGGCAAGACTTTGGTTCGGTTGATTTTGCTGACTTGATTGATGAATTGCCAACAGCTCACTAAGGGCATGTTGCTCACTAGGAGCCGGCTACTAATAGGGATGAAAACGGATACGGATATATCCAAATATCCTCTTACCATATTCAAAAAATTACCGGATACGGATACCTGTATCCGAATATTAAATCGAATACGGATCGAATATGGATATGAGTAGTAAAACAATTTCGGATACGGATATGGTAATGGCTTGAATATTCGGATCCAGATATCAAAAATACAATATTTAATATTATTTATATATTAGTTAATATAACCCCTTGTTATTATAGTAGTATTATACATTATAAAATACAATATATATCTGTTTAGAGGTGTTCTAGACGGGCTAATTGATGAGGTCCAAACTTCTTTTATCCTAGATCGTTTGATGATTGGCAGCATTGTAATGGGATCAAAGATTGTGGCCGATTGGAAGCATATAGGGGTAAGTAGGCTATTGTGGAAAATCAATTTCTCAATGAATCATGATTGTGTTATTTGACGATTTCTCTGGGCAGCTCTGGTGAATCATGGCTTCCCAGATTTGTGGATCTCCTAGATAAAGAGATGTATTATCACGACTTCGACATCAATCTTGATTAATGGGAACCTGAAAGAGATTTCTTTCAGCCTCTTTCAACCACAACAAGGGTCATACAGAGATGCCCCATTGCTTTTTGTACTTATGACAGATGTCTTGATAGTTATGGTGAGGAAGGTGATGTAGAGAGGTAGAACTCCAAGCTACAACTATGATGGCATACCCATCCTGTTTCTATAATATGAAAATGATACTATTTTTTTATCGAGGGGGGACCTCATAAGTCAAAGGCATGAGCATTGTAATGGACATCTTTGGGGAGCTCTCAAGGCGGGTAATCAACAGATCTAAGTCCACGTTTGTTCCTTTTGGCTTTTCTGAGGCTGAGATTGAAGAGTGCATGGTGATCATTTCGACCCCTAAGTGTAGTCTACCCCTTAGCTACTTGGGTTTGTCGCTCTCCTGCAGGAAACTATGCCAATCAAACTAGATGCTGGTGGTTGAGAGTTTAGAGTGGAAGTTGGCAGTAGGAAGGCCTCCAATCTCTCTCGAGGTAGTAGGATTGTTCTACTTAAGGCAGGCAGTGATTCTTGTATTCTTCATGTCCACTCACATTCTCCCAGTGGGGATCCCTCAATGAATTGAGTCTGGCATGCTAAGGTTTCTCTAATGCCCATATGATGGCAATGTTAAAGGAAGACATTCGGTGAACTGGGACGTCGTGGTGCTTCCACGGATCAAGGTAGTCGTAGGGTATGCAAGTTGGAAGACATGAACAAGGCTCTCTTGCTCTGAGTGAAAAGCCATACCGTGGGGTAATGGGAAGGATCTTGCTCGTCACCTAGTAAGAAGCATATATAGCCTTCCAGCTTATACATCCTTTTCTTTGCGCTCCCGCCATGCATTTACAACCTTTTGGAAGGGGATTTATGCGGTGATTCCAGATTTTCCATCTTTCGTGCATCTGGAGGAGGAGATGGAATGTCTTTCAGGTTCTAGGCTGACAACTAGATGGGGGAAGGTCCTCTTGTGGAAGGAAAAGAAAAGGTTATATTCCTTCTAACCCTAGAGCTCTCTTATATAGGAGAAAAGCTCTAAGGGTAAATTACATAGACAGGACAATAAAAATAAACAATATAGGAAAAAGGACAAAATAACATAAATATCTTAACACTCCCCCTCAAGCTAGAGCATATATATCTATCATGCTCAGCTTGGAACAACGGTGATGAAAAGGACCTCTAGCCAGAGCTTTAGTAAACATATCTGCAATCTGTTCTCCTACCGCTACATAAGATGTTGAAATTAGCCCCTTTTGGATCAAATCACATGTGTAGTGACAATCCACTTCAATGTGCTTTGTCCTTTCATGGAATGCTGGATTATTGGCTATGAACAAGGCCATCTGATTGTCGCATTTGAGATGCATAGGGAGAGGCACTTCAATTGTTAAATCAGTCAAGACAGATTTGACCCGCATCATCTCCGTACTACCTTGGGTCATTGCCCAATATTTTGATTCCAAACTAGATCGAGCAACAACAGTTTGTTTCTTGCTCTTCCATGAGACTAGTGAGCTGCCAACAAACACAATGAAGCCTGAAGTAGACTTCCTGTCCTTAGTTTACCCGGCATAATCTGCATCTGCACACCCTATAACTGAGAGAGATGTATCTCTTCTAAACAGAAGACATGCCCTTGGAGATGATTTCAGATATCTCAAGATCATGAATACTGCATCCATGTGCGCCTGCCTGGGTTGCTCCATGAACTAACTCACTCTACTCACAGCAGAAGATATATCAGGCCTGGTAATAGTAACATACAATAATTTCCCTACCAGCTCTCTGTATCGTCTCTTGTCCACCTCCTCAGATCTGTCATCATGAAGTTTCGCATTAGGATCCATCGGGGCAGTAGCTGGTCTACATCCTGTCATACATGTCTCAGATTAAAGATCAGTAACGTACTTCCTTTGTGTCATAACCATACCCTGCTGATTTCGTGCAAACTCCAGGCCAAGGAAGTAACGAAGCGTGCCAAGGTCCTTAGTAACAAATTGCTTTCCAAGGAAATCCTTAGCTGCTTGAATGACATGTTCATCGCTGCCAATGATAACAATGTCATCAACATAAACCAATATGACTACAATACCTCTTTGGCTTCTCTTTACAAAGAGAGTATGATCTGCAGTAGATCTGACAGACCCCTTTTGTTCAATCAATTCTGAAAGCTTCCGAAACCAAGCCCTCGGACTCTACTTAAGGCCATATATAGCCTTATGAAGACAGCACACCATACTGGACTCCCCCTCAGCAGCAAACCCAGATGGTTGTTGCATGTAAACCTCTTCCTTTAGATCACCATACAAGAAAGCATTCTTGACATCCAATTGGAAAAGTGGTCAATCACGTACCATAGCAACAGCAATAAGAATCCGCAAGGTAAAGTGGCACGCTACATGAGAGAAAGTGTCTTGATAATCCACACCATAGGTCTGTGTGAACCCACGAGTAACCAGCCTGGCCTTGCATCTATCTATGGTACCATCAGCCCGATGCTTCACAGTAAATACCCACTTGCTCCCAACAATGGACGCACCTGGTGGAGCATGGACTACACTCCACGTACCTCGTGACTGTAAAGCCGCCATCTCCTCCTCCATAGCCAGACGCCACTGATTGCTTTGCAGTGCCTCCTGATACGGATGTGGTATCTCTACAGCAGGCAACCCCACAACAAAGTGCTGAAAATCCTTGGAAAGACACTCCAAGGAAACATGAGAACCAAATTAACCAATAGGGTGCATAGTGCATGCCCGTTTCTGCAGCCGAAGTGCAATAGGCATATCCAGATCCTCATTAGGAGTACTAGAGTCAATATCCGCACCCTGTACCTCAGTTTGTACACGCAAATCACCAGTGCCATTAGAAGAACTCAAATGCTCAGTGCATACCTTAGGCGTGCCGGATGATGGAGGAGGCGCATCAGCATGAGGTGGTGGTGGTGGTGTTGGTGGTGGTGGTGGAGGTAGAGGTGGAGTTGGCGGTGATGGAATAGAACATGGCAATGACGGAATAGGTGGCATATAGATTTCTTCTCCATCCTCTGAAGGAGTAAGCATGTCACCTGTGGGAGAAAAATACATAATAGACTCAAAGAAGGTGACATCAGCACTGACATAGTATCTTCGTCGAACAGGGTCAAAACAACGTTATCCCTTTTGGGTTTTGGAATACCCAACAAACACACATTTGACAGCTCTGGGAGAGAGCTTGTCAAGACCAGGAGAGTGTTGATGAACAAACGCAACCGACCCGAAGACACGAGGCGTAAGCGAGAAAAGATCCATCTCGGGTAACGCAATCAAGAACGGGATCTTCTCCCCTAACACCGAAGAAGGCATACGATTTACCATATAACAAGCAGTTAGAACCGCATCTCCCCAATAGGAATGAGGAGCACGACTCTGAATCAAAAGAGTTCTTGTGACATCCAAAAGATGGCGGTGTTTCCTTTCAGCCACCCCATTCTGTTGGGAAGTATATGCACATGATGTCTGATGCACAATACCATGAGACCGAAGAAATTGAGAGAGATGAGTACTTCAAAATTCTAGTGCATTATCAGAACGTATGTACTTGACTTTTGCAGAAAAAATGTTCTTTATTTCATTAATAAAAGACTGAATAACCGGGCCAGCATCAGACTTGTTTTTAAGAAGAAAAATCAAAGACAATCTAGAAAACTCATCAACCGCAACAAGATAAAATATGTGTCCCTGATGATCAGAAACACGACTAGCACCCCCAATATCAAAATGGGGCAACTCAAACAGACTATGACTACTTGGATCCTGACGACTCTGGAAAGTGGACAGATGATGCTTCCCAAGCTGACATGCCTCAACCTGAAAAGTGGAGCGGGGAGAAATCTGTGGAAGGACATGAATCAGCTTTTGCAGAGGAAGATAACCAAATTGCAGATGCCACATATAGGGAGAAACAGATCCGGTGCAGAGAGAAGAAGAGGCACCAGCATACGGAGATTGCACCAGTCTGTAAAGGCCCCCTTGCTCACGTCCAGTTCCAATCACTCTGCCCGTGAGTATGTCCCGAAACACAAGAGCAGATGAATCAAATATGGCACGACAATGTAAATCTCTGGTGGTTTGACTAATTGATAATAAATTCATATAAAATTCAGGAGCGTAGAGAACATTCGGAAGACTCAATGTTGAAGTCAATTGCACCTCCCCCTGACCAGTGATGGGGGAATGTGTTCCATCTGCTATCACAACAGATCGTCCAGGCTGAGTAGGACGAAAATCACTAAACTGACCTCTGTCACCACAAAGATGATGGGATGCGCCGGAATCCATGATCCATTCCGATAAGTCTGCCCTGTATCAACTAGTAAGAGCATAGTCTATACCTGATGTAGACGCAGATGCTGAGGCAGCAACCTCTGAGGGAGAGCTAGTGGATACAGACGTGCCAGGTATGATCTCCCTCAATCGTGCTACGAGCTCGTCAAACCTCTGATCAGATGCGAGTGATGGACTCCCAGTCTGTTGTGTCTGCTCTGCAACTATGGCTGACGCAGGAAACCCATGCTTAGAATAGCAGGTTTCTTCAGAGTGGCATGTCATGTGGCAGTAGGTGCACGGTTGACGGGGTCGGCCACCCCCTCCTCTACCGCAGTTGGAACTTCCCATGCCACGATATAATGTATGGCTGCCTCTACTACGTGATGCTGCCATAGCTGAAGAAGTATGCTGTTGTAAAGTACTCCCATATGGTATAGACAGTCTGCTCAATCTGCGATATGCCTCCTCCATAGGAGGTATAGTAGCATCCGTGAGGATCTGGGCCCGAGCTGCATCATATTCCGGATCCAGGACTGTCGGAAATACTCTTGTCATCACAGAGTCTCTGTATGCCTTGAGCTGCTCTGGTGTAGCAGTCAAGGGTATGTAGCCATGTAACTTCTCGAACATACCCCTCAAAGAAGTATAGAGGGTGTGAAGAGGGCGACCATTCTGCTTCAATGTGAAGATATCATGCTCGAGCTGGAGTATCTTCGACTCATTCTTTGCCGAAGAGTATGTCACGGCAAGAATGTCCCACAGAGCCTTTGTAGTAGGTTGACTCAGTATATCATTAGCTATCTCCGTGGATACAGTCCCAGATAGTCATACATGAGCATATGCATCATCCACTTCCCATGAGGCATTTGTCCCAGTCTTGTCGCGTGGCTCCTCTGTCGTGAGAATGTGCTTCTTACCATTACATTGCATCAAACTCATGAACTACATGGCCGACAGTTCATAGTTGGTTCCATCCATTTTGGCAATGAGTGTCGGACCTTTGAAGGCACCCAGGGATGGGACTTCAACTTTGCTGTCGGACATGATGATAACAATCTTCAAGACTGGGCTAGCAACAAGAGATACCAGTGTCTACACTGACATACAAGAAGATAGTTGTGGCTGTAGACTCATATCACAACCTCTTCCATTCTTTTGGAGAGTCTTTTGGGTAACCAGGGTGTTTTAGGGCTTCACGTTACACCTTAGGTACCCAAGAATCCACGGGAGGACTACGTGTGGGCGGCGAACTACCCACTATGCAAGGGCAGCGACGGCGTGGTGTGCAGCCAAATGGAGGAGCCCTTGAGCCTTAAAGGGCTAGGCGCGCAAGCGGGGAGGCGGCCAGGCGGCGAGCCCGCGAGGGTTGGGCGGTGGTAAGTCCGCGAGAGCTGGGCAGCGGTAAGCCCACGAGGCCTGGGCGGCGACGAGCCCGCGAGTGCTGGGCGACGGCGGGCCCGCGGATGGGGGCGAGGCGACGGTGAGCCATCGGAGGCGTGGAGGCAGCGATAAGCCTGTGAAGGCTAGGGTTTTGGTGGGGATAGGATTCTAGGGCACATGCTCCAGTCTAGAACCGTCGCTCTGATACCATACGGAAGGAAAAGAAAAGGTTGTATTCCTTCTAACCCTAGAGCTCTCTTATATAGGAGAAAAGCTCTGAGGGTAAATTACATAGACAGGACAAGAGAAATAAACAATATAGGAAAAAGGACAAAATAACATAAATATCTTAACGCCTCTGAACATCAGATTTCCTCTGTTGTTTGTTCTAGAAGCAAATCAAATAGTATCTATTGAGGCGTGGGTAAACATGATGGTTATCGACTTTTAGATCAGGTTTCTCCAAGGTTTCTCCAAACAATGTGTCGAAGAATTGATTAGGCTAACAAATATCATTTCTGATTTTGCAGGCACATTTAAGGGGCGGAATCAATAGATCTAGTGGGATTATTGTGCGATCATGATCTCACATAACATCCAGTTGAGAGTCAAGGAGCGAGATTACATGTTTATTTAGGCACTTCGGCTACCTATGAAAATTACTTTTTCTGTGATCTATTGGGAGAGGAACCTAACCGGAGTGGCATAGTAATTGTTCGTCGAGGGGAGGACACCACCTGCCCCTTATGCGGTTTATCTTTTGAAGATCTCAACCATATGTTCTGCTCTTGCACTTGCACCCACCAGGTTTTGGATTCAGACGCCATTTCTTGTTGAAATATAAAATGCAGAAGTAGAATCGAAGAACTCAAGGACATAAAAATAAGAGCACCGAAATTTTATGTGGAATCCTACTCCGTAAGGAGCGAGATGAAACCACCTGAGAAGGCCTCGAAGAGTCGAATCTTCTGTATTGAATCTCTTAATGGATACAGAAGGTGTAAAGCTCCTTAGATAGCTCCGCCGACAAATCGAAGCCCCGCTTATGGATGATATGGGACTAAAACATGAGAGAATGTAATTGGATCTTGGAGAAATCCAATTACCCATCAATTGCATACTCTAACACTTCTATTGACACCTTCTCATCTTAATTTTTAGAAAAGTTTGGTAGAGAATCAATTCAAACTTGTTGTTGAAGTGTAAAGATCGATAACAACTTGATAAGCTATCTAATGAACACGATATAGGGTTATTTTTAGAGCTGAGTGATTTTATGTTGAGAATGTAACTCACTTATCTAGATCTCTCTTCATAACCTGGTTGTTATAGGTTGACCGTTTTTCTACTAATTTATTTTTAGGCGAACAACATCGTGAGTGTTTTCCCTTTTTTGGATCAGAAAAAATTATATGCATGATGCGTCAATATAATGTTATGGTAGAAACGAGGCCATTATCCGTTGCCAAGTGTTCTACTCGGAAAATGTTCTCGAACATTGTAGGGCATTGTGTGACTCTTGGAGCCATGAAGTGTGATGTTTAATTTAATTTTTCATGTGGTGGGTCCCATCTTGGGAGGCGACCTCCTTTCTCAAAAAAAAACTCTTATGCATGTAAATGCACCTGGGGCTTTGAGATGTTGTGTGAAGTTTTGAGTATTTTTATTAGATTTTCAAGAGGAAAGCATATAGGTATTGTAGAGATTTATGTTATGTTATGTTATGTTATTCTGTACCGTTTTTTAATTTTTATTTTTCTTCTGGATTCTTATGTAATTTACCATGGGTTCTCTCTATATAAGGGAGCCTAGGGTTCTATGGAATAATAGTTTTCTCATTTCCACCAACATGGTATCAGAGCCAAAACCCTAACCCTAACCCTCATCCCGCCGCCGCCTCTCTCTCTCTCTCGGCGCTGTCAACTCATTCAACCGCCGCCCCTATTCTCCGCAGCCCCCCCCCCCCCGTCGGTCTCCTCCCCGCCCGCAGGCCCCCGCCGCTGGCCTCTTCCAGTCCGCAGGCCCCTGCCGGCCCCTTCCAGCGCTGCTTCTCCCGCGGTCGGCCACTATCTCGTCATGGATTTGAGTGCATAAAAGTCTACATATGCACTCAAATCCTACCAAGTTTATGTAGACACCGGTTTCTTGTCTACAAATCCTAGTTTTTCGTCTCCGGCAAGATGTCAGAAAGTAAAGTCGATATGCCCTCCATAGGCGCCTTCAAAGGTCCAACGCCAATAGTCAAGATGGATGGGACGAACTATGAGCTCTGGGCGATGCAGTTCATGAGTCTCATGAAGTCGAACAGCAAGAAGCATATCCTTACCGAGGATGAGCCGGCAGAGAAGACTGGGATCTATGCCTCCTGGGAGGCCGATGATTCTTATGCCAAGGTTTGGCTATCAGGAACACTGTCGATGGAGATTGCCAATGATATCCTCCATCAGCCCACCGCCAAGGCGATGTGGGATATTCTGGCCGCCACATATTCACAGATCTGGAACGAGACCAAGATGTTACAGCTCCAACATGATATTTTTACGATGAAGCAGAATGGGCGGCAGCTTCACTCGTTGTACACGTCCCTGAGGGGGATGTTCGAGAAACTATATAGCACTATACCACTCACAGCGACTCCAGAGCAACAGAAGACCTTCCGGAATGCTACCATGGTGGGCGTACTACTAGCAGCACTTGATCCTGAGTATGAGGCAGCCCGCTCTCAGATACTTGCCAATGCTACTATTCCTCCTATGGAGGAAGTTTACCGGAGGCTCAGTCGCATTTATGTTTCTTCCAGCGCATCAACTCCACCCCCGTCGGCGATGGCGGTATCGCGAGAAAGAGGTGGTCAGTCTTCCTTTCGTGGACGTGGACCTCGTGGCCGAGGAGGTCGTTTTCGCCGGCCGTGTTCTTTCTGTCATCGCACAGGTCACTCAGAGGATACATTGCGCGTGTAGCCGAGCATGTCACATCTCAATCAGCATCTACTACAGATCACCGGTTCGAAGAGCTTGTAGTACGTCTGCGTGATATTATGCCTCAATCATCTATTGATTCTCCAGGTGGATTTTCAGATGTTGTTGCTACAGCATCTGCCAGTTCTTCTGCAGCTGCCAGTACCTCAGGTAGTGCTATTGCCTTTACATCCTGTCATGATCTCTCAGATTGGATTATGGATTCTGGCGCTACCCATCACCTCTGTCGTGACAGAGACAGACTTGAGTCATACAGTGGACGATGACCTTGATGTCCCTATTACTATTCGGAAGCAGAAACGGACTTGCGCGTCTTATCCATTTGCTTCCCAGGTTTCCTTTCACCGTCTCACAGGTGACTTTCAGAGGTTTGATGCAGCTTTGTCTTCCGTGGATATACCACGGACTTATCAAGAGGCTATGAAGGTTGACTGCTGGAGATTGGCTATGGAAGAAGAAATGCATGCTTTACAGTCTCGTGGTACATGGAGCCCGGTTACCGCTCCATCCAGCGCATCTATTGTTAGCTGCAAATGGGTATTCACAGTTAAATACCATGCAGATGGCAGTCTTGATCGGTACAAGGCACGACTTGTTGCGAGAGGTTTCACACAAACCTATGGGGTGGACTATTTGGATACATTCTCTCCAGTGGCTCGGCACTCTACTCTTCGCATTCTTCTATCGGTTTCTGTGGTACGTGACTTGTCCATATCTCAACTTGATGTCAAGAATGCATTCTTGTATGGAGATATGCAGGAGGAAGTCTACATGCATTAGCCACCGGGGTTCACTGCTGAGGGGGAGAATCATATGGTGTGTAGACTTCACAAGGCGATATATGGCCTTAAACGGAGTCCAAGGGTGTGGTTCCAGAAGCTTTCCCACCTAATTGAACGACATGGATTCAAAAGATCGAATGCAGATCACTCGTTGTTCATTCAGAAGACTTCTAGAGGTACGGTTGTCATCATGGTATATGTTGATGATATTCTGGTTACAGGAGATGACGTTCAGGGAGTAGAGATGGCAAAAGCATTCTTGGGTCGTCAGTTTGTCACGAAGGATCTTGGTACCCTAAGATATTTTCTGGGGTTGGAATTTGCCAGGAATGCACAGGGTTTGGTGATGACCCAAAAGAAATATATTACAGATTTTCTGGTTGAAACAGGCATGGTTGGATGTAGACCATCGAGCACTCCCATGGATCCAAGTATGAAAATGTATGACAATGATACTGAAGAAGTGGACAAGAGAAGATATAGAGAGATGGTGGGTAAGCTTCTTTATATCACTATAACTCTACTCGATATTGCTTTTGCAGTAAGTCGAGTGAGTCAATTTATGGAGCAGCCAAGACAAGTTCATATGGATGCCATATACATGATACTGAGGTATCTAAAGTATTCTCCAGGCTCAGGGTTGTTGTTTCAAAAGAACACAGATTTATCTATTTCAACTTGTGCAGACGCAGATTATGCAGGGTGTCCTAAGGATCGTAAGTCTACTTCAGGCTTTGCCATTTTTTGGGGGAGCTCTCTGGTTTCTTAGAAAAGCAAGAAACAAACTGTTGTGGCGAGGTCTAGCGTTGAATCTGAATATAGGGCCATGGCGCAAGCGAGCACGGAGATGATGTGGGTTCGATCCGTATTAGAAGACTTACATATAGATGTGTATTTACCCATGCAGCTTCAGTGTGACAATCAAGCAACTTTGTTTATTGCCAACAATCCAGCATTTCACGAAAGAACAAAGCATATCGAAGTAGACTGCCACTACACTAGAGATATGATTCAGAAAGGCTTGATTTCTACTTCACGCGTTAGTTCAGGGGATCAGACTGCCGACATATTTACCAAGCCATTGCTCAGAGGACCCTTTCAAAGATGTTCTTCCAAGTTGAGCATGATTGACATCTATGCTCCATCTTGAGGGGAGTGTAGAGATTTATGTTATGTTATTCTGTCGTTTCTTATTTTCTATTTTTCTTCTGGACTCTTATGTAATTTACCCATAGGTTCTCTCTATATAAGGGAGCCTAGGGTTCTATGGAATAATAGTTTTTGCATCTCCACCAACAGGTATGTGTATATGAAGGCTGCTGTTTTCACGAGTTCGGGTTTTTTTGAGATATTGAAGGATGATTATTAGAGCATAGTGATCATCCACGAACTTTTTTAAATCAAAAGTGAAGACTAAATACTCCAACATATTTTCCAAGTAAGTTTTGCACACACACACACCCAACAATCGCCACATTCCTTTGCATCCAAATGACCCAAATTACATCAATGGCAGTGGGCCTGTAGCGAAGAGTTGGGATTGATATGTTGTCTTTATTACAGATCGAGGTGTCACGACAATGCCATCATATAGTGCCACGACAATCGTGCCTAGTATACGGATATTACTTGAGTGTTGATGTTCCCAAATGCCACTAATATATCTGACAGCAAGACAGCATGCCAACAAAATGCATTCAAAATCCAAATATAAGTTTCCTTAAGGTTGAAGCTTTGGTGCTCAAGAGCCAAGGAACCAGAGTTATGTTCATTGCTTCTCTACTCTCTTTACATCTCTCTTACTTAGCTACCTACTTTGCTTCTCTCTTCTTCTCTACTTCTTCTCACTTATGTAATTCACTTTATGTCCTTGTTGTAAGATCTTGAGTTGTAAGGATACTATTTCCTTAGGGTTTTTTTAGAATAAAGAGGGTGAAGCTCCAAGATGAGACCCACAAGGCCATATGAACGGCCTTGATATGCTCTAGTACATTATCAAAATGAAAGTACTAACCGTGAAAGATGATCTTATTCATAGCATACCATCTAGCTCAAAGAATCACAAAAGGAGCAAAACAATCCTTGTGGGAGTTGATGCAAAATAGTTCGAATGGAATCCAAAAAAAAGTTCAATCCACTCTCATAAAGCATGCAATACAAGCCCAATCTCATATATATGCCAAGCGTCGACAGCGAATGAAGAGATGGTCCATGACCTCTGTAGTGTCTCCGCATCTTGGACACAGTTGATCTTCGGTTCTAAGGAGCTTATCTCTCCACGCCTTCGTAAGCAAACGCCCATGCATCATAATCCAATGAAACATTTTGATTCATTTGGAGTCTTGTTTTTTCCAAATCAACAAACACTCCCACCACATGTCTTTCTAGGCTACCTCTTGTAAGTGTAAGAACACCCTATATGCCTTCTTAGCATAGAAAGAGTCGTTCTCCCACACCCAATGATCCCTTCCTTCGAAAGGATTCTCTTAATCCTCCAGATCCTTTAACATCTGCATCAATTCCCTCAAACTCTGCTCAAAAAAATCGATCACAAAATGGGGTGCCCATATTCCAAATGACCATGTAAATGCCACAATGATTGCTTGATCCCTTGAGAGAGCAAACAATTGAGGAAAATGATATCTAAGAAGGCACGTGTTGGTCCAATCGTTTATCCAAAAGCGAAACAGATCACCATTACCAACCACCAGTCTAAGCAAACTCGCCATTTGTGGAAGGAGGCTAGAAATACATGACCATAATAAAGAGGGAAATCGGACCAATGAAGCGGCCAAAAATACGCCCAAGCCATAGATATTCATCATTAACGACATACCAAATCATCCTTTACACCCCGTAATCTAACCGTCCATTTTGACAATAGCGCTTTATTCATGTGTTCAAACTTCACTACCCCAAAGGTCTCCATCTTTCTTCAGTCTTGTCACCATATCCTAGTCCAAGAGATGTATTCCCCCACTCTCTTTTTGCTAGTATCTGACCACAGAAAGTGTTGCATTATAAATTCAATCTTCCTTTGCACTCCAACGGGGAGCAACCTAGTAGAACAAAAGAAAATCAAGATGACCGAGAGGAGTTTAAGCATGATCAATTGCTCACCTTTGGAAAGAACCGCGGCCTTCAAGCCAGCCAACTTCCTCTGGAGTCAGTCCAACAAAGAGTGCCATTGCTAATCGACAGAGCGAACTTGACCGCCAACCAATAGAAGACCAATGTAGGTAATCAGGAGCGAAGAATTTGGGCAGTAAAAGAACCGTCACGACCTCGTGCACCTCTAGTTGCGACAGGCCGAAAGAGACGAACGTCAACTTCTCCCTATTAATTGAAGGCCGAAGATATCTCCAAAAAAATCCATGATATGAGAGGTCCCTCCACCTGCTCTGTGCCTCCCTCAATGAACAAAATCATATCATTAGTGTATTGAAGGATGGGAATTGACACATCTCCACTAGTGAAACCTGGGCAGAATCCGCCCTTAGTAAACATTCTCATCGTCACTACCAATGTATCTGCCACAATCACAAACAACAAAGTAGGTCAGGGAGCACTCTTGCCTCGCCCCTTTTTGCAGCTGAAGAAACCACCCTACAGTCATCCGTCTAGCAGAATCGCATATGACACCGTTGTGATACACCTCTTCATCCAGGTGATCGAAACCCCTGGAT
The DNA here is from genome assembly GCA_037367405.1 of Ottelia alismoides. Classification (NCBI taxonomy): domain Eukaryota; kingdom Viridiplantae; phylum Streptophyta; class Magnoliopsida; order Alismatales; family Hydrocharitaceae; genus Ottelia; species Ottelia alismoides. The sequence goes on from JAZKJV010011462.1 coordinate 216,798, forward strand.
AACCCCTCCGCTAAAGAGAAGCCTAAAGAAAGAGTCGATCAACACGACCGCATGCCTTCAAGCAGTCAACTTTCCACATCGTGCCCCTCGTGTGATTTCATTTCTAATCCACGGCCATATCAAAGGCAAAAACAAGCCCATTAGCCATAACCTTCCTGGAATAAAAACCATCTGCTCGAGGGAAATTATTGTATGCATAACAGATCTGAGTCAATTTGCCACTATAAGAAAATCAGCATTGGTCAGAACAACTGGTCAAAAATCCTCTACTCGCACCATCACTTCACTCTTAGGCGGCACAAAAAAAGAGCCTTACTGAGGCGCTTGAATCCAAAGTTAATATGAATTCTTGAAGCATCGCCAAGAGACACCACCTAATAGAACTCACTGTAAAACACCATGGAAAAACCATCCAGGCCATGGGCTCCATTTGCATTAGATGGAAAATCGCATTTTTAATCTCTTGTGTGCCAAATTCTGCCACCAAAGCATTTGCTTCTCTCAGCAAACTCTGTGCAACCCACTATAATGCCAGCCCAAGCCCTCATGTGAAGTTGTTCTACTAAATGACCAAAAGTGTGCATTCAACACCATGCCATCATCTTTCTCGCCATGCACCTGCACCTCACCAATCATGATGGAACAAATACAATTTCGATGTCACCTTCTGCTAGCCATTAAGTAGAAGAAACAAGTATTAGTGCCTCCCTCCTTTATCCACCATTCTCGCGACCTCTGACTCCACTCCACCTCAACCTTCCATCTTGCATTATAATGGCATGCATCCGAGACATTCTTTCTTATATCTCCTCAGCTGACAGCTCGTGATTCGCCCTCCAACTGAGAAAGTCTGGACATCTCTTCCTGCGCAGCACTTCTCTTATAGCATACACCCCAAAGATTCTTATTATATTCCATCATATGTCTTCTGAGATCCCCCAATATAGATGTCATACCCATTGTTGCAGACCCAATTGGACGACATCCCTTCCAAAATTCCTTGACCATATTCCGGAAACCTTCCCCCAAGAGCCCAAGCATGCTTGAACCTGAAAAAAGATCTCGTCTACTCCCTTCACCCAACTCCCACATCGAAGTATGATCAGAGAGCACAAGCATGAGTGCTCTTGCCACAGCTAGCGGCAACAGCTGCAATGCTTCAACGGGCACTAAAAATATGTATATCTGGAACCTCGATCTAGAGCTCCTCTAAGTGTAGTGACATTTTATGGCATCAATGATATGCAATTGAAGCTCATTATTAAGTGACAACAATCTTGCAAATCTGGCATCCAAACCCCCTCCCATACACGATTGGTGTTCAAGATGTAACTTCAGGTTAAAGTCCCCCTTATGATCCAAGCCTCCAAATGGAACCGCGTCACTATGATATGAAGATCATCCAACAAGTCATTATGTTTCGATGCAATTGTCGGCCCATACACATTAGTGAAAAGTAGGTGTGTATCATCTGAATCCGTCGCAATAGGACCAACAGAGAATGACGACCGCAGATTTCTGGCTCGATGACGCAAAACGATCTCCAAACTACCCCATGGTCATCCCACTATACACTCCTTCAAAGTCAACATTTGTGAAATTTGGAAGATGAGTGACCCCTAGTTCGTGCCAGATTATAACCATCTCATTGGAGATTCTTGTCTCTTGAAACATAGCAGCATCCTCCGTCATAAGATCGCGAACTACCCATCTTTTCTCAAACCTCCTAGGCCCCTAAGATTTCATGCGAGCACATTCATTTGATAAACAGTCTAGCCCCATGTGATAGAACCACTCCTAAACAATCCCCGAACTATCTGCAGCAGACCCATTCTGCTTGACCATCTCCTTGCTCCACTCTTTCATTAATGACCAAAATTGTCTCATCAATGTACTGAAGGATGGGGATTGACACATCTCCACTAGTGAAAACTGGGTAGAATTCACCCCCAAAAGCTCTCATCACTAGCAATGTATCTGCCACAATCACAAACAACAAAGGGATCAGGGAGCACTCCTGCATCACACCCCTCTAAAGCTGAAAATCATCCTTCGGGCACCCGTCCACCAGAGCCGTGCATGGCCTCAAATTTTAATGAAATTCGATCGAATTTCTGTCGAATATCGATATCCAGTCGAAATCGAAATTCGACCGAAATGGCCGAAATGACCGAAATATGGGAGCCCTAATACAAAAAATGACCGAAATGATCGAAATTTCGATCGAAATTCGACCGAAAATCGACTGAAATTCCATTTCGGTCAGTCATCAAAATGGTGACCGAAACCGACATTTAGGGCCTTGGAGCCGCGTACGATGCCTTCGTGATACATCTCTTCATCCAGGTGATTCAAACCCCCTGAAAATCCCTCCGTTCAAAAAAATCCCAAAGAAAGTGTCAATCAACACAGTTGTATGCCTTGGAGAAGTCAACTTTCCACATCACGCCCCTCATCTGATTTTGCTTCTAATCCATAACCATCTCAAGTCAAGGAGAAGCCCAACATCCACAACATGCACGGAATAAAAGCCATCTGCCATGGGAAATAATTATATGCATGATAGATCTGAGCCAATTCACCAGGACCCTAGCCATGATAAGATAAACGACATTGGGCATGGCAATTGGTCGAAAATCCTCTACTGGCAGAGCCACTTCCATCTATGCCGGCATAAATAGAAGATCTTCACTAAGGTAAATCCAAAGTTAGTCAATCTGAATTCTTGAAGCATCGCCAAGAGATTGTCCTTCATCACCTCCTAAAACTCATTGTAAAACACCATGGAAAAACCATTCAGGTCAAGGGCCCCATTTACGTTAAGCTAGAAAATCGCATTTTTAATCTCTTGTGTGCCAAATTATGCCATCAAAACATTTGATTGATCCTATGAAATCTGTGCAACCCCCTACCATGCCAACTCTGCCCCTCATGTGCGGCTCTTATACTAAATGACCACAAGTGTGCATTCAACACCTTGCCAACATCTTTCTCACCATGCACCTACAACTCACCAATCATGATGGAACGAATACAGTTTTTGTGTCACCTTACACTAGCCATTGAGTGGAAGAAACGAGTATTAGTGCTGCCCTCCTTTATCCACCATTGTCAGAACATTTGTCTCCATTCCACCTCAACCTTTTTATCTTCCATGATAATGGCATGCATCTGACGTATTCTTTTTTATATATCCTCAGCCGACAGCTCGCAATTCACCCTCCAACTGATCAAGTATGGACATCTCTTCATGTGAAGCAATTCTTCTGTTAAGATTCTTGTTGTATTCCATCAGATGCCTTCTGAGATCCCCAAATTGTGACCCGTTGTTGCAGACCCAACTAGATGGCATCCCTTCCGAAATTCCCCCACTATATTAAGGAAACCTTCCTCCAATATCCAAGCACGCTCGAATATGAAAAAAGATCTCAGCCTACAACCTTTACCCAACTCCCAAAACAACGAAGTGTGATCAGAGAGCGCACGTGGGAGTGCTCTTGCCCCAGCTAGCTGCAACAGGTACAACACTTCAATGAACACTAAAAATCTGTCAATCCGGGAAATTAATCTAGAGCTCCTCCAAGTGTAGTGACAGCATATGGCAACAATGATATTCAATTATATCCCGTTATTAAGTGATAGCAATCCTGTGGATCCGGCATTCAAACCCCCTCTCATACCCGATCGGTGTTCAAGCTACCACGTCATGTTAAAGTCCCCTCTAATGATCCAAGCCTAAAAATGGAACCGCCCCCTCTGAAACGAAGATCATCTAATAAGCCAATGTATATTGATGCAATTGTCGGCACATACACATTGTAAAAAGTAGGTGTATATTATCTGAAGCCGCAGCAATAGGACCGACAGAGAGTAATGACCGTAGATTTCCATCTCAACACGATCTACAAACAATCCCATGGACATCCCACCAGACACTCCTTCAGAGTCAACAATTATGAAATCTAGAAGATGAGTGCCCCTTAGTTCGCGTTGGATTGTAGCCATCCCATTGGAGATTTTTGTCTCCTAAAACATACCAACATCCACCCTTGACCCCTTCATGAAATCATAAACCGCCCATCTTTTTTACAACTTCCTAAGGCCCCTAACATTCCATTGAGCACGTTCATTTGGTAACCAGTCTAGCCCCTTGCGGCAGCACCACTCCAAAATAATTTGCTAAATATTGGCAGCAGACCCCTTCTGCTTGACCATCTTCTTGCTCCAATCCTCCCTCAATGAACAAAATCGTATCATCAACGTAATAAAGGATGGGGATCGATACATCTCCACATGTGAAACCTGGGTAGAATCCACGCTCAGAAGTTGTCATCATCACTACCAACATTTCTGCCACAACCACAAACAACAAAGGGATCAGGGAACACTCGTGTCCCACCCCTCTCCAAAGTTCAGAAAATCGGTATGTGATATTCATTCGGTCATGCGGTCTGAAGCGAGTAAGCAAATAAGCAGGCATTTATGCGTTAGTATATAAGGATTATGTTGTTTGTATAATTTTAACATGTAATTTTTAGATATTACGATAGATTACGCTCTTGTATTCTATTGTGACCCCACGAGGGTACTTATGTATTTTGTTCTTTTGAGCTCTCTAAGATTTAGTCCTATATAAGGATCCCTAAACCTCTTGAATAAACAACTCATTGTGTTCTTTCAGTATTTTCCACATGGCATCAGAGCAGCGGTCCTAGACCAGTGTTCTAACTGAAATCATGTCGCCGCTACCAGCCCTAATCCGTCTCCACAACCATCGCCCACGAAAAGGGCTTCCTCCACGCTTCTCGTGTGCCGCCAAGAGGGCCACGAGGCCTCTCGTGCATCACCTAGGGCCTCCAGGCCTCCCGATCTCGCCGCTAGGCGCTGTTCCGGCCCTCGCGCACCGCCTGGAAGTGGTTTAGGCAATGCTCTAGCCCTTGCACATCGCCGGGAGAGCTTCTAGGCGCCGCCAGCAGCACCTAGGGCTTCCAAAGCCCGCCACCAACGGCACCTAGGGCCTCCAGTAGCCCTCCAGCCATCGCGGGTGGATCTTCAGGACCTTCGACATCACCTCCAAGTATGTCTTCATCCCCCTCGCGTCGCCTAAAGGCTCCCAAGCGCCACCAATAGCTCCTAGGGCTTCCAAAGCCTGCCACCAGCGGCACCTTGGGCCTCACCTGGCCCTCCAACCACCACGAAGGCCTCCTGTGGTCCCTTTAAGGCTGCCGTCAGCAGCAACTCAGGCCTTCTACGGCCACTAGTTGGCCTTACGACCTTCTACAAGTCTTTTACGACCGTCGTATATCATCTTGATGCTTGATTAGGTTCCTTGATGCTTTATTAAGATAGAGAATACTTACTAAGTCACCTTTTCTTGACCTACGCGACCACCATGACGTCCACTAAGACCAAGCATGCGTACTCTACTTCTTCTTTGATGGTACAGGGCACTTCTATCAAGTTGAAGGGCTCCGAAAACTATGTTCTATGGTCTTGTTCTTTCAAGGTGTTCGCTGGTGGCCAACGCAAAAGCTACGTTCTTACAAAGGTGCTGTCTGCTGAAACAGATAAGGACTATGATGCTTTGCATGGACACTGCAAAGGCGATGTGGGAGAACCTTGAGCACGCGTATTCTCAGAAGACAACCAAGTCTCGTCTTTCTGATATATACACAAGAATCTGGTATGGTACTCAGGGAGAGTAGAGCCTTATCGAGTATTACATGCTTATTACTAGTCTATTTGAGGAGCTACTTATTTTCCAACATGCATGATGTGACCAACAAGTGAGAAAGCATGCTGAATGGCAGGTTTACAGATTTCTCTAGGTTGCATCCAGATGAATCTCCATTTCATCACCTTTATTCTATCATTTTGGCCTTAAAACCCCTATCTAAATGCATGTAAATAGATTTATTTTGCACAAATTAACATTCATTATTTACTCCATTTTTTTTTGAAATCTAACGATTCGGGGGAGACACGGCGTGGTGCTCGCCCCAAAAACTTTATTAATTAAAGAAGAGAAAGCAAAAGATAATTACAAGTGGAGAAACAGAAAGAAGAGAAACGGGATCCATAAGATCCCACCCAGACAAGAAAGCGCGAATTACAACATCGTCCAGTCACACGTTAGGCGGGCCGCGTGAGCCAACACGTTTTCCTTGTAAAATCTCTGGCCCCTAAAGATTGTTGCGTTACGCCCCGGCCAAATCGCCCAAATGCAAGCAAAAAGACCCAAGAAATCCCTGTGCTCCCTGTCCTTGTTAGACCGGATAGACTCCCAGAAAACAACCATTTATTCATGCCAAAATTATTGTATATAAAATATTGTGTATAAAACAACTATTTATATAAAACAACTATTTAACTATATAAAACAACTAATTATTGTATTACCGGATAGACTCCCAGAAACAACTCTTTACTCCATTTATTGTATATAAAATATAGTTTTTAATACCAAAATTATAGAATAAAGAAAAGAAATTAAAAAAAGAATAAAATGCCAAAGGTATTTTATGACCCTAAACCCCGAGACCTAGGCATCTTGATGACTGGGTCGATAAGGAAAAAAGTAGGGGGAGATAAAGGTCAAAAAGTCGATAAAAATCACATTCTTTTATTCATAAATAATTTATTATTGGGACATATTTTATTCTTTATTATTTATACCTCAAATAAGGGAACTTTTTACATGAAAGTTGTAGATAATAATATAAAAAAATACAAAATTGATTTCACTCAAAGATAATACACAGTATACTTTTTATACTATGAATAAAAAGCCAAAACTCAAACTTCCCAGACAGGTATGAACTCAAAATGTATCAAAATCATATTTAATTGTATATAACTTTTAAGAAAATATTTAATGAAGGTGGTTCCATTTAATTTGAAGTTGAGATGTAAAAGTTAGGTTTTGGACCCCTATTGTACATGAATAAAATATTCATTTTATTTATTCTTTATCATGTTTATAACTTTATATTTTTATAATTTTGTAAATATTATTTATAGTATATGTATATATTTAGAATAGAATAAAACCATAAAGAAAAAACAAAAATAAACTAATATATATAAATACATAGATGAAATACATATATTTATACCCATATATTATATACCTATATTTATTTAAGTGTAGAAAATACATCATAAAAATATAACAAAAATATATTTATGTGTATAAAAATAAGTTATAAATATATAAAATATGAAAATAAAATAGTAAAATCAAAAATATAAAATAAAACTAAATTATACAAAATATAGGTAAATATACCTATAAATAAACCCTTAAAAAATAACTTGTAATAAATAACCTCATAAAAATAAATAAAAATAATATTAAAATACTATAGAAAATAATAAACAATTTTCATTTAATAACTTTAATTAATTCATTTACTAATTAATATTGATTTTTCAAATAATTTTAGGCTGTCTTTTTTTTGTTGGTCCACGTGGACCAACCAGGGGGTCAAGAGTTGACCACGATCAACTCTTCTCCCCAGACGTAGCCCTAACATTCCTGCCTTCGACCCCTTGCTTATCGATTTTCTATCTCATGATACATTGCTCGAGAGTGATGGGTCTCTTCATAAGATTTTTTCCCTGTACACCCCAGATCCACATCGACTCCTTGCTTAGGTCTGAGCTTTATCGATCCACTCGCTAACCCTGAGCAAAATCGTCTCATCACCCTCCTGTACAAATACTCCCTCCTCTATTTTGATTTTTTGGTTCCACTTTCTTCCTCTCCAAACCCCTCGGAGTTCTTCAATGGTTGGAGATAGGTGACAGCTACCTCGCCTTTTGCTTTGCGGTGAGGAAGGAGGAGCGAGAGGGTGGTTCCCATCACCTCCGGCACTCTGCCGCCATGAGGTCTGATATCGTGGCTATTAGCCGCTTGAGGTAATTTTCTTTGCTTTTTAGTTAGTTTTAGCTCTTAGGTTTCTTTTGGTGCATTTATTTTATGTCTTAATCACTTGTATTAGTTTAGATTTAGGTTTAGCCATTGCCGGAGCTCTCGAGCTCTGGAGACCTCTATCTCGCCGTGAACCTGTTGTTCCGCCCCGCAACCACCTCACCCTCTTTCCCCCTTCATTTCTCCATCTTTCACACCACCTAGCTCCCTCATATCCTCGCCAGATATGGAATCCGAGGTCTGCTCCTCCACCCTCGTCGGAGATCTTGTCGCCACCGACCATTTCACTCCATCCACCATCAATAACGGTCAGAATCCTCCCATTTCCATCGTCGTTCTTTATATTTTCCTTGCAGGGCCTGAAGAGGGCATCTGAGCCCTTCTCGCTTCGAAGAACACTCCCCTGGTGTTCTTGTGTTCCATTGAGCCCCAGATCCGCCACCACTGGGAACTGAGCCATTTCGAAGCAACCATCGACTGCGGCAGACATGCAGGAGCATGAGGAAGCCTTCGGTGGCACTCCAGATGGCCGGAGGCTCGAGCATTCTCGATTCCAAACTCACCCAAGGCGAGTTCTTCGTGTGTTCTTCCAGCAACCTTGCCCGTCGTCCGATCTTCCTCCACCGTCCAGACGAAGCAACGACCGTCCGATCTGAACAAGCTTCGACCGTAGGATACGTCCCAAGGATCTAATCCATACCGTTAGCTGTAAAGCGTCATCGCGAGTTGTGGACGTGACGCGTGGCAAGTCAGATGATTTCAGTCGTCCGCCCGAGCACGTAGTGGGGGTAAATTGCAAACCTTCCCCTCATTTTTGTTGCTTTTAATGTTGGTTCCGTAATTATTTTTAGTAGATTAATTTTTTTTTGTAAAAATTGCATGGAACCCCTCGCTTTTTATTCATATTTCTTTTGGGTCCACATCACGTCACCTCACGTGCGGTACCAAGTGAGGTGGCAATTTTGCATGAAGGCCCTTGCACCTTTTTGTATTTCATTTCAGGACTTAAATTTTGAATATTAGTATAAAACTTTTTGGTATTTTGCAGAAACAACCTCACTTTATTTTAATTGCATAAATGCCCTTGCCAGCTCATTGATTTTTGTGCTTGTTTTCTATTTATTAAAAATATCATTCGTGCTCCAAAAATTCTCAAAAAATAGGATTAAGTGTTTGTTTGCATCTACATTCACGTTATATTTTTTAATTTTCATTTTAAGCAGTTCAAGTATTTATTAAAAATAAAAAAAGATTGTTTTTTGCCATGTCTTAATTAAAAAATGCCAAAAAATATATAAAAATATTTAGAAAAATTCCAAAAAATATATTTTGTTTATTTTAGTATTTTGTAACTCCAAACCAAAAACCACTAAAATAGAAAAAGAAAAGGACTAAATATTAAAAAGCTTCAAAAAAACATAAAAATCCCCAAAAATTCCAAAAATAGTCATTTCTGTTTTGCAATTTTCTTTATATTATTATTTATATACTAAAATTGATTGAAAAAGTTTGGACACTTTTTGCTATTTTTAATCTCTGAATCAATTCGGCATATATATTTAATCCCTGTTTTGGGATATTTTTTACTTTAAACATATAAAAATTTGCAGAAATTTCCCAAAAATCATAAAGATAATAAAAAATTATATAAAACCCAAACATTTTATTTATTGTATTTTTATTATTTTTAGTAGTATTTATAATTAGATTACCTTATATTGTATATAGAGTCTTGGAGATTCTTATATAATATATTTAACAAAAAAAAGAGAAATTAAAAAACAGAAAATATAAAAAAGAAAATAAAAATTATAAAATTAAAAACAATTAAAAATATAAAAATTAAAATTCATAAAAAAATTAAAAAATCCACACCAAAAAAACAATAAAGACAAGAAGAGAAACACAAAGTTTTGGAATTTATTTTCCATAATCTACCATTTGCTCCCTGTATTCAACCTCTACACAATACTTACACCTATACACACCTTCGATGTAGAGTTATAATAAATTTTAACTCCACATTTATTTTGTTTTTCATTGCTATATCTGTTGTGGGGTAATTGTTGAATTTAACGAATTTCTTGAGGGGTCTAATTAGTGACTGCAACCTCGCCTTGTGAGATTGTACGACCCTATAGATTTGCATTATTTCACATCTACGATACAAGCCTGTGAAAGACCAATTTCTGATGGTTGATACTCTACCCACCATTGAGACCATCTTTAGACGACTACACGAGCTAGATTCTAGTTGAGCACTCTACTATCCACGCATCTACAAAGACGGCGACCAATTATAACTCCTCGAGGTACAGAAAATGTCCGAATTATCAGGGAGGACGGGGTCCTGACTTTAGATGTAGACACGATCGTGAATATGGACATGGCCGCAAATCTAGACGTGGTCGTGACTTTGGACGTGGACGCAGACGTGATTCTTCTATTGCTCGTTATCCAGTATGTGCGCACTGTGGACGCTAGAATCATCTTTATGATTGTTGTTGGGCAACATTTGGCATGCAGCCTAATGCCAACAATGCCTATGAAGAGGCATCCTATAAGGCTACTGAAGATACATCTGCCTAGCAATCTGAGGGAGTATAGGCTCCTTTTACTGCTTATGAATATGCCCACCTGAGGCAATTGCTGCAAGACTCTGGCTCGTCTGCCAATGACACTACTGCTTCTACTTTTACTACTAGCCTAGCTACTACTTCGAGTATAGTAGCACATTCTATTTACGCCTCCAAACCTGCATAGATTATTGACTCTGATGCTACTACCCATCTGACGGAGGAAGGAAGTCGGCTTACATCTTCATAGTCATCTTCCTTTGTGAAGATCGTTCGAGTTGCTAATGGGGATCATTCCCTGGTTACTATTGTCGGTACTGTCAACTTCTCTTCCAAGATGCTATTGATCGACGTTCATTGTGCTCCTACCTTTCCTCTCAGTCTTTTATCTGTACAGAAGCTATGTACTGAATTTAACTACCGTGTTATTTTTGGCGAGTTCTGCTATTATTTTCAGGACACCCAGATGAGGCAGATTTTTGGTGGGGGAACATGAGAAGAACAGCCTCTATTACCTCGATATCCCTTCTAATTTCAATTTTGCTGGTACAGTTTCTATCTCTGACAACCCTCTTTTTGTGACACCTTCGTCTTGGTTACCCTTCTGCCAAGGCCCTCTCCATGATATTCCTTGAACTCTCTACGTTCAAGCCCTTTGAGTGTGAAGTGTGTCAGTTCGAAAAACATCATCGAGCATCCTTTCCTGCACAGACCGAGCCTCGTCGTCGTATCACTTTTTCTCTTGCCCATTGTGATATATAGGGACCATGTCCGGTCCAACCCTGAGCGGACATAAGTATTTTGTTATTTTTGTTGATGACTACAGTCGATCTTCTTGGGTCTTCTCGTGAAAGGAACGTTCGGAAATTATTAATAATATTATCAAGAATTTCTTTCACTATGCCAAAAATATCTTCTGTATTGCTATTTAAATAATTCATTCTGATAATACCTTGGAATTCACCCAAAATGATTTGACGTCCTTCTTTACTTCCCAGAGCACCACCCATCAAACCTCATGCCCATATACCTCCCAGCATAATGGGGTAGCAGAAAGAAAACTCAAACATCTCCTTGATATTGCTCGCTCTCTTCTCACACAAATGAAGGTTCCTAAGACCTACTGGGGAGATGCAGTACTCATTGTCGTACACCTAATAACCAGGGTTCCCTCTGCATCCCTAAATGACTCTACTCCCTTTGCCTTACTACATCCAGTTGAGTCATGCTTCCCTCTACCTATGCGGATTTTTAAATGTACATCATTTGTTCATAATTTTCATAATGCTATCAAATTGTCGCATCGTGTGATTAAATGTGTTTTCCTTTGTTATTATCAAACACAAAAAGGCTACAGATGTTATGATCCTTATGGGCATCGCTATTACATATTTGTCTATGTCACTTTCTTTGAACAAACTAGCTTTTATAATCAGGTTATTTCAGATATTCCATTAGATCTTCCTCCTCCACCTATTGTGTATAAAAGAAAACATATTTCTATACCAGCACATGTTCCACTACATGTTTCCTTCAACGTTGGTACTTATGTATTTTTATCTTTTGAGCTCTCTAGGGTTTAGTCCTATATAAGGCCCCCTAGACCTCTTGAATAAACAACCCATTGTGTTCTTTCATTATTTTCCACAATAATAAATTCAAATGTGATAGATTTTTGTTTCAAAAAAGTATAGCATGGACAAAATATTAGTATATATATGATTGTACTGACAATTATTTTATTCTAATGTTACTCACATGCAAGTAATTCACTGTAAAAAAACAACATTTTATTTAGGTACTAAAAAATCAGGCTTTGCAATTCCGAGTCGCTTAATCAATATATAGTACTCTTTTGGATATATAAACAATTCCAGTCAAGTAAATCAAGTTAATTTAAACTTTGTGTATAGTACTTTTGAATGTTAAATATGATTGCATATAATTTAGTCTATGCAGATTTTTAGAAAAATAAATTACATTCATTATATTATTTTACCGTAAGCCATACAGATCAAGAAAAAGAACATAACATAAGATAAAGAACAAGCCATACATATCAAGATGAAGAATGCAAGAATAATCTATATTCCCAAGCCACCCACGTATCACTATAATATTATGAAAAAAAACTAAGCAGATAAAAATAGCAACTTTGATTTACTGTATAAAGAAAGGAAAATCCAAAAAAAATCAATGAAACATTATATTTTTCATAACTGGAGATAACAGATCAAGTATCCCTAAAAAAATATTAACGGTCAATATCAATCACATTTGATTTCTATTATTAAAAAAAGATGCATGCACCAAAGGTAGAAACCATTTATAAGGGGATAACATGAACACAATGGAAAGATAATATCACAAGGGCGAGAGAGAGCAGAACACACAAGGGTTGATCGCAAAAGTCTAACCTGAGATAGCAGCGGTCCAACAACCGAAGATAGAGAGGGAGGGTGTGGCATCACGGTGATCGAAAAGATGAAGAGAGTGTGGCGAGCAAGCAAACAGAGAGAGAGAGTACAGCAAGCGAGCGACTCATAGAAAATTGGAGAATAGGAATGCTAGGGTTGCGAGAAGGTGCTTACTCGAAGTCGGAAAAGGTTTTCTAATTGGGCGATCAAGTGTTTATAGGGTTCCAGCCTTCCAGGTTTGAGTTATAATAAATATGAGGTTGCATATGCGCTTTTAACTCATGTTGAGCAAATATACCCTATGCGTTGCGTTATGACCCCGAGTCCACATATGCAGCAGCCCCAACTGACTTTTCTGAACATTGCCCCTAAGGATGAGCATCCGGTCGGGCCTCTTCAATTCCAAGGTGACATGGCCCAAGGCTCAATAAAATTAATGGGTCATGGGCCAGGCCGAGGCTCGAAATTCTTTTCTCCCGCTCGGTCCACGGCCTGACCCAACCCAATTAATATGGGCTTGGGTTCGGGTCAACCCGGTCCATTAAGAAAAATTGGGTGGGGACATCTAAAAAGAAAATGGGTGATTGATGGTACCTTTGCTATCGATGGAACAATGAGGATGAATGTGTATGCGAGGATTATTGGTAGATGAAGTATTTGTTTAAAATTAAAACTAACTATTTATAAATAAAATATTGTGTATTATATGAGATGCATATAAGAGGAACAATGAGAGAACAGATACTCATAGTGAGAAAAGTGATGTTACGGTGAATGCAATGAGAAAAGATTAACCACGAGTTTGTTCTAAGTAAGAGAATGGGCAATTATGTGTATGTAGCTAGTAACGATTGATGATAATATACAAAACTGCACTATAATAATTTGAGATTGTTAATTGTTATATTGGACATCTTATTGGGCCCTTATCGGGTCAGGCAAGTGGGCAAATGGGCTTCAGCCAAGGTCGGTCCATGCCTGGTCCATTTATTTAATGGGGCAAATTTTCGGCCGGAGCTCGGTCCGATATAAATTCAGTCGAGTTTCAGGTCGGGCTCATGGGTTGTGTTAAGTCGGCCCAATTCTCTCTATGGCTGAAAAAACCACCATCCGATTACCCGTCCACCAGAGCCATATAAGACACCGTCATGATTCATCCCTTCGTTCAGGCGATCCAAACTTTCAGAAAACCCCACGCTAAAGAGAAGCCCAAAGAAAGTAGCAATCAACACGATCGTATGTCTTGGAGAAGTCAACTTTCCACATCATACCCCACGTGATTTTGCTTCTAATCCATAACCATCTCAAAGGCAAAGACAAGCCCAGCATCCATAACCTACCTGGAATAAAAGCCATCTGCTTTGGGAAAATAATTGTATGCATGATAGATCTAAGCCGATTCACCAGGACCATAGCCACAATAAGATAAATAGCATTGGCAGGGTAATTGGTCGAAAATCCTCTACTCGCGCCATCACTTTGCTCTTAGGCGGCATAAACAGAAGAGCCTTACTGAGACGCTCGAATCCAAAGTTACTCAATCTGAATTTTTGAAGCATCACCAAGTGATTGTCCTTCACTACCTCATAAAACTCACTGTAAACACCATGGAAAAACTATTTGGACCAAAGACTCCATTTACGTTGAGATGGAAAATCATGTTTTTTATCTCTTGTGTGCCAAACCAAAGCATTTGCTTGACTCCGCGAAATCTGCGGAACCCAATACAACGCAAACCCCATCCCTCGTGTGCGGTTCTCTATTAAATGGCCAAAAGTGTGCATTCAACACCCTGCCAACATCTTACTCATTGTGCACTAGGACCCCGCCGATCATGATGGAACAAATGAAGTTTCCGTGTTGCCTTCTGCTAGCCGCAGACAGGAAGAAACAAGTATTAGTGTCGCCCTTCTTTATCCACCATCGTTGGGACCTCCCTCTCCACTCCACCTTAACCTTCTAATCTTCCATGATAATGACATGCATCCAGTGTAATCTTTCTTGTATCTTCTCAGTCGATAGCTCGCGATTACCCTCCAACTGATCGAGTCTGGACACCTCTTCATGTGCAATACTTCTTCTATTTTGACATGTGCCCCGAAGATTCTTATTGTATACCATCGGATGCCTTCTGAGATCCCCCAATTTAGATACCATATTCGTTGTTGCGGACCCAATTGGACGACATCCCTTCCAAAATTCATCCACCATATTACGAAAACCTTCCTCCAAGAGCCAAGCATGCACGAACATGAAAAAAGATCTCGGCCTACTCCCTTCATCCAACTCAGAGTGCACATGGAAGTGCTCTTGCTCCAGCTAGTGTCAACAGATGCAATATCTCAATGGGCACTGAAAATCAGTAAATCTAGGACCTTGATCTAGCTAGAGCTCCTCCAAGTGTAGTGTCATCTTATGGCATCAATGATATTCTGTTGAAGCTCATTATAAAGGGACAACAATACGGCAGATCTGACATCCAAACCCCATCCATACCCAGTTGGTGCTCAAGATGTAACATCATGTTAAAGTCCCCCTTATGATCCAAGACTTCAAATGGAACCATTGTCCTATGAAACGAAGATCATCCAACGAGACATTATTTCTTGATGCAACCCCCTAGTTCGCGCTAGACTGTAGCCATCTCATTAGAGATTTTTCTCGCCTGGAACATGGCAACATCCACCCTTAACCTTGTCATGAGATCATGAACCGCCCATCTTTTCTCCAACCTCCATGGCCCCTAACATTACATGTGAGCACATTCATTTGGTAACTAGCCTAACCCTTGCGGCATAACCATTCCTACACAATCCGCCAACTATTTGCAACAGACCCCTTCTTGACCATCTCCTTGCACACCCCCTCCAGATACCAAGCCATGCTCTGTTGCGCAGTCTAACTCGGCTTCAACCACACAATCTGTGACGTTCCCATGAGCCACAATCTGCAAGAGTCGGGATGAGATACCAGTTCTTGACTTCTTACATACATATATTCTGACATCCTAATCCTCCTTCGTGACACCTTCCTCCATTGAGGCATGATTACTTTTAATGAAAGCGCGAATAGCCATTCTCCAAGAACCCATTTCCCATACGACCTAAGAACCTAATTATTAGGAGAAAACCTTCATCTATGCCTTTGCTCCGAACGATCCCAATTTGGCCCCGAAAGAGTCAAGTTTCTTTTCTAAACCCACCAACAATTCTGTTGAATGTTCAGCATCTATGTTTAAGCCATAATTGTTGTCATAGTATTGTTGTATTATAGCCTTTTTTCTTTTTTGGTTTAAGCCCAAAGGGCTCCGTAATAAACAATCCATTCATTTATATATCCGTGTGATATCACAGTAGTTTTGCATTTAAGAGCTCCGATCCCCTCGTTTTTTTTGAATAAAAACAAGGGGGAGCACTCCCAAGATGGGAGTCACCACACCACAAATTTCATTGATATGGAAAAAGATACATCATCATCCATATACCCAGAAGTTGTACAAAGCGTTACACTGCGCCACCACATTCTCATAATAAAAACGTTGCCCTTTGAATATGACATCATTTCTACCAAGCCATATAGCCCAAAGCACCGTAAAAGCTCTGGAAACATCACCGGTGGAGCCGGCTCCCACCGCCCGAATAGATCCCCAAAAAAGATCCGCACAGGAAGACTGAACCCATGGCAACCCCAAGGACTCCCAGACGTCCACCGACAACCTGCAACCAAAGATGTGATTTGCGTCCTCCACGCCATCAGTGCATCTGTCACAATGAATGTCCGTCGCGCCCAACAACCTTCCCCTTCTGACCTTGTCACACAGACGACCCCGCCGCAGACACCAGAGGAACACCTTAACCCTGGTAGGAATCTTTGCCGTCCAAATAATCTTCAGGTCCACACATAGGTCCTTGTCATGCTCCAATCCACCAGTACACAACCTCCGGTACGCCTTCTTAACCGAGAACTTACCCTCCACCCACTCAAAACAGTCCGGCTCCCCCGACAACTCCCCGGCAGAGGGAATCTCCGAAAGCAACTGCAAAAAAATCATGCATCCTCTGCTCTGACAGAACCGCAGTGAACCTCGGAGCCCAAGTACCAGAGTCCACCACCTCCGCCACCCGCGCCTCCTTGTCCACAGCCAACGCCACCAACCTAGGGAAACGGAGCCCCAAGGGCCCCTCTCCCGTCCAGTCATCACGCCAAAATCTGAAGAGAAGCACATCTCCCAGCCGCGGGCGAGGAAGAGGCCTCATAGCTGGCAGTACCGCCCGGACCCCACTCCACAGCGAGGACTCATGACGCCGCCTCGTCGCCACCAACTCGCCCGATACCCCATAAATCTTCCTCAGCAGCCGCACCACCAGTAAGTCCGACGTGCCCCAGATGCGCACGACCCAGTTCGCAAGCAATGCCCTGTTCATACACTCCACATCCCTGACCCCCAATCCGCCCTCGGAAACGGGTAGAGTAAGATCCCTCCAAGCCACCAGGTGCAGCCCCTTCTTATCCTGCTTTCCACCATACCAGAAGAAAGATCTCATCAAACCCTCCACCTTCTTCCTAACCCCAACAGGAATCAAGCGTGTAGATAAGAAGAAAATCGGAATCGCAGAAAGAACATGCTTGAGCAAGGTAAGCTTCCCGCCCTTGGACAAAGTGACAGCCTTCCACCCCTCCATCCGCTCCTCCAATCTCCGAATAACACAGTCCCAGTCGGACTTCCTCAGCCTGCCATCGACCAAAGGCAAGCCCAAGTAGGAGATGGGTAGTGTACCAAGGGGGCAGCCCGCCCACTCAGCTAACCGGATCCTCTCGTCCTCTTGCATCCCAAGAGTTACCAGAACAGACTTCTGCATGTTGATCTGCAAGCCAGAAAGACATCCAAACACGTCCACTAGGACAGCAGCATTGTGGTTCTGAGCCTCCGTCCCCCCCAAAAAATCAGCGTGCCGTCCGCATATTGCAAAACCGGGACGGAGATGTCCCCCAACGTGAACCCCTCACACCAGCCTTCCTCCACTGCCCGCCGAAATAAAAGCGCAAGACAATCCGCAACCAAAACAAACAAAAGGGGAGCAAGAGGGCATCCCTGGCGCACCCCCCTCTACGGTTGGAACCAGCCTCCTTCTTGACTTCCATTGACCAGCACCGAGCAAGAGCACGTAGTGACACACCTCTTAACCCAGTCCACCCAAAGAGGAGGAAACCCCTTCTTCTCAAGCAACGTCCACAGGAACTTCCAGCTGACACAATCATATGCCTTCACATAGTCAATCTTCCAAATCGCACCTTTCTTCCTAGATCTCTTCCATTCACGGCAGACCTCCGACGTAGTCACAATACCATCCGCCATACACCGTCCAGGAATGAATGCGGACTGAGAAGGAAGAACCACACTTGAGAGAACAGCTCTAAGCCTGCTCGCTAAGACATTGGCCACCCACAGGTGTCTCCTTCTTAGGCAATAGAAAAATCAAGGCCCTGTTGACCTTCTCAAAGCCGCAGTTGCCAACCCTGAACTCATTCAGAACCTCCAAAATTTCTCCCTTCAATAGCTCCCAGAACTCCCTGTAAAAACATAACCATCCAGGCCAGGAGCCCCATCCGCATTCAAATCCCAGACCGCCCGGCGAACCTCGCCTCCGAAAAGTTGGCCACCAACAAACCCGCCTGTTGATCGGTCAACGACCCCGATCCCCGTCCAGTCCACCCCCAACCAGCCTCCCCCCTCACCCTCCTCGAGGCCCCTACAAAATGCTCCTGCAAGGCAACACCAATGCTCCTCTCCCCCGAAACCCTTCGGCCCCCCACCTCCACCTCATGCAAGAAGCTCCGCCTCCTCCTTCCCGATGCAACCGAATGGAAGAAGCGGGTGTTAGCATCACCCTCCCTCAACCACTTCTGGCACGATCGCTGCCTCCAATGAACCTCTTCTTTCCTGTCCTCCTGGTAAACCACCTCCAACCAAGCAGCCCTCTCCTCCACCACTTCCGGAGTCAAACCCCGGTCATCATTCAGCCCATCCAGCCTGCTAATCCCCGCCTCCGCCTCAGCCCTGCTGGCCCTCCTCCTACTGGCGACCTCCTTCCCATACGACAGCAAGACCCTCCTGAGTGCGGCCAGCTTCGCCGCAAAACGCAACACCGCCGACCCGGAGACGGAAGACGTCCTCCACTGCTCGGAAACCAGATCCCGAAAGCCCTCCTCCAACAGCCACTTCTTCTCAAACCGGAAAGAGAACCGAGCCACGCGCTCCTCGCCAGAAAACCAAAGAACCGGGGCATGATCAGACAGCATCCTCGTAAGAGCCCAAGCCCTCGCCAAAGGGAAAAGCTCCCCCGCCTAAACTGACACCAGGAACCTGTCGAGCCTGGACCTGGACCTCGCATTCCTCCACGTGAACCCGCAACATGCCGCGTCCACCACCGTCAAGCCCAAAGAGCGGACCACCTGCCTCAAGTCCGCAGAACCAGCATCCAAGCCCCCGCCACCCCCCGGCCTGTCCTCCGGGAACAAGGTGACGTTCAGATCCCCACCAATAATCCAAGCTCCGATCCCCTCTTAAAACCCTAGCCCCACCCTTCATAGCCTTTCCTCCAGCGAGAAGCCACAACTGCCATGAGGACCTACAGTAGCTATGCATAACCATCGCAAGTGCATGTTGCACACCAACCAAAGAAACCCTAGCAGGTGCCGCCGCCAAGGTTGGAGGGGCTCAGTGAGCCTCTCCATCGACCGTTTCGTCAGATCAGCAGATGTTTCGAGGTCTTTTCGCCTTGGTCTACACACTTATGGTGTTTGTTTTGCATTGTGAGCGAGATTGAAAATCCTTAATTTTCAGACCTCTAGTTTGTACAATCCAACTGGATTTGATCATCTAAATCTGATGTTAAGGACCCTAAATGCTTCTATCGGTGATGGAATGTCGTGTATCTAAGTCTACACGCACAACCTTACACTAATGCTGGTGAAGACAAGTTTCCTCACATTTTCTAACTATTGTGTCCTTTAGTGTGCTTTTGTAATTGTAGAAAATTATAGTATCGAAGTGCATCAGAGATAAAGAAAATTAGAACAATGGAAGGATACCATGAGTTTACGCAGAACCCTACTCCATAAGGAACGGGATGAAACCACGGGAGAAGGCCTCTCAAAGGTTGTATCTGTATATTGAATTTTCTCTCTCAACTAATACAATGGGTGTGGGCCTTCTTATATAGCCACACAGACAGATCGGAGATGTAGGATCCCTCGTAATGGGGCTCGAACTTCTTAAAAACTGCTCTTGTCTAGTGTCCAAAAAATATGAACTGGCACTCCATCGCATTGTGCTCGTCGAGACCCTTCCAACGAGTCCAAGAACGTTAAAATCTGAGTTCTGGAGCCCGAGTTATGGTCGTTTTAGTGAGACCAAGTCTCGATCCATTTCGGATCCGAATCAATATCCGAATCTGAGTTGGATCCCATAAAAACAACTCTTCTTTGCCCAAAAGCCCCAACCCAAAAAGCGGCCCTCCTCCTTCCTTCCCCTCATCGGAACCCTCGCCAGAGCGATGCCGGAGCTCGTCGAATTGACGATCCGAAGCCACCACCGCGTAGAAGAATTCTAGGTCATCCTCGTACATGAGTTCTCGTCATCAATGGAACGTCGAACGTGTTGTTTCTCCACGAACAGAGAAGTCGATGTGGCGAGTTTTGGAGGTACAATGTTCCCCTTTCCTCTGGTTGTTGGATTCATACGTTTTTATCGAACTTGTGTGCTTGAAACACCTTAAAGCCATAGGATTTTCGTCGCGGGCAGGTGATTTCATGAGTAGATGTTTATTGTTCCATCCTCTGTATCTATTGGTTTATAAGGCCTCAAATATGTCGAGCTATAAGAAACTACATGCTTTTATGAGGGTAGTGCTTAATCCGACTTAGCGCATGTGTGTTTATTTCTTTCCAAGAGCAAGTGTAGATGCTCCTTACAGGCTTGATCCTGGAGAAAATGGGATCCCTCATGGCCTCAAATTTCAACGAAATTCTGCCGAATTTCTCCGAATTTTCCAAATCTCTAGGTCACCGAAATCAAAACGCTACCTTATTTCTTTTTTCGGGATTTAAACGAAATAAAAACGTCAACAAAATTTCATCGAAATAACATGTTGTTTCAACGAAACAACAAATTAGGGGAATTTACATTTTGCTTTCATCGAAATTTGTCTATATTAATGAATTTTTATTTGTTTATTCGACGATGTATTGATTTTTTAGAGTGTTTTATGTTGTTTGAAGAGGTTTCTTTAATTAGTTTCTAAAGTTTACATCAAATCCAAACCAAATCAGTTAGCCACAAGATTTAAGAGTTAAATTCAAGTTTTACCTGAGAAGCTTTTTTTGTTCTTTTTTATTCGATATATATTTTTTGATTAGTAGTTATCATTTGTGTGACCTCATTCTTATTGA
Organism: Ottelia alismoides; assembly: GCA_037367405.1. NCBI lineage: Eukaryota > Viridiplantae > Streptophyta > Magnoliopsida > Alismatales > Hydrocharitaceae > Ottelia > Ottelia alismoides. Next base: position 238,175 of record JAZKJV010011462.1, read on the forward strand.
CAATGTGATTATCATGGTTTTTGCTTCCAGTTTATATTCAATTCTAACTCTAGGCAATACGTTGCTCTACATATCAACATGTGTGATGATTATGACGATAATATTACTTCAAAACTTATATTTACATTTTTATTTTTATAAGTGTGCATTTCTATTTTATTTATTGACTTAGGAATATTAAAAACCTTAGTTTTTGGAGGGAAAAAAGTCAAGTTTAGAGTCATTTCCAAGATTTCCGACGATTTCACCAAAATTCTCCGAAATTTATCTTTTTGAACATATAGCGAAGCGAAATCGAAATCCGAAATTTAAGGCTTTACTTTCGTGCGGCTTCTATCTATTACAAGAAGTACGTGCGACTGTGTGAGGGCTAGGTTGTTAACAACCTTCCAAATCTTGTGATTGTAAGTATTTGCCTACTATCAGGTTGGATATAGATTGTGCTTGTTAATGCTATGCAGTTTCTTAGTGTTAGTTGATTTATTTGTGCCTTGTATAGCATACTTTTCTGATCACAAGCTATATAATGCATCTATTAGGCATACATGTTAGAAAGATTTGTGTTTGCATATGTGTGTCTTATTTTATTTCTAAAATTAGATATTTTTCTAAGTCGAAAGTATTTTGGTTAGATAGAAGTTCTAAGCTATTATTTCGATCATCAGTTTCTTACCTAAGATATCATTTTGCTAGTACTCTTTTTGGTTTATATTTTCTCTGTTATTATTACACTTGTCACCATTCTCTTCATATTCAAAAGGTGAAACTAATGGATTCTAATTTCGGTTCCAAAACTAGTTTTGATTCTGAGCATTATACTATTTTTTTACTGTGGGAGCGATTAGATGGAAATTTAATGGAACGTATGATGTTAATATCTTATTATTCGCAAACTAAATTGTGTATTTATATCTTATTTATTGAGTTAAAGAATATTAGAAATCTTAATTTTAGAAAAAGGAGGTTCCAAGTAATTTCCCAATTTCTGACCATTTTATCGAAATTCCATTGAAATTCTCTTTCCAAGCTTTAATGAAACGAAATCGAAATCCAACATTTAAGGCCTTGGGTTCCCATACCTTTTTGAATGAAGGTCCTCCTAATGCTAGGTTTGTTGGGAAAAATGTACAAGTTGTTTATTCCATCAGCCCTAGGCTCTCTTATATAGGAGAGTAGCCTATGGGTAAAATACATAAAGCATACGGCTGAAAATAAAAATAACAGAGAGATACAAAGGGAACTAATATATATGTTAACACTCCCCCTCAAGATGGAGCATAGATATCAATCATGCTCAGCTTGGACGCACACTTCTGGAATGGGCCTCGTAGTAATGCCTTGGTGAATATATCAACAGTTTGATTTTCTGAAGTAACATGAGATGTAGCAATGAATCCCTTCTGAATCATGTCACGTATGAAGTGACAGTCAACCTCAATGTGCTTGGTCCGCTCATGGAATGTTGGATTGTTTGCAATGAACAAGGCTGCCTGATTGTCACATTCTAAGTTCATAGGAAGTGGTACATCTATACATAGATCTGTAAGCACAGCCTTTACCCACATCATCTATGTGCTAGCCTGGGCCATAGCCCTATATTCAGATTCAGCACTAGATCTGGCTACCACCGTCTGTTTCTTGCTCCTCCATGAGATTAGAGAATCTCCAACGTAGACTGCAAACCCAGAGGTGGACTTCCTGTCCTTGGGACAACCTGCATAGTCTGCATCCGCACATGCTGAGAGCCTGAGATAGAAATCCCCTTTCCCTTCTTGAATAGCAAACCTGCACCTGGAGATGATTTGAGGTACCTGAGTATCATATGTATGGCATCCATATGAACCTGACATGGTTGCTCCATGAACTGGCTCACACGACTCACTGCAAAGGATATATCGGGCCTAGTGATCGTGACTTACAACAGTTTGCCTACAAGTTCTCTGTATCTTCTCATGTCCACCTCCTCTGTGTCGTCATCATATAGCTTCATGCTGGGGTCCATTGGTGTTGTAGCAGGCCGACACCCAAGCATACATGTATCACTCAACAGGTCCGTAACATATTTTCTCTGCGACATTACTAACCCATACGGATTTCTAGCAAATTCCAGCCCTAGAAAATATCTAAGGACTCCAAGGTCCTTAGTGACAAATTCGCTACCCAGCTTCTCTTTCGCATGCTTTATGCCTTGCTCATCATCTCCTGTAATCAAGATGTCATCTACGTAAACTATGATTGCAATAATACCTCTTGAAGTCTTCTGAACAAACAAGGAATAATCGGCATTAGAGCGTTTGTATCCATGTTTTTCAAAGAGGTCTGAGAGCTTCTGAAACCATGCTCTGGGGCTTTGTTTAAGGCCATAGATAGCCTTATGAAGTCTGCACACCTTGGAACACACCCCCTCAACCGCAAAACCGGGTGGTTGTTGCATGTAGACTTCCTCCTGTAGGTCTCCATATAAGAACGCATTCTTCACATCCAATTGATATAGCGGCCACTCTCGAGTAACCGCGACTGACAGAAAGATCCGTAGGGTAGAATGGCGGGCTACTGGCGAGAACGTATCAAGGTAATCCACCCTGTATGTCTGTGTAAAGCCATATGCAACAAGGCGAGCCTTGTATCTGTCAATACTGCCATCTGCATTTTGCTTTACTGTAAATACCCACTTGCAGCTCACTGGGGTCACATCTGCAGGTATAGGAACTAGACTCCAAGTTCCCCTAGATTGAAGTGTTGTCATTTCTTCCTCCATTGCTAGACGTCATCTACTATCCTGCAGAGCATCTTGATAATTCCGTGCAATATCTACAGCTGACAAGGTAACCACAAAGTTCCTGAAATCCCCAGATAGTCGCTCAAATGACACAGAAGCTGATAAAGGATATGTGGCGCAGCTCCTCTTCGATTTGTGTATAGCAATTGGAGCATCTAAATCAGTTATGTCCTCATTTGGCCCCTGCAACATATCCTGCTCAAAAATATCATTAGATCCATCAAGAGTAGTATCTTCAGTACATACCTTAGGCGAGCTAGGAGATGAGTCATGACCATGAGCTGGAGTAGGCCTGCGGGTATAATGGAATGGTAGTGGTGAAACAGGGATAATACGTGGAGCTGGTGGTGGTGGTGGTGGTGATGGTGGTGGTGATGGTACTGGTGGTGGTGGTGTCATATAGATGGCATCGGTAGTCACTGAAGGTAGTTGTTGATCACCTGAGGATGAAAAATACATTACGGATTTAAAAAATGTAACATCTGCACTGACCATATACCGCCTACGCAAAGGATCAAAGCACTTGTACCCCTTTTGAGTTCTGAAGTACCCAACAAACACACACTAGAAAGCCCTACGAGAGAGCTTGTCAGTACCGGGAGACAACTGGCGGACAAATGCAACTGAGCCAAACACGAGGAGTAAGGGAAAACAGATCCTTACCGGGGTAGATAAGGGAGAAAGGAATCTATTCATATAGGACAGAGAACGGCATACGATTAATTAGGTAACATGCTGTGAGAACCGCGTCACCCCAGTAAGAATAAAGAACATGACTCTGTATAAGAAGCGATCTTGTGACATCTAGTAGGTGGCGATGTTTCCTTTCAGCGATCCCATTTTGTTGAGAGGTATAAGCACAGGATGTTTGATGGATAATCCTTTTTGATGAGTAGTAATTAGCTAGGACATGAGTACATTGTTCTAGGGCATTATCACTTCTCACAAATTTCACAGATGTGGAGAAAACATTATGAATTTCATTAAGAAAATGGATAATAATATTCCATACTGAGCGTCAAAAAAATAATATTCCATGCTTCAGATTTATTTTTCAACAAAAAAACCCATGATACACGAGAGAAGTCATCCACAATAACTATATAAAATATGTGTCCCTGATGATCAGGTACACGACTCGGACCCCAGATATCAATATGAAGTAACTCAAACTTGGAGGTACTACTCCGACCCGGACGACTGGGAAAGGTAGACCGGTGATGCTTTCCCAACTGACAAGCCTCACATTGGATAGATGTGTGAGGCAGACCCTGGGGTAACACACGACGCAACTTCTGAAGCGGTAAAGTCCAAAGCGCAGATGCCACAGCAGAGGAGATACTGGTCCAGTAGGTAGGGATGAGGTTCCAGCAAACGGAGTCTGATTGAGGCGATAGAGGCCTCCTTGCTCATAGCCACGACCAATCACGTTGCCCGTAAGGATGTCCTGAAAAATAAGAGAAGATGGATCAAAAATTGCCAGACATTGTAAATCCTTCGTAATCTGACTGATTGATAATAAATTCATTGAAAAATCAGGTGCATGTAACACATTCTTGAGCTGCATAGAGGATGTCAGTCTAATCTCCCCCTGACCAGTAATTGAGGAATGTGTACCATTGGCAATGACCATTGTTCGGCCTGGAGGAATCTGAGAGTATCCTGTAAGTAAACTCTGATCGCCACATAGATGATGTGTAGCGCCCGAGTCCATAATCCAAGGTAATGTATCTGATCTACTACTGGTAAATGCAAGTATGCTACCTGATGCACTGGTAGACGCAGAGGCAGATGCAGAGCAGCATCAGATTGACTCTCAGTAATAGGTGATGGGCCAGATGGGGGAATAATGCCCCTTGGACGGGCAACTAGATCATCGAACTGCTGATCCAAAGTGGCAGCAGATGGGGGCTCTATCTGCTCAGCAACTCGTGCAGATGCAGGAAATCCATGCTTAGAGTTAGAGTAGCATGTGTATTCATTGTGTCCGATGCGATGACAATAGGTACATGTTGGCCGAGTGCGGCCTCCTCTGCCACGAGGTCCACGTCCACAGGTCTGATGATGAGATCCACGACCCCTGTTGGCGGCCATGGCTGAAGCATTCTGATTCGTGGCCATGGACGGGACGGTAATACAGCTCAGTCTATGAAAGGCTTCCTCCATGGGAGGAATAGTAGAATCGGCCAAGATCTGGGATCGTGCCGCCTCATACTCTGGATCAAGTGCAGCAAGGAACACGCTCACCATAGTCGCATTCCGATACGTCTTCTGTTGTTCTGGCGTGGATGTCAGGGGCATGAAACTGTATAGCTTCTCGAACATCCCTCGCAAGGATGTGTATAGTGAATGTAGAGGGCGACCAGTCTGCTTTATAGTGAATATATCATGCTGGAGTTGCAGAATCTTTGTCTCATTCTTCGCCTGAGAGTATGTGGCTGCCAGAATGTCCCACATGTCTTTGACCGTGGGCTGATGTAGAATGTCATTGGCAATCTCGATCACCAACGTTCCGGATAGCCAAACTTTGGCGTATGCGTCATCGGCCTCCCAAGAGGCATCGGCTCCAGTCTTCTCAGCAGGCTCTGCTTCGGTAAGAATGTGCTTCTTACCCGTTGACTTCATCATACTCATGAACTACATCGCCCACAGTTCATAGTTCGTACCATCCATCTTAACAATAGGCGTTGGACCACGAAAGACACCAATAGATGGAATATCCGCCTTGCTTTCTGACATACTGAAAACCGAAGACTGGAACGATTGACTGAAGATAAGATTCGTCTACACGGACATAGACTGGTTTAGCTGCGTGTGTAGACTTCAAGCAACTGAACCCATTTGGTTGAAGGTGTGCGCTCTAGGGCTGATTCAAGAACACACGCCTAGGGCTCTAAGGTGCCTGCTGGATCACGCTGGCACGCAAGAGCGCAGGGGCGCTGGATCACGCAGGCGCACAAGGGTGCGCAAAGGAGTCACGCTCAGTCGCGCAGCGTGAGAGCTAGCGCGCAGTCGCGCGCAGATGCTGGTGCACAGGCGCGCAGGTGCTGGTGCGCAATCGCACGAAGGACGAGCGCGCAGAGGGCTAGCGCGCGAGCGCGAGGGCTCTGGGCGCAGAGGGCTAGCGCGCGGCGGAGGCGCATGGGCGCTGGTGCGGAGGCGCACACGCGCGGCGAAGGTGCAGGTGTGCCCCGGTGGCGGCGGTGAGAGAGAGAGGCATGTGGGTGGGGTAGGGATAGGGTTAGGGTTTCGAAAACTCCGGTCTAGGACCGTCGCTCTGATACCATGTTGGGAAAAATGAACAAGTTGTTTATTCCATCAGCCCTAGGCTCTCTTATATAGGAGAGTAGCCTATGGGTAAAATACATAAAGCATACGGCTGAAAATAAAAATAACAGAGAGATACAAAGGGAACTAATATATATGTTAACAAGGTTAGATCAGATGCACATCTACTTCCTTTATTCTTGAAATCTTGTGAATCACGGCAAATAGGTGAAGGATTGGTCCCGGACACGTGTTCGTCTTTCAAGAGTTTCCCCCCTCATAATATTATATTATCCAGATACCCTTACACCACGAGATAACCTATTATGGGTTAGCACCAAAAGAAACAAGTATACACGGCAGTATATTGTTACTGGGAAATGGACCTGTTTTATGTGGTATCACCACGGGGAAACTGCTCGGTATTATATGGGCCTCAAATCCCTGTCTAATGGCTACAAGTCATCCATCCAACCACTACTTTCACAGATACATTGAGTTGAATACGGACCGTTCTGTAAAATCGCTTCTTTTCCTAGTAAGCAGGGTCTTTTACTGAAGATCTTGGCGGGGGGCTTTGCACTATTAGTAGTATCGAGTGTGGTGAGAGTGGTTATCTTCATGAATCCGCGTATCTTCATATACAATTGTGCATATGTGGATCAACAACAAGGAAATAAATTGGGAAGATCGCCTTTCATATGCAAGAATACTATAGAGGGAAAAGAATGAATTTTACTAATGAGAAGCCCTCGGGTTCTCTTATATAGGAGAGGAACCTATTGGGCGAATTACAGGACGAAGACAAATAAATAAAAAATAAGAAAAACAATACTAAAGATAACAAATATCTCAATACTCCCCCTCAAGATGAAGCGTAGAAATCGATCAGACTCAGCTTGGATCAACATCTCTGATAAGGCCCTCTGGTTAGGGCCTTAGTAAGAACATCTGTAGCCTGGTCTCCAGAGCTGACATGCATGGTGGCAATAAGACCGTTATGTATCATGTCACGAGTGTAGTGACAGTCTAACTCTATGTACTTCGTCTTCTCATGAAAGGTTGGGTTGTTGGCAATAAAAAGAGTAGCCTGATTGTCACATTGGAGGTGCATGGGAAGAGGTGTCTCTATAGTCAGGTCAGTAAGAACAGATCTGACGCACATCATCTCTGTGTTAACATGCGCCATGGCCCTGTATTCTGACTCAGCACTCGATCTGGCAACCACAGTCTGCTTCTTGCTCTTCTATGAAACTAGAGAGTTCCATATGAACACAACAAAGCATGATGTAGACTTCCTATCCTTTGGACACCCAGTATAATCTGCATATGTGCATGTTGTAACTGAAAGATGTGCCTCTGCTGAAAAGAAGTCCCGCACAAGGTAAAGTCTTCAGATACCTCAGAATCATATGGACTGCATCTATATGTGCCCGTCTGGGATGCTTCATAAACTGACTTACCTTGCTCACGGCAAAGGATATGTCAGGCCTGGTAATAGTCATATATATTAGCTTGCCAACAAGCTCTCTGTACTTTCTCTTATCGACCTCCTTAGTGTCATCATCATAGAGCTTCATGCTCGGGTCAATAGGAGTAGTGGCAGGTCTGCAATCTGCCATGCATGTCTCTGAAAGAAGATATGTCACGAACTTCTTATGGGTCATCACAAGACCTCGCTGGTTCCTGACGAACTCCAGTCCAAGGAAGTAACGTAGATGCCCAAGGTCCTTAGTCACAAACTGCTGGCCTAGGAAGTCCTTGGCATCATGAATGCCCTGCTCATCATCACATGTAACAATAATGTCATCAACATAAACAAGAATGACAACAGTATCTCGTTGGGTCCTCTACACAAACAAAAATTGATCGGTCGTCGATCGCACAAACCCATGTTGCTCTATCAAGTCTAAGAGCTTCTAGAACCATGCTCTTGGACTCCGCTTAAGGTCATAGATAACCTTGTGTAGCCTGCAAACCTTCTAACACTCCCCCTCAGCAGCAAACCCATGTGGCTATTGCATGTAGACCTTCTCCTATATATCACCATAGAGGAAGGCATTCTTCACATCAAGCTGGTAAAGGGGCCAATCTCGTGTCACAACAATAGAAAGTAGAATACGCAGAGTACAATGTCTGGCAACTGGAGAGAAAGTATCTTGATAGTCCACCCCATATGTCTGGGTGAACCCACGTGCCACAAGTCCCGCCTTATAGCAATCCACACTACCATCCGTATGGTGTTTCACAGCAAACACCCATTTGCATCCCACAACGGATGTGTTAACTAGAGTAGAAACAAGACACCGCGTACCACATGACTGTAATGCAGTCATCGCCTCCTCCATGGTCTATACTGACTGTCCTGAATAGCCTCCTAATATGTTCGTGGTATCTCCACGGCAGATAGTGCCAAGGTAAACCTCCTGAAGTCTTCTGACAGTCTGCTCAAGGAAACCTGGGCTGCAAGAAGATAAGTAACACACTGTCGTTTCGACTTGCGCAGAGCAATCGGTACATCAAGATCGTCTGCCAAGTCTGTGACTTGTGAGTTCCCCTCTTGAGAGGGCACCTGATCATTCTGTATGGAATCCTGTTGCACAGATAACTCAATAGTGTCATCAGTAGAAACAATGTGCTCATTACATACCTAAGGTGTGTTGGATGACGGGCAAGACCTGAGATCATGGGGAACAGAGCGAGGTATGCGAGAAAAAACACGTGGCAAAAACTGAGTCACGTTAGAAGGTGGAGCCACAGGAGCAGGTGGTGGTAGGGGTCGTGGTGGTGGTGGTGGTGTGTGACAGTAGGAGGTGAAGGCATGTAGATCTCATCTTCAGAGTCAGATGGGACCAGTCAGTCATCTGTAGGAGAAAAATACATGACATACTCAAAGAAAGTGACGTCGGAACTAACAAAGTACTTCCGCTAGAGCAGATCAAAGCAGCAGTACCCTTTCTGGGTATGAGAGTAGCCAACAAAAACACATTTGACAGTTCAGGGAGAGAGCTTGTCACGACCGCGAGAGACATGAACAAATGCAACAGAACCAAACACACGAGGTGTAAAGGAGAAAAGATCCTTCTCGGAAAACGCAATAGAGAAAGGAATCTTCTCTCCAACACAAACGAGGACATGCGGTTCACAAGATAGCGTGCAGTAAGGACAGCATCTCCCCAATAAGCATGAGGAGCGCGACTCTGTATCAGCAAGGTTTAGGTCACATCAAGTAAATGACGGTGTTTGTATTCGACAACACCTTTCTGCTGGGAAGTATAAGCACATGAGGTCTGGTGAACAATGCCAAGAGTAATAAACTTAGAAAGCTGTAAAGTGCAGAACTCTAAAGCATTACAGAACAAAGATATTTGACCTTTGCAGAAAAATATTCCTTATCTCATTAATAAAATATTTGATCACAAATCCAGCCTCGGACTTATTATTCAATAAAAAGATCCAAGTCTAGAAAATCATCGACGTCAACTAGATAAAAACGGTGTCCCCGGTGATCAGGAACACGATTCGAACCCCAAATGTCTAAATGTAAGAGCTCAAATAGCTGAAAACTGCTCCGCTTCTGACGGGATGAAAAAGATGAACGGTAATGCTTCCCAAGCTGGCATGCCTCACACTGCAAAGAGGATCTCGTAGAGATCTGAGAGAGAACATGACATAGCTTCTGCAGAGGAAGGTGTCCAAATCGAAGGTGCCACAGATATGGTGAGACAGGTACGATCGGTATAGTAGAAACACCAACATGAGGAGGTTGGACGAGTCTGTAAAGCCCCCGCTACTCACGGTCACATCCAATCACTCTGCCCGTGAGTATGTCCTCAAACACAAGAGATGAAGAGTCAAAAATGGCATGACAATGCAAATCCTTAGTAATCTGACTAATGGAAAGTAAATTCATCTAAAAGTCATGAGCATATAAAACATTCTGAAGGTACATGGACAGCATCAAAAGCACCTCCCTCTGTCTTGTAACGGGTAAGTGGTCGCCATTAGCAATGACAACCCATCTGTCAGGTGGTATGGTCATGTAGGACCTTAGTTGCGCTCTGTCTCCACACAGGTGATGTGAAGCACCAGAGTCCATAATCCACTTTGTCATGTACGCAACAGTACTGCCAATAAATGCGGTAGGACCACGCTGGCATCCAGGCGAGGATCCAGGCCATAATCCACTCGAAGAAACTCTAGCTGCAACGGCGGTATATGTAGTGGTGGTGCCAGCAGTAGGAGTCATGATCTCTCGAATATGAGAGACAATATCATCCAGGCGAGGATCGGCATGGGAAGTTGTAGTCTCTGAAGGAGCAATCTGTTCTACTACTCGACCAGATCAGGATATCCATGCTCCAGGTATCATGTATCCTCTGCATGTCCAGGCCTACGACAGTAAGTGCAAGGACCACGCTGGCATCCACCGCCTCTGTCATGAGGCGTGCATCCTCTGGACTGGATCGTCCCTCCTCGACCACGAGAAGCGGCCATAGCTAAAGAGGACGGAGAAGTAGTTGCGGCGGAGCAGTGGTCGGGGGTGCTCGACAGTCTCGATAGGTCGAGAGGAGGCACGGAGCGGTGCGCGAAGATGGTAGCTCCGAGGCGGAGCTCGATCGATGGTCGATGGAAGGTGAGATTGAACGGAGAAGTCGGAGAAATTCGGAGAAGATCGGAGGGAAGAAGGGGAAGATCAGAGAAGAAGATGAAGGAGTCTACCTGGGAATTGGGGCTCTGATTGGAGCCGCCGGTCGTCGCTCTAGGGCCGGCAGGTGCCCGAGCTCAAGCAGCTTGACGGTGAAGCTGTTGCACGGCGAAGGTTCGCCGTGGATCTCGCCGGAGAGGAATCCCTATTTTCGCTCGAGAACTGGCCGAATCTCTGTCACAGATTGGAGGAGTAGAGCTTGAGGGTCTCTCGTGCAAGGGCGGATGGGGGAAAAGGTGGCCGGAGACTGCGTATTTATAGAGTTGGAAGGTGGCAGTCCAGTGATGGAGGTTGTGACTTGCGTGGTGATTATGGAGCGAGGGAGAGGGATTCATGGCGAGAGTGGGTGCTAGCGAGGATGAGGGGAGAGTGGGGTTGGTCGTGCAGTGGTTATCGACTATCGAGTGGAGATGGTGGCGAAAGTGGCGAGGGAAATAGAAAGGGGGACGGTTGGTTGAGGTGATGGGCGACGTGGGCGAGGTCGATCCGAAGGTAGAAGACGGTGTCTCGACCGTTGGATCTCGCGATCCAATGGTTGAGAAGCGGGCGATGAAGAGCGGACCAGAATAAATCAGAGGGGCGAAGGCATGATAATTCGGCTGAGATGGTGGGAGGTATGGTAGCTCCAGTAAGAAGCAGAGTACGTGTAGTATCACTGTTGTAAAGGTCGGCCAACTAGGCCGACTAGTCGGTCCGACTAATCGAGTGGGTGGGTAGCCGACTCGACTAGGCCTAGTCGACCATTAGTCGGTCAACCCGACTACTCGGCCGATTTTTACATAGAGGTTTTTTTTATTATTTTTTGCTTTTTTTAAATCAAACTTATTCTAATATACTTAATGTTATATTTAAAGTCAATTACTTTTGTTTCATTATGATAGTATAGAAAATGTACGAATCTATGCAAATATATAAAGATATATATATAAATGATTTATATTGCAAATATATTAGAATATAAAAATAAAAAATGATATATATATTTAAAATAATAAAAAAATTTCAAAACCGACTAATGACCGACTAAATCCGATTAGTCGCCCGACTGCCGATTAATCCTTAGTCAGTGACCCCGCCGACCGAGTACCGACTACCGATTTCTGCAACCTTGTGCAGTATCATACTATGTCTCAAGTCCAACCATGAACACTCCAACAATCGTGGAGTTCTTATACATCTTATGTTGCTCGGTACATTCCGTAATAGGCATGTAGCTATGAAGCTTCTCGAACATGCCATGGAGCGAAGAGTAGTACACCTGCAGAGGACAGACATTCTGCTTGACATTGTAGACATCAAATTGTAGCTAAAGAATCTTGGCCTCATTCTTCGCTTGAGCATATGTGGATGCCAAAGTATCCCACATCACCTTGACAGTGGGATTAATAAAGAATATCATTGGCTATCTCTATGGTGAGGGTACCATACAGCCAAACACGTGCATACGCGTCATCTTGCTTCCAAGAAGTGTTTGCCCCAGTCTTATCCATTGGCTCTAGATCTGTCAAGATGTGCTCCTTGTTGATGCATTACATGAGTGAGGAACTGCATGGACCACAAATTATAGTTGGCCCCATCCATCTTAACGATGGGAGCCGGGCCCTTGAAGGCTCCGGACGAAAAAAATACTACCCTTGTTTTCTGACATGATGGAAGAACGGCAAAACAACAGAACTCAACTGAGGAGTAGACTGAAAATGAACAAGTCTACATGATCATACGGAGGATTAGTTGTACGTTTAGACCCATACAGCCATACTCATCAATCTCCACAGATCTATAGAGTCGGAAAATGTGGTTTATAGTCTGGAATCGCATTCTCCGATCAAAATCAAACCAAATCGAACCTCAAATCAAGCTTTAAGGGTGTGGAAGGTCCAATGGTGGCCCGAGACAGCTGGAGGGCATCCTGGTCGATCTAGGGACCAGCTAGGGGCTGGGGATAGCTGGTCGGCGATGTTGAGACGGGCAGCGACGACCTGGGGTCGGCGGCAGCTTAGGCTGGATTGGCGGTCTGGGCTAGGGCCGGTGGCGACCTGGGCTGGGGCCGGCAGCCTGGGCTAGGCGGTAACCTAGGGCCGACGACAGCCTGGCGCGGGGAGGAGGCGAATGGGGTTAAGGTTAGAGTGAGATACGGGAACTCCGGTCTAGGACCGTCGTTGCGATACCATGTAGAGGAAAAAGAATCAATTAAACTAATGAGAGGCTCTCGGGTTCTCTTATATAGGAGAGGAACTTATTAGGCAAATTATAGGACGAAGATAAAATAATCGAAACAAGAAAAACAATACTAAAGATAACAAATATCTCAACAAATACTATCAGCCATATTGAATCATTAAATTTTGCCAACAGATGGAGTGGTTTCTAGCATCGATGCACGGTTTAGATGGGAAAGCTACTCAGAAAAAGATGTCCAAATCCAAATAAAATATGTATATCAATTTTCTTTGATCCCATATCCATTATGGATTTATCAGTGTTATGTAGCTTGATGGTGATTTAGATGCTCAATTGTTGTGATGAGCCTGACTTGGCGGCCGTATATGTTGAGGCATTGCTGCTAGGAAGGGGAGGCACCATTTGAGGGTTTGGAAGTGTTGTGGTAAGAGCTTTTGTTGGTGAAAGCCCAAGGTGGATTCCTTGGTTGTTGAGTGAGCAGCCATTGTGTAGGCGTTGTGCCCTTAAGTATTTTGTGGATCTAAGTGTACGATTGGGGTGCCATATCTATGATAAAAAAATTGTACTAAATGCCCCATGGTTCTTACAATCTACATCTTTGAGGTGACTTCCCACCTCCCATTATGGTCATCTTTGGAGTCTGTAGATCATTATTTTGTTTATTTGGTAATTTGGTTTCTTTGGGGTTTCGATTTAGTGTTAACGTCTGAGTTGTGTTATGATTAATGAATGGATCATTTCCTCTCTTATCTAAATCTTCACAATCATCTGAATCACCTGTGTGACGGTCGCTTGTAACCTGAGGTTCTGTAATTATTTTTTTTAGTGTTCTTATTTGTGCCTCTTGGAAAATTAGGGACCAACATCATTATTGCTGAGTCCTAAGAGCATCCAGGACGTTTAGCTGGCCTGCATTTTGGATTGGAGCCAGGATATTTAGGATTGGAACCACAGGATATTTAAAGTCGATTATCCTACTGTTGCCAGGCTTATTTATTCAAGGACCTTATTTAATTAATCTCAAACCCAGGACAACTTCAGACATCTATTGCTTATATTTTCTTGGTTCCCCGAGTAGCAGAGACAGAATGAAGTTCGCAGCTACATTTATAATTTCTTAGAATTGTTTATCCAGACTGCTCCAGTCTCTCCAAAGTCTCTCCAAAGGTATGCATCCCCCAATAGAAACTAATTGAATTTAAGAATTAGGGAATAAGTTACGCAATAATCCCTATAAGCTTTGTAAATACACAACGATCATTGTAACGAATGATCAATCAATTGACTTCTTTTATTTTGGTCTTGCAAAATATACATATCTAACCATATTATATGCTGCATGCATCCATCTTGATATCATGATAGTGATAGTGATACGGATGGCTTTATTTGCATTCAAATTCTCCTTTATAAAGGAATATCTCAGGGAGTAAGAGTCTTTAAAATATATTTCCAAATAAGATGTGAATTCACATTGTTCGGGTAGATGGAGTAGGCACTTCAATGGATTTGACATGCACCCCATAGATGTTAAGGCGCACGCCTAGGCGCGCCTAGGCAGCCGCCTAGGCGCCCAGGCGCCCTAGCCCGTGCGCCTTGCACATGCGCCTTGCTTTTATTAAAAGAAGTGGCGCCTTGGGCCGCCTAGGCGGCCGCCTAGACGTTCTGAATATCTGAATATTAAAATATATGCTGAAAAAGGATGAAAAAAACAACTCTAACATAAATCCATACATATGAATGAAAATGTAGGTCATAACTCATTATAAGGGTGCCCAGACTATAATTGTTAGTTATAATTCAAGGCCAAATAGCTACCTGTGTGCGTCTTATGGCCTATGCAACTACATGAGCCCAAAGATACGGTTTAGATTGTCTTCTGTTTTTGGCATCTGTTAGAAAATTTTGACCATAGTGACTGAAAGCCTGATGACTACATATTAGTTGCAACTGCTCCAAGAGCTATCAAGCAAACTGGGTCCAAATCCCATGATAAAAAATGATCAACCACATGGCACACAGTTACAATACATGTGTCCAACTCAAAGGCCAAAATGAACACAATCTATGTGAATCAGCTCAATTAGATCCAATCATGTCATAAATACTGTTATTATATATGCAAGCCTCTAATCGGCCATAAATTTCGCCGTGAAAAAATATCAGAACAAAGTATATCTCAAGACTTACTTTAACAACTGTACTAAAATACTAAGAGCCCAATACATGTGGAAATCTGGCATCGGTAATAGACTTATCGATAACCGGAGAGAACCTCGTAAGAGTTTCCAGCAGAGCACAGATCATTACCAGGAATTACAAAAAACTTTTATGTTAGTTAGACTGATAATTAAATAATGATAAAAAAGTGTTTCTCAGGAAAACGCCTAGGCGCGCCTAGGCACGCCTAAGCGCGCCTAGGCGCCAAGGCGCCCAGCTTCAACGCCTTGTCGCCTTGCCGCCTTAATAACCATGATGCACCCTAGGGGTTTCAGGTAGAAACTTATACGTCACGACCAACAGTTGCGTTGGTTGGAGGACATTGGCACACCAAGGAGTCACCACGTGGTATTCAACCTCAGCACTTGCATACCTTTAGCCCAGTGTTTCGAGAGCGGGCCAGATAGTTATGGTTGGCAGTCTAGTGTTTCACTTTTTCACTTAGAGTTAACACTCGTATACCGGCTGATGTACGCCTTGGTTAGTATTCTGAGTGGGAGCACTAAGAGGAGAGTTCTAGGAAATGTGGTTAATGAAGTTGGGAATGAAATACATGTCTCATGTATATAAGGATGATTGGGATAGTCGGAGAATTCCGACAATGGTAATGAATGATCCTAATAATCGGTGCCCTAACTCGTACCCTACACCGTTGACTCTTATACATGGGTAGAGGACTGGGGTGGTTCGCGATTATTCGCAGGTTGGATTTTGATTTGGGAATCGGAGCAAGCTTAATGGACGTGTTGGGAACTTAGTTAGGATGCATTATACCCCATTGCATGCCTACGGAGGCAGTCCAACCCTAAGGCTTTCCCATTGCCTCAGAGTCATAGCGTGAGGTCTCATGTAGACCAAAACCATAGACTATCCACGAAGCTTGTGTTATTCATATCTAATGAAAATGACAAGAGTTTGCTTTCTTTGTGAGGATGGATTACCCAGATGTTTCTTTTGCACACTTCTTTAGTACCTTGGTGTAATTTTTATATCGTACTGAGCAACTTTGCTCATAGCGTACTTATGTGTTGGATCTGCAGGTTCTCAGAAGTCAGAAGCAATCGCAGCAGTGAACGGCTTGGATCTACTTTTTTTGCAGCTACATGATTGTCTTGTGGTACATTACTTGTAGATAGTTCTTACTTGTAGTTTTACCGCTTTACTTTACTTTTAGCTTTATTGAGAGACATGAAATGTACAATGTATGTATAGATGCACTATACATACATGTAATGTTTTGTGTACATGGATTGTAATTAATGAATGGTGGAAATTTTAAATTCAAGTCTTCTTATGCTATTTTCTCTTGCTTATACTTATATCATGTGTTCGAATGTGAAAATGTATGTACGTAGAACTGGTTTGCCGAGTACCCGGATCGTAGGGGGGCGTTCATAATAGAAGTCCCACTAATAGTAGATGTGGTAATTGAACCCTAGAGGGATTCAACTACCCATCTCTACATATGACGCAATACTCTAACACTCCTCAAGCTGGAGCATGCAATACTCAGCTTGGACAATAACAACAACAAAGCTTTTTCCAACAATTAAGTAGGGTCGGCTACATGGATTCTTTACTTCCATTTAGATCTAGCTTGGGTCAATCTCGGGCTTATATCCAAAAAACTAAGATCCTTTCGTATAGTCTCCTTCCAACACTTCTTGGTTGTCCTCGCCCTCTCTTAGTCGGTTCAACATCTCAAAACTCGTATCTCCTAATTGGTGCATCAGTTGACCTTCTTTGCAAATGACCAAACAATCTTAAGCGGTTTTCTCGCATCTTATCCTCAATCAAAGTTTCTTTCTGATTGCATCATTCCGAATCCGATCTTTACGTGTGTGTTCACACATCCACCTAACCATTTCCACTTCTGCTACAGCCATTCTCTACACATGTCTATGGTTCACAGGCCAAAATCTAGATCCATAGAGCATAGCAGATCTCATGGCTGCTTTGTAAAATTTTCCTTTGATTTTTAAAGAAATTTTCTTATCACGGAGAAAAGCAAAGGCTCCTCTCCACTTTATCCAGCCTGCATTTATTCTATTAATAACATCTCCATCAAATTCCCCATCATGTTGCAAAATAGATATGATGTATCTAAAAGAATCTCTCTTTCGGCTGTTATCGTCACCAATCTTCATCTTGATTCCTTCACCATTGCTTCCATCAAAGATGCACTCCATATATTCAGTCTTAGCCCTACTTATACGAATTCCTTTAATCTCCAAAGCATGTCTGTAGACCACAAGCTTCTCATTCACTCCATCTCTGGTCTCATCAATCAACACAATATCATCAGCAAATAACATACACCAAGGTATCTCATCCTGAATGTGACTTGTCAACTCGTCCATAATCAACGTAAAAAGAAATGGACTCAAAGCTGAACCTTGATGTAAATTAATGTTGATGTCAAAATAGCCAGTACCGGATACTTACACAAGATAAAGCCCTATCATACATATCCTTTATGAGGTTAATGTATAGGTAGGTACTTGTCTCTTCTCCAAAACTCTTCACAATATATCTCGTGGGACAGAATCATAAGCCTTCTCCGAATCAATAAAAAATCATATGGAGGTTCTTCCTTTTAGCTCTATAAATCTCCATTGTTCTCCTCAGCAAATGCATGGTTTCAATAGTCGAGCGACCTGGCATGAATCCGAAATGATTTTCTTTTACTTTGGAAATTTGTCTCAACCTTCTTTCAATCACGCATTCCCAAACTTTCATAGTATGACTCGTAAGCTTGATACCTCTGTAATTCGAACAATTTTGAATGACTCCTTTGTTCTTATAAAGAGACACCATGATACTCCTCCAATCTTCAAGCATTTTCTTACTTCGCCAAATAACATTGAATAGATTTGTAAGCCAAGTCAAACCACGCTCACCTAAAACTCCCCATACTTCTACAGAGATGCCATCCGGTCCTACACCTTTCCCATGTCTCATAACCTTCAAAGCCTCCTCTACTTCCTTTCTTTGTATCCGTCTATAGCTTGCACGATTCAAGTAACCTTCACTACTAGCTAGATCACCAAAAGCGATCTCTCTATTTCCTTCCCCAATGAAAAGTTTATGGAAATACGGCTCCCATCTAGTCACTATATCCTTCTGAGTAACAAGCGCGTGACCTTCCTCGTCCTTAATGCATCTCACTTGAGAAAGGTCTTTGGTCTTTCTTTCTCTTGTTTTGGCCAACCTGAATATATCCTTTTGGCCCTCCTTCAAGTCAAGATTTTTGTACAAAACTTCATAAGCTTTTGACTTAGCTTCGCTTATAGCCTTCTTTGCTTTCTTCTTTGCTATTTTGTAGTTTGTGACAGTTTCCTCTATTCTATCCTTAGACATATCTTTAAAGCATGCTCTTTTAATTTTTAGCTTCTTTTGCACCCCTTCACTCCATCACCAAGTCTCCTTTCGACCTGGAGCTCCTCCCTTTAACTCGACTAGCATCTCTTTGGTTAACTTTCCGATACAAGATGCTAAAGCCTCTCACATCTCGTTTGCATTTCTGCTACAATCCCAAGAGAAGTCTTCTAAAACATTATCCCTGAAGCTTGATTGCTTCAGTTGAAGATTCCACCATCTAGTTCTAGTGATCTTGAGAACTCTCCTTTTCTTTACTAGCACTTTTATTTGCGCATCCATGACTAACAAGCGATGTTGGGTTGTTAAACTCGCTCCTAGGATTACTTTGCGGTTTTTACAACACAACCAATTTATTCTCCTCAACGCAAAGTAATCTATCTGTGTTCTAGTTGGGCCACTCTTATAAGTAATTAAACCTCTTCTTGAAGAGAGTGTCTGCTATGAACAGATCATATGCCATTACAAAATCGAGAATGATTTTTCCCTCTTCATTTCTATCCTCGAAACCATGGCATACATACTAGCATACCCTGAAGCATCATTTTCCACATGTCCATTAAGATCTCCATCTATGCAAAATCATCTCTTTGTGGGATTCCTTGTAAAATCTTATTCAGATCCTCCCAAAAAACTTGTTTGGTCCTTTCATATAAACCAATTTGTGATGCATAAACTGAGATGATATTCGGAATTTCTTCTTCAAGCACCAATTTTAGCACAATAATCCGATCCCCGAATATTTGCACCTCAACCACACAATCCTTCATATCCTTATGAACAACCACTCCAACACCGTTTCTGCCCTTATCTTTACCTGAACACCAAAGTTTAAAGCTTGTCTTCTCGATCTCCCTTGCTTTCTCTCCAACCCAATTAGTCTCTTGAAGACATAGTGCTTCCTTCTTTCCATCATATCCACTAACTCCATCAATTTTCCAGTTAAAGTGCAAATATCCCCACTACCAATCCGCAACTTCCTTTCCAACCTCTTTTGAACTAACTTCTTTACTCACATGTGTCCATCATGCAAGAACACTTGCAAATTTTGGACTGCATCTGAGCGGTGATGCAGCGAAACTAACTTATTTACTCGCATGCGTTCCTCATGCAAGAACCCTTGTAAATTTCGAAGTACATCCAGGCTGCGATGTAGCGGCCCTTGCCAATTTTTCATTGCATTCAGGCGCTACAACGCATTGCAAGTACAGAATGCCCCAGCAAAATCTAAATGTTTGCTTAAATCCATGTTGAAAAGAACCGACTGTCATGAGACAACTTCCTAAATAGTATTTTAAAAAAAATACTCAGCTTGGACAAATAAAAAGAAATCGCTCACTCACAATACAAGAAACTACGGACAATTCCAACTCAACACAAACTCTAATGGTTGCATGCTAAAGATATTGCTTCTCATGTCGTGCTGGTGAGGAGGAACTGAAGGGTTGGAGCGTAAAGTGAAGTGGGTCTCCTCGTCGGAGAATGTATACTCATGTACTGCGCATGTCAAAGTCGTTGAAACTAGAATGAGTCTCCACAAGAACTCTGGTCCGATACTGCTCCATCTCTCTGAAGGGCCAAACTAAAAATCCATGGAAACATCCTCGTCGAAGTCCACGGTCGCTAGAGAATGGAGTCTGAAAGTCTCCTCGTCGGAGAACTAGGTCTCTTCTATATTGGCTCAGAGAATGGGATCTCTACTCTCGAGTCCCTATGAATCCACATGAAAATCCTAAGCCCCCGATGGCTTAGAGAATGGGATCTCTACAGTCCCTATGGATCACATGAAAACTCTAAGTTGACCAAATCAAATATATGAACCTCTCAAATAATGAACGGAAACATGTGCACCTTGAATTGTAGACTCTAAAACAATCTGTAGAGTCTGAATCTGACAATCTGGATGTTGAGTCTGAACCCTGACCTGTAAAACTCTGCATAATACTCCCTCTTTCTCATATACTGGTCGGAATAAATGACATCGACCAAGTTGAGAGAAGACATGAAGATGAGAAAAAACCAAATCAATAAGTAGTTCTCCCCTTTCTTTCTTTTGCGGCTTTCCTTCTCGCATTTTTTTCTTTTATATACGGCTTTTTTTGTCAGCTTATCTTTTCCCAAAAGAATTCCCTTCTTTTAAAAAAAATACGGCCCAATTTGGGCAGCAAAGCAGTGGCCCACTTGGGCACATAACAATAGGAATCCATCCTTTTTAAAAAAATGTAGGACTTTGGGCCCAAACAATGGTGTGGCTCACAATGGAACCCCCTAAAAAATATATCTCCCCCATAATGCAAGGGTCGTGGGACAAACAAAACCCACAAATATTGCATCCCCTTGTTTAATAAATCCCAATTGGCCTTATTCTCTGACCCTTTTCTCTATCTCCTCCTATTTTTTCACTTCAGAGTGGGTAAAATACAAATAATACTTTAATATATATAGCAGGGCCCCAACATGATTTACCCAAACATAGAAGCAAGGAGTATCAGCCCTTTTCACGCATGTCAACTAGGGTTCCCAGGTGGGAACCCACGGTCGTTGCATGGATCTGAAACGGGGCAAGGGGAGATCACCTCGTGCGAGTCAGGGATGGTAGAGAGGCGATCTGGAGAGGAGCTCCACGCCGCCATCGAGAGGATATCACAGCCGCTCGGCAACCGCTGGGAGGCTCGACGCCGCTGCTGCTGCGTCTTCTTCTTGCATATGGGTGTAGCGTCGCGGTGGAGAGATGGCGATGCTACGAAGGGTTTGGAGAGAGATGGGTTTCCCATTGCATGTGGCAACCACTGTTCTATGCGAGAGGGTGGCGCAGATCTGCGCGTGATTGGGTTTGCCATTGAGAACCCAAAAGATGGGTCTCTCCGACTTTCAAGTGCCACTCCTGATCAGGCTTTCTCACAGCTGTGCTCGGCAGAGGTTACGCTCCCGATCAGTGCCTCGAAGGATGGGTGCTTTCTTTCTTCTTCTTCTTCTTCTTTCCTGAGAACAAGATCAGAAACTTGGTTGGTGCCTAGAAGGATGGAAGAAGATGGCGCCGATGTGTTATTGAGAAATTAGGGTTCCACGACAACCCTAGAAACTTGGACGAACAAGTTGAGGAACCGATCCATGATCTCGATCTTATGTACAACTTATTTGACAAGAACAAACCCCAGAGATGTGATTTGTCTTCAAATCTTGAAGCTCGTGCAGAATTAGGACTTCTAGAAACCTTAGAACTTTGTTGCATCTCTAAATTTGAATGGATAAACAAAATAATCTTCAAGAATAAAATCTAAATTGAAACTCGAAACCAAACCGCAGAATCGATTGCTCTGATAATCGAATCTCAAAGGAATCATGAACATAAAATCAAAGAACATAATCGAATTCGCTCTGATACCATGTAGAAAACGATAGTGCGAAAGCGTATCAGAGATAAAGAGATATAAAACAATGGAAGAACACCGGGATTTTATGTGGAACCCTGCTCTGTAAAGAGCAGGATAAAACAGCGGGAGAAGGCCTCTTGGTATCTGTACATTGAATTTCTCTCCAAACTAATAAAATGGGTGTGGGGCTTCTAATATAGTCTCACGGGCAGATCGGAGTCCCACGAATAATAGATGTGGGACTTAACATGTGAATGTAGTAATTGGACCATGGAGGGATCCAATATCCATCTCTACATATAATGCATACTCTAAAGATCATGGCAGAGGAGAAGGTAGAAACGCTACTCCATCTCTTGGAGCCATTAAGAGCTCGGGTCCCATTATCAAGACGAATGGGTCCAAATATAAGTTATTGGCAATGAAATTCACGAGCATCATGGAAAAGTCACAAGGAATACATCATGACAAAAGGAGAGTCGACCACAAAACTGACGCCAACGCCACATTGAAATGAGATAAGGTCATACATCATCCCGTTGTGAATGTTATATAGGATATTCTTGCGACTACATGTTCTCTAAAAAAGAATGAGATAAAGATTCCACAGCTTCAACATGATATATACATGACCAAGCAGAATGGTTGCGTCCTTCACAAGTACTATTCCAAACTAAGGGGCATGTTCGATACGCTCTCCAGTTGTCTTCCACCAAGTTATACCGTTGATCAGCAATATACGTACAGGAACACCATAACAGTTGGTGTCTTCCTTTCTTTCCTGGCTTCACCCTATGACAAACGCAGACAGCTTCTTTCCAATGCTATTATTCCTCCTATGAAGGAGGCCTATAACCATCTGAGCAAAATCTTTGTGCCATGTGCACCTACATCTTATATCTCCTCTGTCATGGCAGCTTCACCAAGAAGAGGAGGGTGTGCATAGTTCAAAGGAAGAGAAAGTCTGTGATCGACAAGGGAGCCACTCCCGACCTCAATACACCTAATGCAACTGTCCTGGACACTGAGAACACATGCTACCAAAAGTATGGTCATCCTGCTTCAGTCCATGTTGTTGAGCATCTTAAGTCAAAAGCATTTTCTGACCATAGGTACAAAAATCTCGTATCCTGGTTTAGTAAGATCAGTCTCTCTACTGCACCATCTAACATATATCATTTTCCATCACCTCAAATATAGGTCATGCTCTTACACTTATCATAACATTGACTTTATGCAGTGGTGTTCAGTTCTGGAGCTTCTCATCATGGAATAGAGAATGGTTCATCCCACAAATCTCAATTCCTCTTGGTCGCTCAGTCACCGTTGCAAATGGGAGACACTCTCCTATCATAGGACATGGAAAGATCTATATGATGCCCTCTATGCATTTGCAAATGCTCAGAATTCTCAGTGAATTTATTATCTACTAGTCAGTTCATTAAAGAACTTAACTATCTTGTCATATTTGATCCATCTTCTCTTGTGTTTAAAGATATACTTACAAGTAGGGTGATTAGACGTGACCTCGAGAGCAAGGAGGTCTCTACATGTTGGTCCAGTCTATGTGCGTAGGTAGCTCTTCCATCTCTACTTGATCAGTCTCCTATCTATACCTCCTTTGTTTTGGTCATCTACCTCTTCAGAAGATACGTAGAGTCATACCTTTTCGAAGTCCAGCTTCTAATGTGAGGCTACCAACCTAGGAAACATCATCGTGCAAATTTCCCACGTCGCCAAGGCTAGTAGTTATTTGTTTGAGTTCCTGTATTTTGACATTTTGGGTCCTAATCGTATTTTTTATCATCAAGAGTACAGTTTTTATCTTCTTATAGTTGATGATTTTCCCCACATGTCTTAGGTTTTCCTTGTGAAGCATAAGGATGAGGCTGAAGATATTATGGAAAAGTTTACCATTGAAATAAAAAATATTTTATGCGACACCATTAGGCATGTTTTTTTCAAAAGAAAAAAGAGTAAGGCATCGAAGAAACGCCCATGTAAAAACTTTGTATTCACATATTAAAGCAGAAAATTACAAGGACCAGTAATTATGAGAGTATCATGGCCTAATCAAGCACATTTTCTACATAGAATTTTTCTCCTCTAAAGATCGCGTCATTCATGGCTAACCAAATGGCTCAGAGGACCGCAGCCACCCAAACTTTTTGTGAGCCCCAATCATTCCTCAACCGCTCCAAGGAGGCCAAAAATGAATCCGCACAATCTGTAGAGACCATATCTAGATATGCCTTCTCCCAAACCAGTCTGGAGAGATCAATCACAAGAAGAGAATAGGTGGTCTACACTCTCACATTCCGCCGCACGTCTCTGACAAGAGCCATCTGCACCCTGAAAGATTCTAGTCCTCCTAGCCCATGTCATCACGCGATCTTGCCTTAGTAGCCAAAGAAGGACCTTGATACACAACATATCAATTATCGAGATCTCATGCAAGGCCTTATAAGCCTTGCTAGCAAAGAAACTTCCATCAATCCAGATCCAATGATCTCGACCCTTGAGGGAAATGCCCCCTTTTAACCTAATCTTTACAGGTCACGAAACACCCTTCACTAGGTTCCTATTGCCATGCATCCCACGTTTTCCCACTTTAATGTGACACGTCTTTTCCTCTCTGATCATGTGCATGATTTATGAAGTGTCTCTGACTCCTCTGCCATTTACTGTGAGGCTTGCTTTATTTATCTTAGTGGAATGTGTTTCATTGCTCTCGAATTATTCTATTACATAGGGTGGCAACCTTCACTAGGTCTTCCTCGATAATGGGTGATCTTTGCTGGTAGGTTTCGTCCTTTTGCCAGGTCATGCTCCAGTTGAAGCTCTGCAAAAGATTAGGTGTATGCCTGAATTATGAATACATGAGTCAGTGAGCTAGCGATGAGCCTCACATGTTAAAAAGTACCCAATGAACTATTGTGTAGCCTTTAGACCAGGGTTCATACCTTCGATCCTACATCAGTCCTAATTCCCATAAAGAGTTCCAAAGCTTTTTGCGTAAATACTCAATGTCCTAAATAGGAGGATGAAAGAGAGCCCTGATCTCTCTTCTTATTATCTACGAGACTACAGACTACAAAAAGAAGGCAGAGAAGCTTGCCTCCAGCAACTAGAGCAGCACCTCACTAAAGTGAGGGAGGTATGCGCCTAGGTTTTGTGTCCCACTCGGCTCCGAGCGCCATCTTTCCAAAAAGACAGAATGAGATTTAGACGTTTTGATCTTTCTCTGAAGATTTTTCCCTCCCTCATCGGGAAGTTACTACTGTAGAGCCCTAATTATTTACCCAGAAAGATAGTTTTGGGACGCAAGCAATAACCATTGTATTGGTTAATGAGAAAAAGCGAGCTAAGCTTACATAAGCGTACACTCCAAGCTGCGAACTTACACCTAGTTCTATATAAATTACTTAGAAAAATCGAGTAGCAGACCCCCAGAGCACCATCCAGGACATTAATATTCGATCACCTCCTCAACACACCCATGCAAACCACCCATCGCATAGTCCAAAGTAACAATAACTCACTGAAAGAAACAGTTGTCCACCCATCAAAAATCAAGAGCTGCAAATGGCAATCCCAGTCCGTCAACTCATGCCACACGATCGTGGAACGATCCAAGTGTACTGGAAACCCTAATTAATGGAATAGTTTGATAGTGCGAGGAGAAGATAAATAGAACGGGGGCAAATGAAGTGATTGTTTACCTCCGTCATGACGATGAATTAGGAAGCAAGAGACCGCGAAGTGCCGCCTTCTACCGTCGACGATCTTCGCCTTAAAATGCCAACTCGCCTCCACGGAGTGACGGCTAGTTTCGTAGCTTTCGGGGCTTATGAGGGGCTCTTTGCGCGGAAGGACCCCCAAGTTCCGATAACTCCTCAGCGAAGCGTAGAAAGTGGATTTTTATCACTTGTGCTCTTCTCAACTTTTGCAATATCAGTTTTGCCCATTCTTTTTTTGTGATATCAATTGTACATTTAAATTCTTTCAAAATTCGTAGTTCTGCTCTTTTGTAATATCAGTCGTGCCCCTACTTTATCTTAATAAAAGGATAAAATGATTAATTATATAAGAAGGTAGGGACACAACTAATATTGCAAGAAATATAGGAACATAACTGATATTGAAGAAGTTAAGAAGTGAACAAGTGGTAAAAACCCAAGAAAAATCGTTGTTATATAGAACATAAATGATTCGCGTAAGGAAATAGTCATTTGGAACCAATTTCTTCATATGCCAATATCAAGATTTCAAATGTAATGTCGTCTTTTTATCTAAGGATTTAAAAAATGAGCTAAACATTGGATATGTCACGCGTTAATTCTACTCTTGTCGAATCCAAGCGGCAATATTAATTAATAGATAGTGTTCTTCATTTCTTTTCACTTTTTTGTTTTGGTTTAATAATGTGTTAAGATAAGGTTGGATTCTTCAATTGGAGGTGGCCAGAGATTCGCCATGTTATTTGGGAAGTCGCGCCCATGCTTCTGAGTAGCAAATACCACGTCACGTACCCTTCCACATCAACCTTGCCACTTCTCTCTCTCTCTTTCTCTCTCTCCCTCATCACATCGAGTGTGCCAATTGTCTCCCATACATGAGCTTTGGTATTCCCATCCACTTAAATAGATTATGCTGACAAGAAGTGACCCTCCCTAAAATACTGCAACCACTATTGTATCTTTGTAATAGCTTCCATATGAGTTACAGAAGGGCACTGCAAGACACTCACGAACCACCTCCTCATCCCCACCCCCCCACCCCATCCTCTCGTAGGGCACCACCATCGTAGCTACCCTTCCCCAAATGTTGATGTCCCTACTATTGTCCACATCCACGTTGATGTCATAGCTCAAAGGAAGATGACTATGTCTTAGCATGGTACACCACTAACTACATCGATGTCAACTCCACATTCACTGCCACAACCTACGTCTACACAATATCCAACACCCCGGCTACTTACGTACATGAAATTTTTGTTGGCATCACCTGCATCAATTATCTCCATGAGATAATGGCTTGAAATCAATCTAGAGAAGATCAACTCCTAATAGGTTAGAGTTCGTGGAGATTTGAAATCCCCACCAACTATGGTCGCCCACCATGCAATATAAGAGGAGGTTGGGCCTCTCTTCCCAAAATAGCACTGTCTCTTTACGAGAGAAGAGGAGTCCCAAAGAGAGACTTCTTATCTCTTTTCATATCCTCTCCATAGTCATCCATGTTTCTTTTCTTCTATCCCAAAACCCTAGTCGTCCCCTTGTGCCTCCCATCTCCCTATTGGTGTGCCAATAAGAGGAAGGCTATCAACCTATTTGTGCATATGTGCTCGTGAGGACAAAAGCGATCATTGTACAAGATCTACATGAAGAAGACCAAGATGACCATCTTCACCATCTATATGGAGAAGGAGAAAATCAAGAACAATCTCCCTAGATCATGTGAAAAATCATACAATATATCCTCATGAGCGCATGCATCTTCGACGGATCAAACCTGATTTGAGGAGGTGATAATTCCATGATTTATCATCATATATGTCATTTATTATCTCTCTTACTTACTTTTTTCAATAAGATTCAACCTTAATTCACTAACATTAACTATTAACACTATGTGTATGATTAACCCTGATTATTTTACATTATTGTGACCTTATTTTCCGTGTTTTCTTAATATTCAAAAAATCTCATAAAATTAGAGTAATATTGTGCATATTTATTTTGACATTATTTGTAATAACAACAACAAAGCCTTTTCCCACAATTAAGCAGGGTTGGCTGCATGGATTCTTCGCCTCCATTCAGATCTATCTTGGGTTAAATGTGAGTTTATATCCACGAAACTAAGATCCCTTCGCATGGTCTCTTTCTAACACTTCTTGGGCCGTCCTCGCCCTCTCTTAGCCGGCTCAATATCCCATCACTCGCATCTCCTAACTAGTGCATCAGCTGATCTTCTTTGCAAATGACCAAACCATCTTAAGCAGTTTTCTCGCATCTTATCCTCGATCGGAGCTACACCAACTTTCTTTCTAATTGCATCATTCCGAATCCGATCTTTACGTGTGTGTGTGTGTGTGTGTGTCCACACATCCACCTTAGCATTTTCATTTCTGCTATAACCATTCTCTGCACATGTCTATGGTTCACAGGCCAACATTCAGATCCATAGAGCATAGCAGGTCTCACGGCTGCTTTGTAAAACTTCCCTTTAATTTTTAAAGGAATTTTCTTATCACAGAGAACAACAGAGGCTCCTCTCCACTTTAGCCAGCCTGCATTTATTCTATTAATAACATCTCCATCAATTTCCCCATCATGTTGCAAAATAGATCCCAGATATCTAAAATAATCTCTCTTCTGAATGTTATCATCACCAATCTTCACCACGATTCCTTCACCATTGCTTCCATTGAAGGTGCACTCTATATATTCCGTCTTAGCCCTACTTATACAAAATCCTTTACTCTCCAACTCATGTCTCCAGACCTCCAGCTTCTCATTTACTCCATCTCTAGTCTCGTCAATCGACATAATATCATCATCAAATAACATACACCAATGTAACTCATCCAGAATGTGGCTTGTCAACTCGTCCATAATTAAAGTAAAAAGAAATGGACTCAAAGATGAACCTTGATGTAAACCAATGTTGATGTCAAAATAGCCAGTCTTCCCAGATGGTGTCCTTACACAAGATAAAGCCTTATCATACATGTCCTTGACAGGTACTTGTCTCTTCTCCAAAACTCTCCACAATATCTCTCGTGGGACAGAATCATAAGCCTTCTCCAAATCAATAAAGATCATATGGAGGTTCTTCCTTTTATCTATATAAATCTCCATTGTTCTCCTCAGCAAATGGATGGCTTCAATAGTTGAGCGACCTGGCATAAATCCGAATTGGTTTTCTTTTACGTTGGAAACTTGCCTCAACCTTCTTTCGATTACACGCTCCCAAATTTTCATAGTGTGGCTCATCAGCTTGATACCTCTGTAATTTGAACAATTTTGGATGTCTCCTTTATTCTTATAAAGAGGCACCACGATACTCCTCCTCCAATCTTCAAGCATTTCCTTGCTTCACTAAATAACATTGAATAGATTCGTATGCCAAGTCAAACTGTGCTCATCTAAAACTCTCCATACTTCTACAGGGATATCATTCGGTCCTACACCTTTCCCATGTCTCATAACCTTCAAAGCCTCCTCTACTTCCTTTCTTCGTATCCGTCTATAGCTTGCACGATTCAAGTAACTTTCACTACTAGCTAGATGAACCAAAGTGATCTCTTAATTTCCTTCCCCAATGAAAAGTTTATGGAAGTATTGCTCCCATCTAGTCTCCATATCCTTATGAGTAACAAGCACGTGACCTTCCTCATCCTTAATGCATCTCACTTGAGAAAGGTCTTTGGTCTTTCTTTCTCTTGCTTTGGCCAACCCGAATTTATCCTTCTGGTCCTCCTTAGAGTCGAGATTTTTATAAAAACTTCATAAGCTTTTGACTTAACTTCACTTACAGCCTTCTTTGCTTCCTTCTTCGCTATTTTGTAGTTTGTGATAGTTTCCTCTGTTCTATCCTTAGACATGGCTTTAAAGCATGTTCTTTTAATTTTTAGCTTCTCTTTCACCCCTTCACTCCACCACCAAGTCTCCTTTTGACCTGGTGCTCCTCCCTTTGACTCGCCTGGCATCTCTTTGGCTATCTTTCGGATACAAGATGCTATTGCCTCCCACATCTCGTTTGCACTTCCGCTACAGTCCCAAGATAAGTCTTCTAAAACCTTCTCCCTGAACTCGATTGCTCTAGTGGAAGATTCCATCATCAAGTTCTAATGATCTTAGGAACCCTCCTTTTCTTTACCGACCCTTTTATTTGTACATCCAAGACTAACAAGCGATGTTAGGTTGTCAAACTCTCTCCCGGGATTACTTTACAGTCTTTACAACACAACCGATCTCTTCTCCTCAATGCAAAGTAATTTATCTACGTTGTAGTTGGCCCACTCTTATAAGTAATTAAATTCTCCTCCCTCTTCTTGAAGAGAGTGTTTGCTATGAAAAGATCATATGTCGTTACAAAATCCAGGATGACATTTCCCTCTTCATTTCTATCCCCAAAATCATGTCCTCCATGAACACTAGCATACCCTGAAGCATCTTCCATGTCCATTAAGATCTCCACCTATGCAAAATCATCTCTCTTCGCAGGATTCCTTGTAAAATCTTATCCAGATCCTTCCAAAAAACTTATTTAGTCCTTTCATCTAAATCAATTTGTTGTACATAAAATGAGATTATATTCAGAATTTCTTCTTCAAGCACCAATTTTAGCAAAATAATCCAATCCCAAATCTTTTCTCCTCAACCACACAGTTCTTCAAATCCTTACGAACAACCACTCCAACACCGTTTCTACCCTTATTTTACCTGAATACCAAAGTTTAAAGCATGTCTTCTCGATCTCCCTTGCTTTCTCTCCAACCCATTTAGTCTCTTGAAGACATAGTATATGAATCTTCCTCCTTTCCATCGTATCCACTATCTCCATCAATTTTCTAGTTAAAGTGCTAATATTCCAACTACTAATTCGCAACTTTTGTTGCAATCTCTTTTGGACTAACTTCTTTACTCGCATGCATCCATTATACGAGAACCCTTGCAAATTTTGAACTACATCCATGCTGCGATATAGCGGCCCTTGCCATTTTTTCATTGTATTCGAGCGATGCAATGCACCGCAAGTAGGGAACGCCCCAGCGAAATATGTATGTTTGCTTAAATCCATGTTGAAAAGATCCGACTGTCATGAGGCAACTTCATAAATAGTATATTTTTTAAAAAAGAATATATTATTTAGGAAGTTATCTCCGGCTGTTTTACGCTGGTTGTCGGCTACCTAACGCAACCCTCCTCATTTACCCGCGCTTGGGACCGGTCATGGTTGAGTTTTTAACATTATTTGTAAATAAAAATAACAAGAAAAAAAGAAAACAAAAGAAAACAAAATAAGTATTTTTAATTGCTTAAAAATACTTACAAAAATATTATCTTATACATATGTTGCATTTTTATTTTGAGTTCTACTTGTTGAACATTTTTTATTGGAAGTTTGTAGTTATTTTATTATGATTTTTGTTTATTTTCTCCGTTTTCTTTTTAATCTTATTGGGCCACATGGATCTCTCTAGAGAACCCACGTGGCTCGGCTCTTCTTTGCCACCCGCCTTGTTTCTCCGTCGTCGTTCCAGCCTTAATGGATCTCATCTCCACTGCACAATCGTGCCTCACCCTCGACCATTGGATCATGAGATCCAAAGGTCCCACACCCGTCTTATACCTCAAATCATTCCCCTGACCTTCGTCAAACCTCGCAACCGCCTGTTCTTCTCTTTTTTTCCCATCCACAGTTGAGAACTAATGAGAAGAAGGAGTTTTGATGCTGGCATGACCCTTGGTCTTCTGACCAAGTTACAACCCTCTCTGGTGGTTGTAGAGCTCGACCACTTAACGCGGTCTAGAGTGACGATTAGGAGCTTCAAGCTTCACTCCCATGTGCCTCCTCTACTCTTGATTCATTCATTAGTTCACTATCTTCTTCTCCAGGTATATTCCTTTATCTTTTTTATCACCCCACGCATATGCACCTTCCTTGTCACCTGACCCTACGCACACCTTCACTGATAACCTGTGTCCCATGCGCACCTCACCAGCTTTACTCTATGCTTCTTCTTTAATCATCCTACCTTGATCCCCCCTACAAAGGGGTTGTGAACCCGTTAAGGCTGGCTTCCTCCACATTGACAGATCCCACATTTCATCCCCCATTTACATCTCCATAGATTCTCCTTGCTTGGATGGTTGCATCCTAACCTTCCAGGTACTTCAATGAATGGAATTTTGAGGGAGATACATTACCTCCTCTACCTCTGACAACAAGGCATGGTCATACACCCCTGCCCTCCATAAATTCACCATCTTCTTCGCTAGGGCTTGATGAAGCTTCCTCCACTTTTAGACTGAGCCTCAGACCCATGTGGAGGGAGCCCATCCTCGTTGGAAATTCGTTGTTGCACCACCTCGCACGGAGGAGGAAGAAAACTATGACCTACATCTACCATTGGATTAGATCTAGTCGATCTGATCTAACGTCTGAGATCAAATTCCAAGGCAATGCTTCATACCTCAGCCTCGGGAGCTCCAAGTCACATGCAAGATGTCAGGACTCGCCACATAACCCAAGCCTCAACTGTGTACCGAGCCTAGTCCTACGTGCCTTGCCTCGCGTGAAAGGGATATTTACAGAGCCCGTGCCCTACTTTGGAGAATTGCATTTAGGTTCAATGTGTGCGGAGTGTTTGCACCTGGAAAAATTCAGAGATAAGCCATACATCTTTTCTTAATTGCATTTATTCTACATGGTCTACTTTGCATATTATACCCAAGAGGTTTGTATATGTTGCACTTATGTCCTATTTGGAACTTTATGTTATATCTTGTAAAGTTTTTCTTATAATTAGGCTCCCTAACTTGATGTGTTAATATCTTGAGCATTTATTCTCCAAATTTGATGAAATCAATCTTGTTTTAATGTTTATTTAGGATCTTTAATGTAACATATTTATCTATCTGATCCTCCTTTTGTTGAAAATTGAATTAAAAATCAGAGAGATGTATAGACCTTTAAAGCTCAATTAATTAACTCATTGTGCTTATTGTTATCTTT
The DNA here is from genome assembly GCA_037367405.1 of Ottelia alismoides. Classification (NCBI taxonomy): domain Eukaryota; kingdom Viridiplantae; phylum Streptophyta; class Magnoliopsida; order Alismatales; family Hydrocharitaceae; genus Ottelia; species Ottelia alismoides. The sequence continues at coordinate 270,834 of JAZKJV010011462.1, forward strand.
TTAATCATTGTTGACACTCCGATTTACCTTGAAACTTTGAAATATGATTAGGAAATATTTTCTTATTATTAATCATGATTTATAGTTATAATAGGGTGATAATATGTGTTAAAACCTTACTTGTTTTACCCTTGGTGCATTAAAGAGAAGATACCAAGTAGAGCTTTAACTGATTAGGTCTTTGGATACACGTATGCGTAAAACATTTACTTGAAATCTCGTAAATTAGGAGTTTTAATCATGAGTTTGTCTGTATTGTTGTATAATCGTTGTGTTCTTTGCATTCATTATCATTTTGTAAGCATATAAACTATTCACATAGAAAAAAGAATCCATAAATACCATGCATGCATTTTAGTGTTATTGTTCACACTTGACCTCGATGACCACTTAGAGTAGCCTAATTGCATAATTTAGAACCAAATAGATAGCTTGATCAATAGTTTCCATGTGTTCAACCTTAGGCTTATCTAGGATATTTTAACCGAACCACTCCTTGTAGAGATTCTCGCTCGATTTTGATAGATTGCTAATTGGTCGTATTGCAACGAGTCAATATTAAGCTAGCCAATTTAGCATTCATCAAATGACACCATTACCGAGTATTTTTGTTCAAACTTTGTGAACTTCACTCTGAACATGTCAAAGAGTACATCTTCTGAGGTCCTTGGACTCATGACCCACTTGAGTCTAGGTTCACTCACTTCGAGGATGGTTATACACCAACCAACCCCTTCCTCTCTTCCCTACTCACCGAGGAAAACCTTCGCCTCAGTGAGGTTGATTTGAGTTCAACAACCTCTTCTAATTTGAACCTTTTTTTCTAATAAAAGTTTATAAGAAGATTCAATCAAAATACCACTAAAGAAGCAAAATGATGATGGGGAACATCGTGAGGACCATATACAAATGATACTAGCTAGACTTACCGTATTTAAGCACTAGAATGACATTTTTAGAGCTCGGATAGGATAGTTGAATGTAGGGGTCGGTGTAACCATGGATGCAGTCCACAACCCAAGACAGTTCCAGGTACAGAATTACCTGAGTCCTGTAGAACCCGAGGTTGAATATGAGTTGAAGCCATATTTTTTGAACTTGTTGCCGCACTTCAATGCGAACCCACGAGAAACCATATGCATTCCTAAGGGACTTTGAGCTTGTTTGTGTTATCCTTAGGCACCCTAGGTCTTGGTTCGTTTCCTCTCCTCCATTCACCGCTCCAACACCGCAGGGGAGCGTCTTTTGTCGCCAGGTGTCAAACTTGGCCAAGGTATGGGAGATTCAAGGCTCGAGAAAGGACCAAAATGGTATTAATCGAAACGGAATTCTTGGCATTAATCGAAAAAGAATTCTTCATACATGAATCTTTTGAATGCAACTTGGGATTAAAAACTAAATTGTTTATTACAGGTTGGGGGATAACTGCTAAAGGTATATCCTCCTCAACTGAAGATACAAGGTACTCCATAAACTAAATAACGTCTCCATGATGTTGTTGTGCTCGTGTCCTCCTCCTCTGAGTGGGTATCCTCGTCCTTTGCTGAAGGGGCTGCTGAGCATAATGCCTCTCCTCCTCATCCTCCAAAGTCTCCTCAGATAGAGCCTCAGAGACGACCCACTTCATTTCCCTTGCCTGGTCAGGTACGAGCACAATCCTCCCACTGGTGAGTGACATATTATTAACATCATCACGTGAAAGAATCTTATGCCCAGATCTAAATGGGTCTGAGTAGTATACGTGACCAAACTATTGCTGTAACTATGACTTATTCAGGCTATTAGGGTTAGCCTGAAGCTATGCAGGAATGGAGGTAGAAGGTGTTGCCTGCTCGTCTTGCCATTTAGATAAATGGTTGATGTCCAGTTGTATGTCATGAATTTCATTCCGATAGGAACAAAGATCCTCGAGAATCTAGCATTGGAAATCAATGGGTCCTGACGAAGAGGTCTATTTATGAGATGAAGAATATCACGAGGAATGGACTGATACGTTTGTTGTTGCTACTGTGGTGATGTCGGTATTGCGGGCCCTGCTAGCTCGCATGGTACATCTCCTGACAACCAAATTGTTGTTGCCTGTATTGTTGGGGGTGGTAAGTCTAGGGTTAGGCTATGCCAAAAGAGGTGATGGGGGTGAATGTGGTGTTGTAAAAGGTCAAGGGATGCTGGTAAGACTGATGGTCTCTCGTACTTCCCTACTTGGCATGGTCTTGTGTGTGGCACACGACGTTCACCTCCCAAACCTAAGGAGGCTCCTCCATAGCTGTCTCGGTTGATGGTGGTTGCTGCTGGCAAGATTGGGTGTAGGACTGGTCCTCTACCCAAGGTTGGGGTGGCCCTGGCATCGATTGCTCATGCACATGGTGTACTCGAAAGACAGGAGCAGCAAATACAGTCGTGGAGAGTATTTTCATCTTGGATACCCTCTCAGGCAACTCCTCCATCTACTTTGGGAGCTTATATAGGCTTTCAAGCTCATTCATCCTCTTATCGACCCGCTCAACTAATGTCAACTTATCTGCAATGATCCCCATGTTAGGAATCATGTCTTTGGAGAGACTACAACCTTCTTTCCCCTTCTGGATAAAAGTGTGATGAAGGACTCTGTATATTCCATGTTGGTGGTCTGTGAGTGGCTTGTCTCAGCCATCTTCTTGAATACCTTCCAGATGGTATATACTCCTAATGATGTGTAGCTGCCCCACTGGCAGCGCTCACTAAACCATGCACCTCAGGGTTGAGACCGCTGAAAAGAAACTGGACCAGAATGGTATCTTCCATACCATGACATTGGACACTTTTGTAATATGTCTTTGAATCTCTCTCATGTGTCATAAAATGACTCATTGGGAAGTTGGGAGATACTAGTGATCCTATCCTCGTATGATTAGTTCTACTCAAAGTTATAACTTCTTTTAAAAACAGGTCCTCGAACCGATTGTAGGGGGTCACTACTACAACTAGATTCTTCAACCAGTAGTCTACCTTATCCCCAAGGCATATGGTAGGGTTGTGAGGAGCTCTGACGACACCTCTGCTCCCTGGTCCCCAAGTATGAGCTGCACATTTTCCTTCCATTTCTAGATAGCTTTAGCCTTAGTGTTTAGTTTCGTGTCTTTTATTTCGTCCTTAGTCAGTAGTCTAGCACAGAATTGAGATCTTCGATCGTCGGAGCTCTCAGCTCCGGATGTATTTCATCCAGTTTTTGATAGTTTCCTTCTCACCTTTCACGTCCCCTTCATTCCTCAACACATTCTCCACTCCCTCGCCCCATCAGATCAACTTGATCCTCCTTGGAATGAGATCCCGGTGCTCTCCTCCACCTTTACCGGAGCACCTCCACATCCTTCCATTTCACCATCTAGTCCACCAAATAATAGCCCATACCTTGTGTCCTTCGCTTTGGCATGATAGTGCACGTGCTTGCAGGTCTGGAGGGGGTCATCTGAAACCCATTCAAGGTTCAAGAACCGCCCCAGAAACGAAGTCCCTCTAGAGATCCCCCGTCGAGCTCTGAAGCCTTTTGAGGCATCAATCACCTGCGGGACGATGAGACGAAGCTTCCACGCCTATCAACAGAGCAACGAGTGGTCGGAGGCGGTCGTCGTCTGATCAAGCTTCCACACCTATTAATAGAGCAGCAACAGATCAAAGCTCGGGAGGGCAGACATTTTTGCATGTTCTTCCAATCATCTTCCCTACCGTCTGATCAAGGTTGAAGTCCCAGATTGAGCAACTACTGTTAGATCAACGTGAGCCTCCACCGTCAGATCCCATCGGGGGGTCTAGTCCTAGCCATTGCAGATCGAACCGTCATCGTGCGTTGACGACACGACATGTGTCAAGTGAAGAGATCTCCACTGTCAGTTGGCACGTATATATTGGGTAAAATTTTCACATACCCCCAACCTTTTTGTATATTTTCATATAATATTAAAAGTTAGGTCTGAAGTGTAAATAATTGGGGATATTTTACAGAAACCCCCTACCTTTTTGTAAAATTACATTGACGTCCATGCCAAGTCACCTCATGTGGCCACCCACATGAGGAGGGTATTTTGCAAACATTACCCTACGATTCTTTGTCTTTATATTTAGTCCAGAAAGTTGTATGATTGGATTGTACATAGGACCTTGATTGTTTTGTATATTGCACTTATACCCTGACAAGCGATTATAATTTAAATATGCATGGTTAAATTGCACACCCACCCCTCAATTTTTTAGGGTTATGGAATGCAAGTAAGCTTTTTAATATTTACGACAAGGTCCCTACTAATATTCAATTTTGTGCTTGCTTACTTAATTTTTATAAATATCATCCGTGCTCCAAAATCTATGCAAAATAGCACAATGTACCTGGATGCATGTTATTGCATACTATATTTTTGTTTTGCATTTTATGGACTTTACATATTTATTAAAAATAAAAGAGCACATTTTGACCTTGTTTGATTTAGAAAATACCTAAAAAATATAAAACCCTTTTGAAAATTAAAAAAAATATCTATTAGAGTATTTCCTACATTCAGATCAAAAAACCCTAAAATAGAAAAAGAAAATGATAAAAAAATAAAAAAAATATCCAAAATCCTATAAAAATTTCTTAAAAATTCCAAAAATATTTGTTTCTATTTGATAATTTTATTTAAATGTATTGTTACATATGAAAATTAGTTTTGACTTTATTTACTATTTCTAAATAAAAAAATCAACTTATTTGTTTAATTCTTATTTACGATATTTTTGACTTTAGAAATACATAAAAATATAAAAAAATTATCTGTAAAATCACAAAAATATTAGAAAAATATGAAAAACATAAAAATATTATATATTGTAAATTTTGATCATTTTTGTATATATGTATAATTATATACCCTGTATTATATTATATTATATTATATACCCATATATAGTTTATATTTTTATTACTTATTATAAATACCTTATAAATATTTTTAAAACATAATTATATAATATAAAATGGGCCATATTTCTCAATCTTTTTCTGATTTCAATATTTATTATAATATATACTTTATATTATATCTATTTATACACCCATATACATACATACTTACTTACTTACTTACAAATATTATGTAACATTGAAATTAAAAAGAAATTAAAAAATTATTCAAAAAAATATATACATATAAAAGAAAATCAAATAAAAATTTAAAAACAAAAAACCCACATAAAAAGATAGTTGTGTACATAATTCATTCTTGATTAGCAATAATCATTGCGGCTACCTTGATTGCTCTCAGTGGTTCAACATCTAGATGCTTGCATGTTATACATCTTTGTTTATAGAGTATAATAAACAATACTCCATGTTTTCTTTGTTATTTATTGATTCATTATATGTTGTGGGTACTTGTTGTTGAACCTAGGCTTCATGAGCAGTCGCCTCAGCGACGCTCCATCTTCGATTTCTGAGTGCAGATATTTTCAGACCCTCGTGGAGCTCGGTTCAACAAATGGAGTCATTGTCGGGGAGCAACATAGTGTAGCCTAATTTGTACATACTTGCTTTTTCTTTTCTTTTCTTTCTTTTCTACACACTTTTCTTTCTTTCTCTTGCTTGTATGTATTTATAGCTCTTATTTCTTTGTATAGATCATTTGACTATTTATGCTAATATTTCTCTTATTGTGTTTTTATGTGAGGGCCCGCTATGCGAGGATTACTTCTTAGGGAGACGAGGCATCCAAGCATGGTGGAGACTGGCCTTCTTGCCCTGGTCAGTAGGAGAGGTAGCGAGCACAACAAGAGGACCTTTAACATGCATTTTAATTTAGTAGTTTAGTTTATTCTAGGTGAGAGAGTGATTCCTTATTCATTTATTCATTACTATTTTTAATTATACAAGGATTTGGATATTACTCTACTTCACGAGGTCCCTTGCCCAGGTGATTGTTCACTTGGGGGCCTCGTCATGGCTTTTTCATGTTTTCATGCTTTTTATTTTACTTTGTTTTCCGATGTCTTGAGTTTTCCGTCTTTCTTTTTGTTTGTTTTGTGTGCATGGAGCCCTAGATTTTAGGATTGTTTGTTTTGGTATAGGTCCAAACACTAAGAAGAATCATATACGTATAGTCTCTTGCATTTGGATCTAGTCAAATCAATAATTGTTAGTTATTTGGACTTTAACCCACATTCCAAGAGAGGCATCATACATCGCTAGCAGGACCTGTTGTGGCGGGCACCGAGGTGTCTCCAAGACTGGATTCTTGGGTTCATTTATGAATAATTGACATATGGTTCATCACGATTAATAGCATCTACTATTTAGATTTTAGGACCGCTTGTCTTGATAATTTGGTCCAACCCTAACAAGAATCATGTGCGTATTGTCTCTTACGTTTTGATCCAATCAAATCACTAATTGTTAGGTATTTGGATTTGAACCCACATGCCAAGAGAGACACCATACATCGCTAGCAGGATCTGTTGTGGTGGGAACTGAGGTGTCTCCAAGTCTGTACTATCGGGTTCATTTCTGAATAATTGACATATGGTTCATTACGATTAATAGCAGCTTCTATTTAGGATGATTTTTTCGATTGCACACCGCCATGTAGATAGGTTTAAAAAGCATATTTTGCATACCACATGGAGAGAGCTGGGAAGCAATGTAAGTCCTCTAACTCCACAGGCATCATTGGATTCTTTCGTGAGATTTTCATCATTGAATTGATTTCCATGGATTTTTTGTTATCTTCCTCTGATTTTAAATACTTAGGACTTAAATGAAAATTCATAAAATTATTAGACGATTTTATGCAAAATATCCAAAAAAAGTGAAAACCTAAAAAGTTAAAACAAGGGGACTGCTAAATAAACTTTGATCTTAATTAAAATCTGTTATGGATTGCATTGTTTGGGGTTCGTAAAGCCCTCAGTATTTTCAGGTACCTTAGGAGGGGACCAAAACCCCTCCCATGAGAGAGGCACAACCCGCTGAGTATTAGAGTCAAAAATCCAGTCTGTAACTACCTTGTGTATCGCCTGGATTTCCGAAGTAATGGCACTTATATCGTACGTTGACGAGTATGACTTGGTCAACGATGGTGTTCCCACCTTGTGTGGAACACCGACCCTGCCTAAAGTACCGAGCTTAGGCCTTTCCCTCACATGTATGTATGTCTCATCGTCTTGCATCCGAGTAGGGCCTTGCATGTTCACGGGTGATTCCGTTGCGAGTAAGGTTTGAAGTAGTGGTTTCTCCTATCGGCTTCCTCTCTCTCATTCTTTGCCTAAATAGGGATCCAGGAAGGGTTACAAGGACCTCAAAAAGTGCAGACTACATGTTACAAAGGAGGTGAACAAGTATGAGATACTTTTCCGGTACTACTCTCGTTCATATAGGGTTAACGTCTAAGGACTTGTTAAAAGATATGCTTGAAATAACAACTCTAACAATGGAAAGATAAAAATAGTCGATCCTTTACGGCTTTACACGTGTAGAGTTTGTGAACCCATTTTGTATTGTGTTTTGTATGGATCTAGATTAAGGTTCAAAGATCAAAGTCCCGCGTCCTTGCGCAAATTTTGTCATGATTGTTTCCTCTTTAACCCCTTGCTCATTTTGAGCCTTTCTACTATTTTACACTTCCTTTGTTCTTTGTTGACCATCATATCCTTCCTCATGCATCAACCTTCCTTTTCCTCTACGATATCGATCCATGGATGATCTAGTCGGGACTTTGTCGACACCTATATCGATTCCATGGACTCGCCATCATCAATAATTCGAGGAAATTCCCGAGACCCCGATTCAGACCTTGCGAACTGATCTCCAGACTCCTCGTCTTCTTTCTACTTTCTTTTTATCTCTTGAATAAAGTGAGACCTCCCTTGTCCCATTACCACCCGTTGTGAATGGGGTCAATCCACATCTCTTACTCCACTCACAAGTACCTGAGATTGACCCTAATCTCAGGTTCATCATTTCAATTGGTCTTTAGTTTCACATTTGGTCTGATTGGGATTCCTTTTACATTGCAGATAGAAGTCAGTCCTGGATCCCAGTCTAAGGTTCATTTTGTAAGATTCAGACCTTGAGATGGCTCCTCCCAGCGGAAAGGGAAAAGGGTCAGGATAACTACCGCCCCATACAGAGTAGGGCTCAATGCCCGATCATAACCAGGTGAATGCTCAGTTGTTGGCTTCCATCAAAACCATTCAACAGTAGCCAACTGAACAAGCTCTGGCCCAGACTAGATTCCAATACATGCTGAACGATCTGAGGAACAAACCAAGAGGAGGAAGAGGAAGAAATGAGGAAGAACAACCCTGTGATGATTAAGAGGAGGAAGAGGAGCCAAGGAATGAGAACCCTAAGCCTACATTGAAAGAGACATATAATCCTAAAGACAGCCAGATGACCGAGTGGATTTGCACCCCACTGGTGCATGCTCACTTTGAGCTAAAGCCCCAGTTCCTTGCTCTTCTGCCCACCTTTCACTAGAATACCAATGAGGAATCGTACATTCACCTGTAGCAGTTCTCTCGCATCTGCAAAACTATACACTACCCTAACATCCCGTTAGGTGTAGTAAAGATTACAACATCCCTCTTTAGTCTCCAAGACAAGGCCTTGCATTGGGTCAACCATTTGGGGAAGATCGTGACGACTTGGGAGAAACTTAAATCTGCGTTCCTTCATAAGTTTTGCCCTCTCGGTCATCTCAACCAGATGTAAGTCAGGATTAGCAACTTATCTCAGGCTACCCACGAGTCCATTCATGAAGCCTAAGAGCCATTCACTAATCTGCAGGAGAAGTGCCCCCACCACGACATACCGAGAACTAGCTTGGTCCAACATGTCTTCATGGGCTTAACCAAAACTCAGATATTAGTCGACGTTGCATGTAGGGGATCCCACTTCAATAAGAATGAAGATGTAGTATGGCAGATGTTCGAAGAAATGGCCGAGGGAGAGGTTGCCCTCTCTTCATCTCATGCTTATCAAGGGAAACCTCATGTCCTCCACAAGCTAGTGAATATGGCAGCATCCCACGAGGCAGAGAGAGATGAGAGCTCCAACCTTAGTATCATCAGGGGTCCATCCCTATAAGGTTTATATCATCGAGAAGCGATCAGAAGATCTAGAAAAAGTAATTATGATCGAACAAAGAACCCAAAATCTGGACAAAGTGGATCAGATCACCAAGAAATTGGAGTTGCTGGTGAGTACCATCACTGCCTGCCAATCTGCGTCTCCACCGCCCGAAACTTCTGCTGAGAATAAAGATGAGCTGGCACCGCCGCATCATCCTCATCCCAGTCAGCACAGCCAACAGTCCAGCTCATGTACTACGTGCAGACTCTTGATCAGGTATTGTAGCAACAGCAGTTGGTGGTTTACCAACCAGAGCCCCTGTCTTCCTATGATCCATTCTCTCTTCCACCGCCTCTCATTCAAGAGGTGAATGGAGTCTAGTCGAATGACACGTAGCCGACCCATCCAAGCGGACCTCAGTAGGGTCAGCCTGCAAACTCACTTCCATTCCCCTAGCATCAAGGAGGGAGATTTGCCCAGTCCCAGCCTCAGCCTCAGTACCACAAGTCTCCACAAGTCCATAATAATTGGAGACATACTCAGCAATACCTGCAACCTCCGCACCGCTAGCACCGACCGTATCATCAGTACGCGGCTGCATCTCACCAATAGTATCCTCCTCCTCTCTACCATCATCAATATCAGCTTCCTCCGTCACAACAATAGTATTAGCAACACCCTTCTCAGCCTCCGCACCATCATCCACAACGTGGGCAGCACGTTGAACCTTCCAAGACAGTTCATGTGAAACCAAGCCCCGATTGTCTAGCCTAGTTAGTCAAAGGCCTAACAGAGATGACCCAGAAGTTGGATGACCTTACGACCACGAAAACTCCAATTCTGACCCAGGTCGAAGCCAACCAAAATAACTTTAAGCACAAAGAGCAGGTAGAATGTGAAGTTTCGTCTATGCCTGTAGAGTCAGATAATAGTGATTTTGTTTTGTCTAATGTTGTTACTCTTAGGAGCGATAGGAGCTTGCCTCCATCTGCCATGATCAAGGGGAAGAATAAAGCTTCATATGGTGAATCGTCATCTTCTGCATCAACCATGCCATCTACATGTTCGAGTGAGTAAGAATAATAAGGAGGAGCCATGCCAACAGCTAGCCACCACCATCTTCAACAAAAAAAACAAAAAAATCAAAAAATGAAGAAGATGAAAAAGATGGTCGCATTCAAAGTGAAGCTGTGCCAACCATGGAGGAGCAAGTACCAACAACTGATCCAGCGCCAGCCGATGGAGCGAAGACCACAGATTTTCGATGTCCACCTGCTGTAGCAATAACGACAGTTCAATATGGTACACCTTTTTGCAGCCTGGTTGTACAAACTATTGTGGGTAGGAATTCTGATGTAAATAAGAACAATATTTTTGATTTCATTACTGTACATATTCCTTTTCGTGATACAATTGAAAAATCCAAAAAAAATCAAAACTAAAAACTGCATTATTTGACCCAAATGTTGTGGATATTCTTGAGACCTTGATTGTTGAATTGCCTTTGCTAAAAACCATGGAATATATGCCCACTATGAAAAAGGGCTTGAAAGAAGCATGCACGAGCAAGCGCTGGTAAAACCGCAATAGCAGTCGCCAACTAGTTGAGAAGCTCACCCTCACCATGGCTACTATGACAACAATAGGCAACCTCCCAGAAAAGAAGCCCGACAAAGGAGCACCCTTGATTAGATGCAAGATTTTCGACCAGGTCTTCGAGCGAACTTTGTTGGATAGTAATACTTACATGACTAAATTGTAATTACAAAAAGAGTAGGGGCTTATTAGATGTTTACCCAATATAGTACGCCATCTAATGACGTTAATGAAATCACTTGGACAGATGGTGCACGGTGGACAGTGGATACCCCTTCATCAACTAACGCCTAGTATTAGATCTCGCTGGAGATCATACAATGGAAGCTTGGCTTGGTCTGACGACAACTGCGTAATCTAGACGAAGCTCCTGATCTGATGGTCGTGATATGGCCTAGAAGAACACGGTTGAAGCTTCACTTGGGCAAGCTTCAATCAACAAGATCTCCATCATCTTGCCACCTTGAGCACTCCCAGATGGGCCAAAATAGAGCCTAGGCTTCTCTATAGTGTTTGATATACTCACAAATGTCGGGAAATATCGATGGGGTCCTAGCACTTGAAGAAGACTAGAGCACTTGAAGTGCACGTTCTAGGCACTAATGACCTTAAGATGGGTCATTCAGGACCTGGTACCTGCATGAAAACAATGGCAAAACTAGAGAAGGATCCTGTAAGTTATTTGGTGGAGATCGAGTGGAAATGGAGCGAAGCGTGTGCTCTCAGGTGAAGGACGAAGGAGTGAGAGCATCAGACTCAGTCTGGGGTAGATTGAGTTGATATGTGTGGTTGCAAAGGTGGAGAAGGTGTGGGAGAAGATGATAAAGGTGGAGATGGGGCTGAAACAAGGATTTGTGAGGGTGTACAATGCTGGAGCTACTAAGCTCTGACATACTTTAACCTATGGATTTACACTAAAACATGGATTAATTGCATGAAAGAAAGGCTGAAATGAAATACAGGGAATGAAAACTTACTAAAATGCAAGGAAAGAAACATCTTATACATGGAAACCAAACAACAGAGACTTCACCGACGAGACTCCGGACAAATCCGATAGGGAGCGAGTTATCACCAAGATCAACTGATCTGGGAAGGGATCTGAGGGTTCAAGGCACAAAGAAGTACCAAAATTCAAAAAGGCTCGGATGGCTATTATTTATACAAGGGCTGAGATGAGCTTCAAAAATTACGGTTTGCGAGCGGATCAATGCTCTACTAACCAAGGCGAGGGCTAGGCATGGAAGAGGAATATGGTGAAAAGCTTTTTCATGTAGAAGTCGAAGTGCCTTGGGAAGTGTACCAAGGAGGAGAAATTGGAGAAAAGGGGATGTTTGTGTCTCACAGAGAGCAGACCTAGGGAGGGAGGACAATTGACCCGAGGTCAACTCTCCTCGAGCTCCCATTGGTTCACATCATCCACTTAATGAGAGAATACGGAAAAAAAGAATAAATAAATGACAATAAAATAGGAAATGAATTAATTAAATAAAAGTTATAACATAAAAGATGTTTTTATTTTATATAGTATTTTATTATGATTTTTATTTATTTTTACAGTTTAAGTTATTATGCGTTAATATCTACATGTATATTTATAGGTATTTTTACCTATATATTTAGGTTTTTTTAATTTTGTTTTGTATTTCATATTTTATTATTATATTTAGATATTTTATATATTTATAACCTATTTAGTTACACATTTACATATTTTTAGTTTATTTTTTTGATTTTATTTATTTACTTAGATAAATATGTACATGTATAATATAGATATAGTTTACCTATATATTAGGATACATTATTTATTTGAATACATTTTTGTGGTTTTTTATATTTGTTATTTAAATTTATTTTTATAATATTTACAAGTATATAAAAATATAAGGAAGCTAAAAATATGAATAGTGAATATACTGAATATTATATACATGTTTACAATACAATAAGGACCCAAAAGTCAACTTTTGCATCTCAACCCCAAATTAAATAATTACTTCATTAAAGAGAAAATTTAATTTTGTGAACAACATAGGTGAGTTTGGTCAATTTTGAGTTTATATGGAGGAGATACTGGTTTATGAAGTTTTCTTTACGACCTTTTGTTATGTGTGTCTCGGTTGCACTTTATATTATTTTTGAGTGAAATCTATTTTATATTTTCTTTGTATTTTTATGTACAACTTTCATGTTCAGAGTTTATTGATTTGATGTGTAAATAATAAAGAATGAAATAGGGCCCAAAAGGCTATATATAGGGTTAAAGAAATATGGTTTTAATAATATTTTCTGTGCATTTTGTCTTCCCTATCTCCCCCAATTTTATTCCTTGTTGACCAAGTCATCATGATGACTGGGTCTAGGGTCATTCACTGTCTTTGACACTTCATTCTTTCTTTTCTTTCCTTTACTCTTTTATTTTGGAATTAAATACCAATATTTATATAATATTTCAATGTCATTTATTGATTGTTAATCTGCACAAATTAATGTTATATCCATGCATTTAGCTAGGGATTTAAGGTCAAAATGAAAGAATAAAGATGATGAAATGGATATTCATCGGCAAGGTAAACCTCCATTCTTGTTTAGAGATGACATGAACCAACACATTGCCCTATGTAACCATGAAATGACTTTTGTCCTAGGAAAGAACCAGATTCACCTCACAACATTTTTTTGGGACTCAATCCAAATTTCAAGGACATGAGTTGAAGGGATCCTCGTGAACCAAGAAGTCATCCATAAAGACATCGAAGAAGTCACCCACCATGTCAATAGAAACTACTATCATGCACCTCTGTAATGTACATAAAACTTTGCATAACACGAAGGGAACTTAGCTGAATGCATAGATTCTAAAAAGGATATGTGAAGATTGTCTTCTCTCAATCCTTAATGACCAATGGCTACTTGGTTGTACCCTGAGTACCCATCTAGAAAATTGAAGAGCTCTTTCCCTGCCAATCTCTTCAATATTTAATCAATAAATGGGAGAAGATAGTGATCTTTTTTTATAACGACAGTCAAGTGCATGTAATCCAGCCACGATGTAGGTATTCTCGCTTGCATATCCTCTTCATCCATGTTGATGATCAACTGAATACCTGACTTCTTCAAAACTACATGAATAGGAGAACCCACTTGGAATCGGAGAAGGGATATATGAATTCCACCCCATACAACTTCTCAATCTTCTTCTTAACCACTTGCTCAAGTTCAAATTTAGCTGACGCTGTTACTCACAAGAGAGTATGGCATCATCATTTAGGTGTATATGATGTGAACAAAGGACAAGGTTTTTCCCATGGAGATCAGGAATGCTCTAGCCTATGTCCTTGTCATCCTTTTATAAATTTTCTAGCAAGAAAAACTCTTGATACTCGATAAATCATGAATTAATGATGATCGTGTACCTATTCTCTGAGCCCACAAGGAAGGCATATTTAAGTACTAGAGGTAATGGGGTGAGCTCATGAATGTCATGATCATCTGAAAAGTCTTGCTCAATTGAATTGGGTTTGATGGTGGTTGTGACTAGACCAATCTATTAAATAGTTGCCACCAACTATGCTTGCTCAAGAGTTGGATCGTAAAAAGTATCCAAGAACTCGTCATAACAACATCCAACTCGTCATACTCACCCTCCAATTAACCTGTTGGGAATATGTATAACATGATCAAGTTGACCTTTGAGTCATCGAGGGTATAGAGAGATGCATTTGTGTATCTCTGCACTCTGAAAATGATCTCTGGAAGATTTACAAACTGTATCATGTAAATTGACCTCTATAGGTGAAAGTGACTCATATGTATATGCTAGGTTCTATTTTCATGGCCCAACGATGTCAACTTGATCACAGTCTTTGTCTGAAGTAGAATAATTGGTGATGCTCTCATCATAAGGGTTATGCCACTTTGTCTCCTGAATCTCCATTTCTATATTCTTACTATGTGCACAAAAATGTATCTTCCCAACATTGTAGTAAAAAAAGCACTCTTTTATAAAGGAAGGACCAAGCTAGTATAATCTAGGAATCATGCTGATATTGAGGGATCTCTATATCAAAAACAATGAAGTCTACTCTATATTTTTATCCCTTAATGGGTAAGATTACCTCTTAATAGATTTATTTGTGAATTGAAGATATGCTCTGGATTGCTTGAGCGAGCATAGACTGAGATTTTCTACCTAGATGGTTGGTAGGACATTAATTGAAGAGGCATTGTCTAAAAGGATGTATGCAAACGTGGTGTCAACATTTGAATCTTCATAAAATGGCACACATATCTCTTTTCTTCCTAGGGATCTCATTATGAATGGAGCATGTGGTAGCTGTGGACAATACATGTTTCTCTACTTCAATATTTTTCTTTCTGCTCATACTTGTAGGTGCGCATCTTACCTTAAGAAATTTCTTCATCCCATTGGCCAAGTATTTAAGAAAAGGCATCTCAACCTTGATATATTCCTTAAATATTCTTTCTAACTTATAAAAACCTTTTAGATTTTTTTATTTTCTTCTCATGTATGCATTAGAGAACAAGGAAACAAGATTATTTTCAGAGATAAATCAAAATTAGAAATTGGAATTTCTTTATTCAAATAAAAATAGAGTTCTTATTAACTACATTATGTACACGACTCGAATAAGATTGGAATCCAAAATACGGGGACTCATAAACTGATGCATCTGTTGGGTATTGCAAATCAAGATCATTGACTCTAGACTACTCACTGGACTTGTAACCTGACTTTGTGGTACTCCTCTTATTCTTCTTTTTGGAATTTTGCATTTTTTATTTTTTTTGGCATTTTGGGACTTCAAGTCCCTCTTCGGCTGTTGACAGTGGTGTGCTCCTCCTCCTCCGAACTCCCCTCGGTTCAGGTTTCGTCAGAACTCTCCTCCCTCTCCCACGCCCCAATCCGATACTTGCATGGTACTTCCACTCCTGAGAGAAATATTATATGTAACATTACGTGAAAGAATCTCATCTTCAGAACTAGAGTTCTCTAAAGTATATATGCAATCCTCTTGTTTATGTGAGTTATGGTTCATGTTTTTGGGGTTCATTTGAACTTGGGCAGGAATGGAGACCTTCAATGCTGACAATTCATTCTTCTAAAGAGATAGCTAATAAAAAGATACCTTCATGTCATACTGCTCATCACGAGTCTAGAAATCTCGCCAAAAATGTGGCGTAGATGGGAGGAAAGGCAACCCCTAAATCCAGAATTTGTGGGGGTTGATGCTGGGGTGGGTGAGAAGGATGTATGGGGCCCTACTGACTCAACTGAAGGTACTATGTTGGCTAATAGTGTTGCTACCTTTGTCGATTCTGGGTTTGATGGGAACTTTCAAGAATGCAAGTACGAATAATTCAATTGATAATGTAAAATCCCATGCTTCTGTGCTGGGACAGTGCTACCCTCATGGAAATTGGAGGAGTATCTGAACCCTGTGTGCTTCCTCCAACCTATCTAGTAGCACAAGGTCTTGGCTATAAAACAACCTATTTACCTCATACATACGAGGCGAGTCCACTATCATGGTCTCAGAAGATGGATTGTTGCTATTGTTTGCTAGCTAGAGGAGGTATCCTCGGTCCAACTGATCTATGAATCTACACATGGTTGCTCTTGAATGTAATGCACATGGTAGACTGTAATATGTGGTGCTAAAGGTGTGGTGACATTAAGGCTGGTTACCTTCATCACTATCTCACTCATCTACTGAGGGAGTTTCTTGAGACTCCAGCTCTGTCAACTTATGCCATTCCCCTACTTTCTTCTCGATCCATTCGACCTCTGTAAGCTTCTCATGGAATATCCCTAAGCCAGGGAGTGGGTTCTTTATCATATATGCTCTAAATACCTCCTTATGCAGACGTCCAAGTGTAGCTTCTGATATGTACTGGAGGCTATTTATCCACGATTGTTCTCAGCCATCTCCATGAGAATCGTCCAAACAACTTTAGGATCTCTATTCAGATAGTTGTGCCTACATGTAGTATTCACAAGGCCTCATACTCGAGGGTAAGTCCAAAGCAGAAACTCTAAACAAGCATGGTGCGGGATAAATCATGGCAAGGGTATTTCTTCAGCAAATCCTTGAACCTCTCTCAAGCCTCATGAAAAGATTCGTGAGACAACTAGGTAAAGTTTGTAATCTATGACCTCATTTGATTAGCCTACCAAGGAGGCTAAACTTCTTTAAAAATAGATCTCTCAAGATGTCCCATGTATACCCCTCTCTCCCCGGGTTCTTCAACATTATATAGCCTCTACTAAGGAATGAGGAAAATCCTGTAATTTGATGTAGTTTTGAGTGATCCTAGGGTGGTTCAAGTTAGAATGGCTCCCATGTGCGATTGCCATAAAATTTAGGCAACAACTATAGAAAAGGGGGCTTCAAGTTGAATTTCTCTGTAATGACATGGGTTCGGATCCAGTTATGGATTGACTAGCCCCATGGTTACTAGCCTCTTGCATGGTCTCGACACGTGGTGCATCATTCTATCATATACCAAGTCTCAATTGTTCATTCTCTATTGGTGATATGCCATTTTCTACTCAGATTGTGTAAATCCAGCAAGGAACTCAAAGAATACATAACAAATTATTTACTACGCATCACGAAAAATGTGGAATATTTAGCAAACAATTTGCCAAAATAATGTTAGTTCATTGTATGAACTAGAAAATGTAGCACAATGATTTGTGCTTCTAAAAATAAAATATATAAGGAAACTATTTCCTTTCCAATTTCTAATATTGATTATGAATAAGAGAGATAAATTAGAATTACCTTTGATGCGTGAGTTTCTACGAAAGAAACCTCCTGAATCGAAGTTAAATCTGTAGACTTCTCTCTCGTGGGTGCATAGATGAGTCTTATTGCTTCCCAAGATCTCGGAAGTCGATTAGGCAACAATAATAGAGTTATAAGAGTTGTAGACTCTCAAGACTCTCTCTCTCTCTCTCTCTCAAAGGGGCACGAAATTTAGAGAAGGACGTGCTCTCTTGATTGTTGTAAAAAAGGAGAAGGCCTTGCCCTCCTTTTATACTCAAAGCACATGTCCTACATGTGCCATGGTAGCCCTTGGATTTTAAATCAAGGGCTAAGACTAAGTCCTAATTCAATAAGGATGATTGATGAATCCTCATTCATCACTCTTTATTCTTTTATTTTAGCTAAAAATCTTTGCAAAACACCATGCAGATACTTGTAAATACAATAAGTTATCAAAATGCATGCTTTGTGTAAATATCAATAATTAGCATGTTTTTTTGTGCAAAAATAAAAGAATAAAGAAAAAAGGGGAAATATTTAGAATAAATATTGAGTGACCTGAACCCAAGAGAGGGTACAATATTGGCCCGATCGCCAAATAAACAAGTAGAGAGAGATAGGACCATTCACCATATATATACCTCCTTCATGTATATATTTTATTTTATTAAAAATAAAAATAAAATAAAAAGTGTTTTTTATTAATTTGTATATATTTTTAAAAATAAAATAAAATTAGAAAAATAAAATAAAAACAAAAAATTCTCTCTCTCTCTATTGTACATATACCATGTATATAGAAATAATACACCTATTTATTTTACCCTTGTAAATAAATAATAAAAATCAATAAAAATTTATTTTATACTCTAAATTTCATGTTGTAAATAAATAAAATATAAAATTAGAGTATTTGTAAAAAATAAGAAATTAAAAATAAAAATATAAAATACATAGGTATTTTATACATGTATATAATATTATATTATGTATATACATTAATTTATTTTTCAAAAAAATGAATAAAAATCACTAAAAAATAGTTTAAAAATAAATAAACAATTTTCATTTTATAACTATTTTTAAATAAAATCATTTTCTATTTTATTTTTAATTTATTTTTTGGTTTGTTGAATTCTTATTGGTCCATGGGGGATTGTTGACCCCCGGTCAACTCTCCCCCCTGGACCACTTTCCACCCGGATCCAGTTCCAACCCGATTTCGCTGATTTTTCTAGAAATGATCCATCAACCATTTCCATCGATCCGAGGCTCCGATTGTTGAGGAGCGATCTCCACGCCGACCTACTCTCTTAGGGATCCGCTCCTTGGAATACGCGCCCGACCCCCATCTTCTCGGACCTCAGCTCGTATAAAGCTTGACTTGGAGCTGTAATTTCATTCATCTTCGGCCATCGCCTTTGGCTCCAGGAACCTCCATTCTCTTGCCTTGAGTGACAGCTAGGTTGAGGGAGTGTAGCAGCGAGGACCGAGGCCTCTAGCCTTAGATCTGGCGAGTCACGTCGCCTTGCTCCGCCACCAGCGAGCTCTAGCCTCTGGAGACGTCGCTCCATCGAGATGAAGATCCCAGGAGGACCAACACCTCCAGCATAGTCGCATTCACCCATTAGGTAGATCATCTAGCCTTTAGATTCGTTTGATTTCCGAGTTTTCGATTTCCGACCGTCGACCTTCACCGGATCCTCCCACATGCTTCGATCATCCATTCGCCCCTCCGATTAGCCCTTCACCCTCGCGAGACTCCTCTCCATCTTCTCCATCCCCCCATTCCCCATAGTTCACCCAAGTATAGGGTCATCGGCTCTCCTCCACCGTCGCTCGCCGGTGAGATACGCTCCGCCTCCCCTAGCCGCCCATTTCGCTCGTAACCGGGTCAAGGCATTTTGCCCTCGACCCAGCATTTGTTCTGTGCAGGTTTGCATGAAGAAGGACCTCACCTGGAGGTCTAACAACTGAAGCACAGAAGCTCCAAGACATTTATGCCGCCGGGCCGTTTCAAGACCTCCCAGCCTCATCGGAGCATCTCAGTAGTTGCGGAATGCCATCGACTCTTTTTTCCCCATCGTAGTAGCATCGGAGAACCTCCACACCGCGCGTATGGTCCGACCGAACTTTGCCGGAGGTGAGTTCATCGGCGTTCTTCTAGGGAGCGTCTCCACCGTCCGATCGAGCCCTCCCGCCAGTTCTGATCTCCACCGTCCCTCATCTGAGGGTCTCGATCGTTGGATCGATCTGAGGATCCTCTGCCAGCCGTTGATCGTCGAAGGGGTACCAGACCGTTTGATCTTAAGTGGACCTCCTTCAGCCGTTGGATCCTTAATAAGAGAGTAAATTACTCTTAGGCCCTCCTTAGTTTTTACATTTCGTTTTAGTCCTATAAATACTTTTGGACGTTGTTTATATTTTGGGCAATTTGCATGTAGGACCTCGTGTTTGTTTTAATTGCAACTTAGTCCATCTGTATGTGGAGCACGTGCATCGACACGTGACTTGTGGGTTTTTTACATGTTTTTCCCTGAACTTCTCAGCTGTTACTGATTGTATCTTTATAAATAGGAATGACAGATATGCCCTTGTTTATGTGAATCACTTGCGTGCCTCGTGCTCTTTTAAGCTTTTTGCATTTTCAGCCCCGTACTTTTTACGTGTTATTGATTAGCTGATTAGTTTTCTAAAATTGCACTTAGGTCCTCGTGAGCTGTCCTTTGATTGGATAAATAAAATAGCAAATTGACTCCAAAAATCATGAAATTTGGATACGTGGCTCCTACCACTGTGTAAAAATTTCACTAATTTTTTGGGACATTTTTTTGTTTTATATTATTAAAAATTCAAACCCCCTTATTTTAGCTACTGTCTAACTTTAAAAACCAACTAAAAATATTAAAAAGCTCCCAAAAATTCTAAAAAATTAATTTGCGCTTATTTTGTTGCCTTTTTATTTCTGTGCAATTCTTGTTGCATTTGGATATATAAAAATCATTTAAAATTCAGAAAAAATAAAAAAAAATCCAATTTATTTTTCTGTAGTTTGCTTTTCATTTATAGTTTTTTCACAAAATTGTTGCTAGATTTTTAGAGGCTATTTTTATATTTTTAAATAGCCTTTCAAATCTGGTTGCATAGTAGCTTTCATTTTTTATCTTATTTCATTTTATAAAATCAATTAAAAACTATAAAAATATGAGAAAATTACCAAAAATACTTGAAAAATCATAAAACCCAAAAATATTTTTATTTTAATTTTCTGACTTGTTTGATGTGTTGAATAATTTGTTGATTGTGACCTTTTTAGTTTTCTTTTACATTTTCTTAATAGTTAAAAATCATAAAAAATTTAAAAACCCATAAAATCCACCAAAAATATTTGTTCTTTTATTTTTGATTTTAGACTACTTCGTAGGCCTCGAGCCAATCCGTGCTCCTTGAGTTCGACCCTGGTCGCTATACTAGGTTAAATAAAATAGCGAGACCGTTATTTGCTTCCTTGTTTGATTTTCTGATTTGGTGGTCTTCTTTTCTTGTTGACTGAGCTTCGAGGTTCGGGTCGCAACGACCCACATTTTTACCTTTACCCGGATCACGAAAGTCTCATCATCAGAATGACGCCGTTACCGGGGAGCACAACTTAGTAGTCGCTTTTTGTTTTCGGTTTTTAGTTTCGCAGCTTTTTCGCGGTTTTTCTTTCTTCTGCTGCTTTTCGCGGATTTTTTCGTCTTCTTTTCTTTTCTTTTATTTTATTTTCTTTCATTTTATTTTTGTTTGTTTTTATTTTATTTGTTTTTATTTCCATTTTTGCATATATTTTCTTTTATTTTCTTTTGCATTATTATAATAACTGTGGTCTGACGCATTTCTGTTTATTTTTCTTGCAAGGGCCCGACGACCGAGGCAGTTTTCTTTGGGAAGACGACGCAACCGCGGGGATCAGAGGCGGCTCTCTTCTTTACGGAGCTGTAGGAGAGCGCGAGAGGAGTCGAGCAGAAGTGCCTGGGAGATTAGTGTAGCTGTAGACTTAGCTTAGCGTAGATTAATTTCTTTTCATTCATATTATTGTTGTAATAATACAGGGACCATGATATTCAGACTTGTGGATTGCCAGGGTTTGTTTCGTCGAGCACCGGTGTGCTCGGGGGACCCTACCGAATTTTTCACCGATTTTTGGTTTTTACGCCTTTTTATTTTATTTTGTTTCTTGAGGATTTGGCCTTAGCTTAGGAATTTTTATTGCTCTGTGACGTAATTGATTAGGACCCCAGCCTAATTAGACTGCCTGTTCCTATAGACCGTTTAATTGGACCTAATTAATTAATTAATAAGAAAAAGCTAACCTGGTCAATGGAGGGGTCATGTGCCGCTAGAGGCCGTATACACCGCTGGCAGGATCCGTTGTGGCGGACACCGATCGGCATCAGAGACTGAACTCCGACCCCTCCCGTTGATCCGTTAGCTCTTTTCGTACATAAATTCCTGTTAAGGCTGTTTTCTTCGCTGCATCATTTAGGTTAGATTTTATTCCTGTCTTTCAATTATGCGCGGATCATATTGCATGTAGAGAGCTGGAGGAAAGGTACACAATCTTACTCAGCACACATCATTGATTTTTATCGCGCATCAGCTTTTTCGTCTTCTCCCCCCGATTTCTAGACTTAATAAAATCAGAAGAACCGAAAAACTCATTAGGCGATTGTTTATATTTGAAAAATACATAAAAAAGAAACCATAAAATTGGAACTGCTAAAGCAAACTGGACCTAAAAATCACCTCATAAAAATTTTGTATTGGGAGAGTAATCCCCTCATTGGATGGTTTGATTGGGCGAGAGAGTGACACGCACCCTAGGCTAGAGCCACATATGACCCCTCTTCAGACTACTGCTTCTGGCCTAGTCGTTCTCTAGTGAGGATCGCTCCGGTCTCCAATAAAACGGGTCGCGATATCCTTAACAGAGCGAGCTGATCGGGTTGCCGGTAAACGGTCCGCAGCTTGTACTGGCTGGGAAAGATTTAGTTCGGGATCAGGACAGTCTCCTGGGGGCGTTGGATTCCTAACAACTTGCTAATCGCTCTGATAGACTGTCTTAGCACCAAAATAAAATCGACAAGATAAAAGATCGAACTCTTACGGTCATCAGCTCGTGTTGCGTTGGTGAATTTGGGGTATTGCTTGACCATCCTGTTTGCTTACTAGATGTTATCCGCCTGACTCGCCAGATCAAGATGATGGGTCAGAGTTCCCTTAGGCAGCCTCTGGTTGCACCGCTTTCGAGCACTCCTGTCTGCTCATCTAGGTTGGTTCGCGAGAGCTGAGACCCACTCTCCGAACCCGAGTTCGATTCCATCCTGTCCCCCCTAACCACCCTTCTACTATTAGTCCTTAGGTACCCGATCAGAGAGAGAAGCAGTCAGATGATATTTCGGTACCTGAGTTTGGGTCTTTTGCTTTTACAGAGACAATGGCCAGCAGTGAGGACCGTACCGAGGGACCCAGAGCCGAGCAGACATATGTTTTGGACCAAGGTGCGATCAACAACACCCTGAGAGCTTCCTTGGAGACAATGCAGAGACAGATACACGACCAGGGAGCTTTCATGGTCGAGATTCATCGGGAGATGGAGCAGATGAGATCTGATCGAGAGCAGCACAGACCCGGTGGAGGAGACATACCTGAGGGAGAGCAACCAGTACAACCTGCTCAACCAGCAGCAGGAGCCCGCCCGATGAGAGAGTTGCACAACCCTGGTGCAACACTAACCCACAGATGGATTGTGTTGCCAGCCATAGCGGGAGACTTCAAGTTCCTGCCACAGACTATTCAGTTGCTTCCCTGCTTTCATGAACTCGCCACCGAGGAACCACTTCTTCATCTCCAGGAGTTTGAGATGATCTGCAGTACTGTCCACGATCGCTAGTTGGACGACAACACCATCAAGATGATGGTATTTCCCTTCCCCCTCATTGATAGAGCAACCAACTGGCTGAAGGACTTAGGGAGATTTGTGATGACATGGGAGAAGCTCCAGAACGAGTATCTCAACAAGTACTACCCATTCGGCTGGACCAATGCAGCAAGGGCCCTAATCAGTAACTTTTCCATGCTCCCTAACGGGCAGTTTCACGAGGCATGGGACCGATTCAGGGAGCTTACAGACAGATGCCCGCACCATGATATCTCGAAGCCGAA
This sequence comes from Ottelia alismoides, assembly GCA_037367405.1. Taxonomy (NCBI): domain Eukaryota; kingdom Viridiplantae; phylum Streptophyta; class Magnoliopsida; order Alismatales; family Hydrocharitaceae; genus Ottelia; species Ottelia alismoides. The sequence continues at coordinate 294,507 of JAZKJV010011462.1, forward strand.
CCTAGTTCAGAGCTTCTTCTGCGGACTTACACCCGAGCTGCAGGGGTTGGTGAATGCATCATGTGGAGGATCATATTTCGCCAAAGATGAGGACCAGGTCTGGGCCATCTATGAGGAGATGGTCGAGAACTACACTGTCATGTCTCAGACCCGCCTCTATACACAGGGGAAGCCCCAGCCACATGCCGTGTCCTATCATAGGATAGCACAGATCGATGCCGGTCCCTCTACTTCATCAGCGGCAACAGCACAGGCAGAGTCGACAGCCGCCGACATGGGCATTATCAACGAGAAGCTGGACCGGATCGAGTTGATCTAGAAGAAGTAGTGCTAGGGTATGACACAGATATATTAGATGGCACAGACGCTGAGTGACCTAAAGACGCAGATCATGTGTCTCCAGGAGGCACAGATGGCTTCTCAGCCCCGTCTTAGGTCACGGGCAGACCCAGGCGGCAACAGCAGCAATATCCAGCCCTCCACCCAGTACCGACAGGTCCACCATGTCCAGGCGGAGCCATATCAGCAGCAACCACAACAGTAGTACCTTCAGCCGTCACCATCTCAGGACAGCCATATGGTGGTGTACCAGCCTGACCAGCCCTTGACAGTACTTCCCCCCACCCACCTAAGAGCATGAGCCATTGATGGATGTCAACGGGATATGGTACGATCGACTCCAGCCCAGTATCCGACAAGACCATCCCAGATTCCGTTGGTCGGCCGGAGGCACCAGTTCCCAACATCAGCCTCCAGTTCAGGGTGGCCAGTACGGCCATCAACGAGATCACCAGCAGCAGCCCCAGTTCCCATCACACCAGCAGCCATCACACCAGCAGCAGCATGGTTCTTGTCCCTACTAGCAGGGACAATCTTGGAGGCAGCCTCAACAGCCTCCGCAGTATCACTCCCAGCAGTACCAGCCCCCTTACCTCTCTCACCAGCAGCAACCTCATTACCAGCGAGGCCACCCGTTAGGTTCTCATGGTGCCACCTATGAGAACCCCACCTCGGATGACTTAGCCCGCCTCATCTCCGATCAGCAGGCTACGTTTCGACGAGAGATGGACGAGTTCAGTAGGAGATGAGAGAGACCGTGAAGGGGAAGGCTGCCATTCTTGCACAGATAGAGCCGAACCCGAATAATCTCAAGAGGAAGTCTGAGCAGGTAGAGTTCGCAGAGACCACCAATCCTAGTGATTCCCTTGGTGATATTGCTGCATATATGTTTGATGCTGATTTTGTTACACTTAGGAGCGGTAGGATACCAGCAGGCGGCGCCTTGTTTGAGCGACGATTCCATGCCACTTCAGGAGTGCCAGACGAGGAGGAGAGCGGTGCTGATGCCTCTCATACACATGATGATGACGGTGGTGCTGACGCTACCAAGGACAATGATCCAGTCGAAGGTACTGAGGCCGTCGCTTCACTAGATGGAGGAGGTGGTACTGATGCCACCATACTAGTTGCTGAGCCAGAGCGCGGTAGTGATGCCGCAATACCAGATGCCGAGGGTGGTGCTGAGGCCACCATTGCCAGTTATTCTATTCCTGTTGTTTTTCGTTCAGTTCATGTACCTCAGGACACTTCTGTGAATAAAGGAAAGGGTTTGTTATTTTCGGATCCACCTGTGTTGATTGATGATGTATGTGTGGATTCTGCCTTGCCTGAGCCACCTAGACCCGATCCTAGTCCTTCATCTGAGAAGGACCCAGCCGTCCCCTTTCCCCAAGCACTCCGCTTGGCTAAGGGGCCTAAAAAAGACCCAAAAAAATCACACCATCTAGAGTTCAACCAGCAGATGATGGACCAATTTCATATACAGCTGACTCTACCGGAGGCCCTGGAGCACATCCCTCTCTTCCAGAGATCCCTCAGAGACAGGACCACAGTTCAGAGGAAGAGGCGGAACCATCAGTCAGAGATCCATGTGCTCACTCGCGCCACATGCTTTGCGATCCAGAACCATCTGCCAGCCAAGAGGCCAGATACAGGAGCCCCGTATGTCAGATGCCACATTCAGGAGCAGAGGTTCGATCGTACTCTATTAGACAATGGTTCTTCGATCAACCTACTTCCGGCAACCCTACTCGACCGGTTCGAGTTGGGCCCTCTACGATAGAGCAGGACGGTCCTTCAGTTTGCTGATCGATCTGTCAAGAGGCCAAAGGGGTTGCTGAAGGACGTTGTCGTCACAATTCAGGGCCTGAAATTCCCCGTGGACTTCGTTGTGTTGGACATGGAGATCCCTGAGTCCGTGACCGATACCCCCATTATTTTAGGACGTCCGTTCTTGGCCACAGCCAAGGTAGTGTCCAACCATGATAGCGGCAAGGTATACTTTCGTGTCGAGGGTGAGAGTATACAAATAGAGATGATCGAGGAGTCTAGAGCAAGAGATTCCACTTGCTCAGAACCGCATTCAGATTAAGAGCAGATACAGAGGCAGGGCAAGACATCTACCAGGACTGCGATTTTGTGATTACAGATGATGAGGCAGTTTGAGTAGACCCAACATCACATGCCATCCTCTCACCTTCAGAGTTCGCTGATGCACAGATGCCAGCAGAGGAGAGCTTGGAGAGTGCATTCCTGGTCCAGGATACATCTCAGGAAGCAGAGCCGGTTCCTGATCGTGAGGCAGATTTTTCTTGTGGTTCTGATACAGATCCCTCGGAGTCAGATATAGACTGGGCAGAGTTTGATGATCTGATATCGTGTCTGACTTCCACAAAGCCTACAGCTTGGGTGGAGCTTGATCCCGCGCAGAGCAGAGAGACACCCGTCGAGCAGTCTTCACCAGATTCAGAGTTTCAGTGAGAGTTCTCATTATCCCATGCAGATTTGGCCGCGTTCACTCAGACTTTTCAGAGGCCAGATCCGCCAGCACCGAGTTGTCCAGAGCCGAAGCCTTTACCATCATCGCTGAAGTATAGGTTCCCTGCGGGTGAGCATGAGATGTACCCAGTCATTATCTCTGCGGATTTGACTAGAGAGCAAAAATCCCGTCTGATGGGGGTTCTTGAAAAGAACCACAAGGCGATTGGATGGAGCGTAGCCGATCTCCAGGGGATAAGTCCGGCCCTGTGCTCCCACCATATCTATCTCGAGGAGGACGCGAAGCTGTCACGTATGTTCCAACGACGGCTAAACCCGAATCTTCGAGATGTTGCCATGAAGGAGATCTCGAAATGGTGGAGAGCCAATTTTATCTACCTCATCTCCGACTCCAAGTGGGTCAGTTCATTGCATGTGGTTCCCAAGAAGACGGGCATCACCACAATTATTAGAGAGTTTGGAGAGGAGATCGCTACCCGGGTACCCACTTCTTGGCGGGTCTATGTAGACTACATACGATTGAACCAGGCCACCAAGAAGGATCATTTCCCGCTGCCTTTTATTGATCAGAGTATAGAGAGGCTAGCAGGGAAGAGCCATTATTGTTTCTTGGACGGGTACTCCGGATACAATCAGGTGGCCATTGCGCCCGAGGACCAGGACAAGACCACCTTCACCTATCCCTTTGGGACATATGCTTTCAGACGGATGCCCTTTGGATTATGTAATGCCCCGGCGACATTCCAAAGGTGCATGTTGTCCATCTTTTCGAACATGGTGGGGGAGTGCTTGGAGGTCTTCATGGACGATTTTTCGGCCTACGGCGACAGGTTTGATGCTTGTCTTGACTACCTAGACCACATCCTCCAGCGATGCATTGAGGTTCACCTTGTGCTTTCATGGGAGAAGAGTCACTTCATGGTGACTCAAGGGACGGTGCTTGGCCATATCATCTCCAACAGGGGCATGGAGGTTGATCCGACCAAGGTGGATATCATTAGGAAACTTAATCCACCGTCCAACTTGCGGCAGTTATGGTCTTTTCTGGGGCACGTCGGTTTCTACCGACGATTCATTCATGATTTCAGCAGGATTGCCCGACCGTTGACTGATCTGCTGACGAAAGACACCGAGTTCATTGTGGATGATAAGTGTCTAGCATCATTTGAGACTCAAGAGTCTAGTTGTAGAGGCTCCTGTCCTGCAGCCGCCTGATTGGTCTCTCCCATTCGAGATCATGACGGATGCCTCCGATTTTGCTGTAGGGGCCGTGCTGGGACAGAGGAGGGATGGAGTCCTCTTTGCTATTCTCTACGCTAGCCGGACTTTCGATGCCGCTCAGCGGAACTACACCGTCACTGAGAAGGAGATGCTAGCCGTAGTTTTCGCCCTAGATAAGTTCAGATCATACATCATTGTATCTAAGGTGACCATCTATACTGATCATACCGCCATCAGGTACCTCATGGCAGGATGCCAAAGCCAGATTGACCAGATGGATCCTTCTACTCCAGGAGTTTGACATAGAGATTAAGGATAATCCTGGAGTCAAGAATGTGGTGACGGATCATCTCTCTCGATTGGAGTTTCTTGAGGATTCTGAGCAGATTTAGCCTATTTGTGAGACCTTCCCAGATGAGGTGATCCTTGCTATCATCTCTCTCCCGTGGTACGCCGATATTGTGAACTATCTTGTTGCCAAAAAAGTTCCACAAGATTGGCCCAGGCAGCGACTTGAGACCTTCCTCGCGAAGGCCAAGTTCTATCATTGGGAGGATCCCATCCTTTATCATGAAGGAGGGGATAGCGTCTGGCGTAGGTGCATTCCTCAGGATGAGCACCATAGCGTCCTCACTTACTGCCACAAGCTTGAGGCAGGAGGACATCACTCCGGGAGGAGAGCGACACAGAAAGTACTCCAATCCGGCCTATGGTGGCCTACTCTCTTCAAGGACTCTGATGAGTTCATGAAAAAGTGTACTGACTGTCAGAGGATGGGCACTTGTGGACATCGTGATATGATGCCGATGCAACCCATTTACTTCTGTGAGGTTTTTGATGCATGGGGCATCGATTTCATGGGTCCATTCCCTAAGAGTAAGGGATTCGAGTACATTCTGTTGGCCGTTGATTATGTGAGTCGTTGGGTTGAGGCCATCCCCGCCCGAACCGTAGATTCTAGGACTGTTTGCAGATTTTTGAGGAAAAATATCATTTCACGATTCAGGGTGCCTACAGTTTTGATATCTGATGGGGGGTCTCATTTCGTCAACGACAAGGTAAAGGTCCTTGCTAGCGAGTTCATCATAGACCATCGAGTAGACACACCGTATCGTACTCAGACCAATGGTCTTGCTGAAGTGTCGAACATGGAGATCAATACTATTTTGCAGAAGGTCGTACGCCATGACCGAAAGGATTGGTCACAGCTTTTGGACTTAGTCTTGTGGGCATATTCGACGTCCTTCTAGACACCTTTGGGTACATCTCCCTTTAGCCTCGTTTATGGCAAGCCTTGCCATTTACCTGTTGAGCTGAGATACATGTCACTTTGGGCAGTCACAGATATTCTTATGGATCCAGTGAGTGTAGGAGATCAGAGGAGGGAAGAGTTAGAAGCCCTGGAGGAGCTTCGTGATACAGCCTTTTCGAGCAGCCTACAATACAAGGAGAGAGTGAAGTAGTGGCATAATTCTCATATCAGCCACAAGCAGTTTAAGCCAGGACAACGAGTATGGTTGTTCGATGTCTGGTTGAGATTATTTCCAGGGAAGTTGCAGAGCAAATGGAAGGGACCCTATCTGATCCGAAAGGTACATGACAACGGAAGCATCGACATATCTGAGTTGTCATCTGAGAGTACCTTTCGTGTTAACGGGCAACGACTCAAACCATATCTAGATCATGAGCCGCTGGTCGTTGACGTTGCCACTATTCACTTTGCGTGAGATGTGGTCTCTTGACTCACATCTATTGCATCTCATGCCTGATTATCACTGTTCTCCTGGCTTGTATAGATCCAGATGTCCATATCACACTATTCTTCAGTCCAACACCCCATTTGCATCTTTGATTATGCTATACTTAGGGTGCACTTTACCCTAAGTATAGGGGGTGTGAGACTTTTGATTTTCTTTTGATTCGTTTCTACCTCTATTTTGTTGCCTATACTTAGGGATATTTTACCCTAAGTATAGGGGAGGTAGACCCTATACATTCTCTACTCGGATTTCCCTTCGTGTACAGGCTGCTATACTAAGGATTACTTGATCCTAAGTATAGGGGGAAACCCCGAGATCCTCTCTTTCATTTCTGTTCTTTCATTCGTCTTTGTACATAGCCTTCCTTTGCACTTCCCTATACTAAGCACGAGTTATGTCTTCTTCATCGCTCTTGATTCATTCTGAGGACATCGTTTGAACTAAGTATAGGGGGTATCGTATATATTTCATATATACTTTCACCATAACTCGTACTTTGTGTGAGTGTGTTAATAAATAAAAATGTCTAAAACCCTTAAAATCCATAAAAATTAAAAAATTTTCTTGTAAATAAAATTCTTTTAGTTGCACATACATAGCTATGTACAAAATTATTTTTGTAAAAATACTTGTAAAAATCTTTTGTGTAAAAAGTTTGTAAATATTTTTGATATCAAAACTATGTATATAGTACAAAATTTTTGTAAAATGTTTTGAAAAACAAAAAGTTTGAAAAAACCTTGTGTAAATTTGTGTAAATATTTTGCAAAACTTGCATTCATGCATACATCCATGTTTTCAAACATTTTTCAAAAAAATTGCATATTTCAAAAATTTTGTAAAAATTGCATCTTTGTAAATATTTATATAGTTTTTCCTGAATTATAGTTGAAATTTAAACTAGCCTGGAATTAAATTGAAAAATGGAGCTTGGTTAAGATCTTAATCCACCTAATTCTAAGAGGAACCTTATAGGGCTTAGGGTTGAAACTTTTCAGTCCATGATGACTTAATTCTTTGAGTCCACTAGACTATGATCATATGTCATCTCGATGAGCCTAAGTAGAACACTTAACAACGCACACATGACTCTTACAGACAATGGCTTTACTTGGACCATCACTTTACACCGAGCTCTCTACGGATGAGATTGTGAGGAGGCAGTCTTATTTGACTTGGGGTAGCATATGAGGGTAGTACTTCTAGGCGGAACCTCTCTTCTTCTTTTAGTGAAGGAAGTGCGTCTCAACTTGGTCTGGTAGCCGTGAGGTCTAACGACAGGAGTTGTGGGTTGCAATAAAGCTTCAAAAGAGGTACAATCTACTGGCTCAAGAGGAAAAACTCCTTATGTATATATGCTGCATTTTGTAGATATGATGTACATATGTTAAAAAAAATGTAAAAAGAAAAGAATAACTCCAAAAAAGTGGTGGGTCTGATAGAAAATGATAATCCCACCGGAGTGTATATAGTTCAATAAGCAAAGATTGTTATCCATGTTTCATCTCACGAAGCTTGCAGCAGGGAGACTTAGCTACACTAGTTGAGCTCCCTAGGATACATGGCTACACTGGCCATGGTCCATTCTCTTCTTCCCCCTCTTCTTGAGCCGGTTGTACTTGAACTTAGAAGGGAATACTCCGCTCCTCGAGGAAAGAGCTTCCAGACTAGGGTCTTAGAGTTACCTTGTTGGGGGAGGGTTGTCACTTTGCTACTTCTGAGGAGGAGAGCTATACCTCACTTACACAGTATAAGGAAAGATTCATGGTCATCAGAGTTTGTGTATGTAGTCTTGTTCTGATCTGGATTGTTGAGGAGTCTTGACTATAGATTAGTGGAACTTAGAGGCTGTTAAGTTTTAAACCTAAGTCCAAATAAGGTTCCGACAAATTAATAATCCAAAGATCTGACTGAGCTCCATACTTCAATTTAATGAAGACAAGTTTAATAATCAGCATTGATTCCTTTTTCTTTCCCTTCTTTTTCTTTTCTTTTCTTCTTTTCACTTCTTTTTCAAATAAGTGTTTGCTAAGGGACTAGCAAAAGTAAAGTATAGAGGGTGATGAATCCTCATTCATCACTCTTTATTCTTTTATTTTAGCTAAAAATCTTTGCAAAACACCATTAGATACTTGTAAATACAATAAGTTATCAAAATGCATGCTTTGTGTAAAAATCAATAATTAGCATGTTTTGTGCAAAAATAAAAGAATAAAGAAATTAAGAAAAAGAGGGAAATATTTAGAATAAATATTAAGTGACCTGAACCCAAGAGAGGGCACAATATGGGCCTGATCGCCAAATAAACAAGTAGAGAGAGATAGGGCTATTCACCATATATATCCCTCCTTCATGTATATATTTTACTTTATTAAAAATAAAAATAAAACAAAAAGTGGTTTTTATTAATTTGTATATATTTCTAAAAATAAAATAAAATTAGAGAAAATAAAATAAAAACAAAAAATAATTTCTCTCTATATTGTACATATACCATGTATATAGAAATAATACACCTATTTATTTTACCCTTGTAAATAAATAATAAAAATCAATAAAAAATATTTTATACTCTAAATTTCATGTTGTAAATAAATAAAATATAAAATTAGAGTATTTATACAAAAATAATAAATTAAAAATAAAAATATAAAATACATAGGTATGTTATACATGTATATAATATTATATTATGTATATACATTAATTTATTTTTCAAAAAAATGAATAAAAATCACTAAAAAATAGTTTAAAAATAAATAAACAATTTTCATTTTGTAAATATTTTTAAATAAAATCGTTTTCTATTTTATTTTTAATTTATAAATAATTTTGGTTTGCTGAATTTTGATTGGTCCACGGGGGATTGTTGACCCCCGGTCAACTCTCCCCCTGGACTTTCCACCCGGATCCAGTTCCAACCCAATTTCGCTGATTTTTCTAGAACTGATCCGTCAACCATTTCCATTGATACGAGGCTCCGATTGTTGAGGAGCGATCCACGATCCATGCCGGCCTACTCTCTTAGAGATCCACTCCTTGGAATGCGCGCCCGATCCCCATCTTCTCAGACCTCTGCTCGTATAAAGTTTGACCTGGAGCCACAATTTCATTCATCTCCGGCCATCGCCTTTGGCTCCAGGGACCTCCATTCTCTTGCCTTGAGTGACAACTAGGTTGAGGGAGTGTAGCAGCGAGGACGAGGCCTCTAGCCTCAGATTCGGCGAGTCACGTCGCCGTGCTCCGCCACCGGCGAGCTCTAGCCTCTGGAGACGTCGCTCCATCGAGGCGAATATTCCAGGAGGACCAACACCTCCAGCATAGACACATTCACCCATCAGGTAGATCAGCTAGCCTTTAGCTTTGTTTGATTTTCGAGTTTTCGATTTCCGACCGCCGACCTTCACCGGGTCCTCCCCCACGCTCCGATCATCCATTCTCCCCTCCTATTATCCCTTCACCCTCGCGAGACTCCTCTCCATCTTCTCCATCCCTCCATTCCCCCTAGTTCTCCCAAGAATAGGGTCATCGGCTCTCCTCCGCCATCGCTCGCCGGAGAGCTACGCTCCGCCTCCCCCTGCCGCCCATTTCGCTCGTTACCGGGTCGAGGCATTTTGCCCTCGACCCAACGTTCGTTCTGTGCAGGTTTGCATGAAGAAGGACCTCACCTGGAGGTCTAACGACTGAAGCACAGAAGCTCCAGGACCTTCACGCTGCCAGGCTGTTTCAGGACCTCCCGGCCTCATCGGAGCATCTCAGTAGCTGCAGAACGACATCGACTCTCTTTTCCCCATCCTAGCAGCATCGGAGGACCTCCGCACCGTGCGTATTGGCCAATCGAACTTCACCGGAGGTGAGTTCATCGGCGTTCTTCCAGGGAGCATCTCCACCATCCGATCGAGCCCTCCTGCCAGTTCTGATCTGTCACGACCCCGTTTCTCGGGCCGTCGGATCCTCCCATATCCGGATCTGGTTACTCAGAAATAATTTATTCAGCAATCACAACTAACATTCAGAAATATACTACAAATAAAATACTCGGAAGAAAGTATTTCAACACTTTTCCATTCACAAAATAAAGTTCAGGTGATACACTGTCCCACTATAACCATTACATGTACATCAGCTTGAAAGGAAAATATACAAAAGATTACTAACTACCTTAAAGAGTAAAGCTACTGTGGCTGGCTGGATGTCTAGTATGTAAGCCGGATGAATTTTTAAAGTCCTTGCGATGGCTCACCGATACCTGTTGGGTTTTCCATAAATCATAGGATAAAAATTAGCGAATGCTAAGTAACGAAGAAGAGAAAAGCAAACAAATTGTGTAATTTTTCAAAACTTGATATCACAAAAATTTCATTCCTTTTCATTAATTTAAGTCCTATTCCTTTCTATTCCACATCAGGGATTAGTCCAGGGGAACCCCACCATTCTTGGACTCCGAAGCTGTGGATGCTTCGGGATTGGAGATTGTGTTGATCTTGGTAAGCTTATGCCGCCGCACGTCGCCTCAACCAATCCTCCAATACTACCCTGACAATTTCCTTTTCTTTTATTAAACAGGGTCTCAACCCTCAGCCTGGAAAAATAAATGAGCACACCGTCCTCGAGGACTAGGTTGCTCAAAACCTCAGGCTAACATGTAATCATATAATCTAGCAGCTTTAGATACATGTTATCGTGACCCAGCCGCTATTGAACCACCCGTGCCTCCACATGGAACGACCACATCTTCCGTCGTTCCAACCCGAATATATTGGCTCCCGGTACCACGCGTTGCAAAACATTCATTTCGTGCGCACTTATCATAACAGGGCATCCGTGTACCACCTAGGTAGGGAAACGCCAATACGGGTTCCTTCCGACAAACCTACAGGTTGCATGCCCGACCTGTAGTTCTACTCCCAGTCATCCTTAATATGACACATGATCCTTTTCAGGATCCAACTCAAATCACACCAATTCACATGATGTAATTCTTTCGTTAAGTTTTTGATTTGCATAATCCGCAATACCTAGTATCGACTCACATATATATTATTCATAACCATATGTATACTCTTATTTATGCCTATTTTAACTCCCAGACCCTAACTTTCAGAGCCAACACTTCAATTTGATGCATAAATCTTATTTTAGTGGGAATCACAAAGCAATTCTTCAGACTTTTTAAAAAATATTAGGGTTCTTTGTAGCAAAGAACACAAAATCGAGAATTTCAATAATTTCTTATGAAAACCCAACAGCAAAAGGAAGGATTTCGTTACCTAATCGAGGTCTCTCTCGTGTATGCAAGGCTTTATCGAGTTTTGTTTTTAGAAAGGCTATTTTAAGGCTCCTGAAAAGATCGAATTTCATTTTTCGTATCAAAACGCTAAGAACATGTTAAGAACGTGAAGAACGAACGAAGAACGTGAAGAACGCGAAGAACACGAAGGACGTCAAGAACATATTTTCTCTTAAAAGTTCGGCAGAGTTTCCCCTTATATCGGGACATATTTCTCGGAAAATTTCGATAGAGTTTCCCCTTATATCGGGACATATTTCTCGGAAAATTTCGGCAGAGTTTCCCCTTATATCGGGACATATTTCAAAATAAAAACGAAAAGAGTTTCCTTATAAAATCAATCGAGAGGAAAATAACAAGGAAACTGAAAGAATATACTCAACAACAAGAGATGAAGAACTGGTAGACACCACACATCTTAGGTGAGTGAACGTGTGACGAATCACAAGGTCACTGACGTGCATGGCCGCCCACACCTAAGTAGGGTATTACACATATTTCTCCATCAAAATAACTATAAAAGAATAATGCGAAGAATTGAAACATAAACGATGGAGAATCTGTAGACACCACGCGTCTTAGATGAGTGAACGTGTGACGAATCACAGAGCACTGACGTGCATAGCCGCCCGCACCTAAGTAGGGTGTTACACAGATTTCTCCTCGAACCACAACAGGAAAACAAATCAGAAAGAAAGATGAATCAAGAACAAAACTTGGAAGAACAAGAGTATGAATTGAAAGCTTAGCTTACGAAGCAACTAAGAGAGGATCATACCTTTCTCCTCCTCGTTCTCCCGGCAGCGCTTCGCTGGCGCTCCTCCCTCGCCTCCCACTCCTCCTCCCAACCTCTCGACCCTAGCTATTGGGGTGGTGGTGGTAGTGGAATTTATAGAGAATGAATGGGTAGGGGGGTCTATTTATAGGCCACAGAAAACCACTAACCATGGTTAGAAAATCATGGTTTAGACCTTAACCATGGTTTAGCGGCCCATGGTTTTGACCCATGGTTTTAGCCAAAACTTATCCCAAACTTGGAGCTTAAGTTAGAACATTCTAGAGGATTCTAAATGTGCTAATGATGCTTAATTAACACTAATCGTGATTAACTTTCACTAATCGCGATTTAACTTTCGCGGCTTACGCTTATCTTTTGTTAACTATTGATTAGTGTTTACTAATGATCATTAGCGGCTTTCAATCGTCATTAATTTATTTAATCATGTTTAATTAGTCTTAATGACAGTCATTATGGATTAATGACTTCTCTTTCTTCGGAAAATCATAACAATTCGAAACGAAGTCCGATTCACACGAAACAAATTTCGTTGGTTTTCTCTTGACGAGCCAGATCTTATTATATATGATCCGAGATATGCCAAGTTCAAGGCTTTACAATTATAACAACCTTAAAGGAAGTCTCGTCCTCGAGACTAGAAATGCAGGCATAACAACCTTAAAGGGGATTGAAAGCATAACAACCTTAAAGAGAATGAACGCCATTTCATTTATAAAGAATATATACAATACATAGTGTTATTACTCAAACAAGTAGGGGTATTTCTCTCTCATTTCCTCCTCAGGTTCCCATGTGGCTTCTTCAAACTCTTGGTTCCGCCATAATATTTTAACTAGAGGCACCTCTTTGTTTCTCAACTTCTTGATATCCCTTTCAAGTATTTGCACAGGTATCTCTTGGTATGTCAAGTCTGGCTCAACATGTAAATCATCATAACTTATCTTATGCTTTGGATCCCTAATGTACTTTCTCAGATTTGATACGTGAAATACATCATGTATTGCCGAAAGATGTGGAGGAAGTGCAAGTCTATATGCCACTTTTCCAATGCGCTGAATAATTTCAAAGGGACCCACGAACCTGGGTGCTAACTTCCCACGCAAGCCAAACCTCTGGACACCCTTCATAGGTGATATTTTGAGAAATATAAAGTCACCTACCTCAAATTCAAGGTCTCTTCGCCTGGTACCACTATTACTTTTCTGGCGACTCTGGGCAGTTAATAGTCTTTTTCTAGCAAGCTCTACAGCTTCCCGTGTCTCTTGAAGTCTATATGAATCATAAAGGTTCTTTATTCCGACCTCTTCCCAACATAAAGGAGTAGTACACCTTCGTCCATATAGTGCTTCAAATGGTGCCATACCAATACTTGTATGGTAACTATTATTGTAGGTGAATTCTGTAAGAGGCAAATGTTTAATCCACGATCCCTTCCATTCTAAGGCACATGCTCGTAGCATATCCTCTAGTGTCTGAATCGTACGTTCTGACTGACCATCTGTTTGTGGATGATATGCTGTACTCAAGTATAGTTGTGTACCTAAGGCTTTCATGAAGTTCTCCCAATAGTGTGAGGTGAATCGTGAATCTCGATCAGAAACTACTTCCTTCGGGATACCATGGAGGCGAATCACATGTGTAATATATAACTCAGCAAGCTGGTCTGGAGTGAAAGATAAGCTTATCGGAATGAAGTGTGCTACCTTTGTCAGACGATCTATTATAACCCAGATACTATCTTTACTACCAGTCTTCTGAGGTAAGCCAGTAACGAAATCCATGGAAATGCTTTCCCATTTCCATTCAGGTATAGGGAGGGGTTGCAATTATCCCGGTGGCTTTTGGTTTGAAGCCTTTACCTGCTGGCAAGTGAAACATGAATTCACAAACTCAGCAACATCTTTCTTCATTCCTGGCCACCAAAAGTATGAATGAAGATCCTTATACATCTTTGTAATTCCTGGATGAATAGATAATCTTGAGCAGTGCGCTTCTCGTAAGATGTCTTTCCTTAGTTCATGTGTGTTTGGTACACAAACTCTGTGATGGTTATACAGTAACCCATCTTGTATCAGGAATCCCTCTATCTCGTTCTTCTCAAGTTGTTGTTTCAAGTCTTTAAGGACTAGATCATCCTCCTGTCCTTTCTTTATTTTATCCCAGATCTCTAGTTTGTATCGATGAGGAATAGTTATAGTATCAACACTACTATCAAATGGTTTCCATTCACTCAACGTTGATAGTAAACCCCAGAAGTGGATAGCACTCACTAACCCAGGTGAATAAGTTCTTCTGCTAAGGGCATCTGCTACGACGTTCCCCTTACCAGGATGGTAGGAGATAGTGCAATCATAGTCTTTCAGCAACTCTAGCCACCGTCTCTGTCTCATATTGAGCTCCTTTTGATCAAACAGATATTTCAAGCTTTTATGATCGTTGAAGATTTCAAAAGTAATACCATACAGATGGTGTCTCCATATCTTTAAAGCGAAAACTACGGCAGCTAATTCAAGGTCATGTGTTGGGTAGTTCTTCTCATGTGTCCTGAGCTGTCGTGATGCATACACAACTACCTTACCATGTTGCATAAGAACCGCCTCAAGTCCTTCTTTAGATGCGTCAGTGTACACTGTAGACCCTTCACTCCCGGAGGGTAGAATAAGGATTGGTGCAGATGTTAGGCATTCCTTCAGTGTCTGAAAACTAGCTTCACATGTATCAGACCATAAGAATGGGACCTCCTTCTGAGTTAGTCTAGTCATTGGCAATGCTATTCGTGAAAAGTCCTTAACAAATCTTCTATAATATCCAGCTAATCCCAGAAAAGATCGTAATTCTGTGACAGTCTTCGGACGTTCCCAACTCATCACCGCACTAACCTTTGTAGGATCAATTGATATACCTTCCCCAGAAATAACATGGCCTAAGAAAGATACTTCAGATATCCAGAAGTCACATTTGCTGTATTTAGCATACAGTTTGTTCTTCCTTAGAGTTTCAAGTGCCCGCCTGAGATGGTGTTCATGCAGATACTTATCCTTAGAGTAAATAAGCACATCATCAATAAAGACTACTACAAAGTTATCTAAGAACTCCTTGAATACTCTATTCATGAGATCCATGAAGGCTGCTGGGGCATTTGTTAGTCCAAAAGGCATGACTAAGAATTCATAATGCCCGTATCTAGTTCGGAAAGCTGTCTTAGGAATATCTGTATCTTTAATTTTCAACTGATGGTATCCATATCTTAAATCAATCTTGGAATACACAGTTGAACCCTGTAACTGATCAAAGAGATCATCTATTCTTGGCAGTGGATACTTATTCTTTATTGTCCTCTTGTTTAGTTGTCTATATTCAATGCACAACCGCATTGACCCATCCTTTTTCCTGACAAATAAGACAGGTGCACCCCATGGTGAAGTACTAGGACGAATGAATCCTTTATCTAATAGTTCTTGCAATTGTACTTTTAACTCTCGTAACTCAGCCGGTGCCATCCTATACGGAGGGATAGAGATAGGCTGAGTATCAGGTATGAGAGATATTTCAAATTCAATCTCTCGCTCAGGTGGTAATCCAGGTAGTTCCTCTGGAAATACATCAGGAAACTCGCACACTATAGGCACATCTTCTATCATTCTTTCTGACCCTGATGTAGTGGATACATAAACTAAATAACCTTGGCACCCTTGCTCTAATAACTGTTGTGCCTTCAATGTAGAGATATATTTGATATTATCATTGGATGTCTTTCCAATGAATTGGAACTCTATCGAGTTAGGAAGGTGAAACGTTACTGTCTTCTGAAAACAATCAAGACATGCATGATGCCTTTAGCCAATCCATCCCTAGGATAAGATCAAAGTCCTCCATTTCTATTAGTAGTAGTGAAACTGGTAACTGATGTCCCGCTATCAGTATTATACAATTATCCAAGATTTCTCGGATTATAAATACTTGTCCTCCTGGTCCCTTAATCAGATAGGACTGTTGTACTTCTACTGGTATCTTACCCAAAGTGGGTACTAACCGTCGAGCAATAAATGAATGTGAAGCGCCATAATCAAATAAGGCATGTACTGAAAAACCATGAATAGTAACGGTACCTCGTACGACTGTGCCTGAATTGTAGGCTTGTTCTTCAGTGATTGCATTTAGCTGGCCATTAAGAATAGGCAAGCTAGAACCCGCAACACTTTGTGGTGGTTGTTGTGTAGGAGATGCTCCTTGTGAGGCCCGACCTCTACCATGTCTTCCTCCGTGTGTTGCTCCATTGCTCGAGGTGGATGTTATACTATTAATTGGGGTTGATTTAAACCCTGAACCTCTCAACTTTGGACAATCTTTCTTGATGTGGCCTTCCTGATGACAGTAAAAACACACACGTGCTCCTGTTTGAGCTGAAGATCCAGCCACAGAGGTGCCGGCTCCTGCTGCTGAGTCGTGAGGATATAGTGGAGGTCTAGAGAAACCCCTTCTTCCTGATAATTCCTGACCCAAGGTCTGTGGTGAGCTTATATTAGAACCGGTTGGATGATAGCGACGATCTCTACGATTATAATGTGCCTTGCTTTTGGATGGTCCGCCATTAAAGTGGAAACTTCTTCTTTGGCGGTTTTCATCCCTCTCCATCTCAATACGAGAGGCGATGTCCATTGCTTCATCTACGGTTGTGGCTCTAAAACCAGCAAGCTTTTCTTGTAGATCTCCCTGAAGACCGCTAACAAATTTGGTAAGACACTCTTGTGGTGAAGCTTCTAGAGATGGTGAGTACCGTAGTAGCTCAGTAAAGTGGATATAATAATCTCGTACGGTCTTAGAACCCTGATTCAGAGAAGCCAACTCTCTCCTCTTTAATTCTTCCCAATGAGAGGGACCGAAGTGAGCTCGGAACCTATCTTCAAAGATATCCCATGGAACAGGATCTGCTAACTTCTTGGAAATTGCTCTCCACCATCGTCGTGCATAATCTGCTAGGGAGTAATCAGCAAAGTGCACCCAGATGTCAACTGGTGCATGGATTATCCTCAACATCCTAGTAACGTCATCGAGCCATAACTCAGCCTCGACAGGTGTCTCTACACCTTTGAATCGAGGAATTTTTCCCTTTCGGTAATTATCTAGTAATGTTTGGTGTCTAAGAAGGGCCTTCTCCATTGCTCCTTCAGTTGGAGTAGGAGCAGACTCAGTTGAAGGATGTAACTAGATTCTTCCTCAGAAAGATGGACAGAACCTTCAATCCTGGCATCCGCAGGCTTAGATGCCTCGGGTCTCTCAGCCTGTGAATTGAGCCTCTCCTCCAATGCTTGTTGCCTTTGCCCCATGTCTTGGAGCATTGCCATCATAGCCGCTAATTGTCTAGCCACATCTTGGTCTGCCATGATCCTGGGATGAGTTGAGGTCAAAGGTCAGATCCTATATGTCTTAGCATGATGTACATAAGGGACAATGACTTGTGAATGGTACTGCAGTCATTTATTAATATCAAAGGATCTTAATACAACCTTAGTTCCTGAATACCGCTCATAGTTATTAATTACTAAATAAATTACTGGAGTAACCAAGCTCTGATACCAATCTGTCACGACCCCGTTTCCCGGGCCGTCGGATCCTCCCATATCTGGATCTGGTTACTCAGCAATAATTTATTTAGCAATCACAACTAACATTCAGAAATATACTGCAAATAAAATACTCGGAAGAAAGTATTTCAACACTTTTCCATTCACAAAATAAAGTTCAGATGATACACTGTCCCACTATAACCATTACATGTATATCAGCTTGAAAGGAAAATATACAAAAGATAACTAACTACTTAAAGAGTAAAGCTACTGTGGCTGGCTGGATGTCTAGTATGTAAGCCGGATGAATTTTTAAAGTCCTTACGATGGCTCACCGATACCTGTTGGGTTTTCCATAAATCATAGGATAAAAATTAGCGAATGCTAAGTAACGAAGAAGAGAAAAGCAAACAAATTGTGTAATTTTTCAAAACTTGATATCACAAAAATTTCATTCCTTTTCATTAATTTAAGTCCTATTCCTTTCTATTCCACATCAGGGATTAGTCCAGGAGAACCCCACCATTCTTGGACTCCGAAGCTGTGGATGCTTCGGGATTGGAGATTGTGTTGATCTTGGTAAGCTTATGCCACCGCACGTCGCCTCAACCAATCCTCCAATACTACATTGACAATTTCCTTTTCTTTTATTAAACAGGGTCTCAACTCTCAGCCTGGAAAAACAAATGAGCACACCGTCCTCGAGGACTCGATTGCTTAAAACCTCAGGCTAACATGTAATCATATAACCTAGCAGCATTAAATACATGTTATCGTGACCCAGCCGCTATTAAACCACCCGTGCCTCCACATGGCACGACCACATCTTCCGTCGTTCCAACCCGAAAATATTGGCTCCCGGTACCACGCGTTGCAAAACATTCATTTCGTGCGCACTTATCATAACACGGCAACCGTGTACCACCTAGGTAGGGAAACACCAATACGAGTTCCTTCCGATAAACCTACAGGTTGCATGCCCGACCTGTAGTTCTACTCCCAGTCATCCTTAACGTGACACATGATCCTTTTCAGGATCCAACTCAAATCACACCAATTCACATGATGTAATTCTTTCGTTAAGTCTTTGATTTGCATAATCCGCAATACTTAGTATCGACTCACATATATATTATTCATAACCATATGTATACTCCTATTTATGCCTATTTTAACTCCCAAACCCTAACTTTCAGAGCCAACACATTAATTTGATGCGTAAATCCTATTTTAGTGGGAATCACAAAGCAATTCTTCAGACTTTTTCAAAAAAAGCCAAAATTAGGGTTCTTTGTAGCAAAGAACACAAAATCAAGAATTTCTATAATTTCTTATGAAAACCCAACAGCAAAAGGAAGGATTTCCTTACCTAATCGAGCTCTCTCTCGTGTATGCAAGGCTTTATCGAGTTTTGTTTTTAGAAAGGCTATTTTAAGGCTCCTGAAAAGATCGAATTTCATTTTGCGTATCAAAACGCTAAGAACATGTTAAGAACGTGAAGAACGAACGAAGAACGCGAAGAACGCGAAGAACACGAAGAACGTCAAGAACATATTTTCTCTTAAAATTTCGGCAGAGTTTCCCCTTATATCGGGACATATTTCTCGGAAAATTTCGACAGAGTTTCCCCTTATATCGGGACATATTTCTCGGAAAATTTCGGCAGCGTTTCCCCTTATATCGGGACATATTTCAAAATAAAAACGAAAAGAATTTCCTCTATAAAATCAATCGAGAGGAAAATAACAACGAAATTGAAAGAATATACTCAACAACAAGAGATGAAGAACTGGTAGACACCACACATCTTAGGTGAGTGAACGTGTGACGAATCACAGGGTCACTGACGTGCATGGCCGCCCGCACCTAAGTAGGGTATTACACAGATTTCTCCAAAATAACTATAAAAGAATAATGCGAAGAATAGAAACATAAACGATGGAGAATCGGTAGACACCACGCGTCTTAGATGAGTGAACGTGTGACGAATCACAGGGTCACTGACGTGCATAGCCGCCCGCACCTAAGTAGGGTGTTACACAGATTTCTCCTCGAACCACAACAGGAAAACGAATCGGAAAGAAAGATGAATCAAGAACAAAACTTGAAAGAACAAGAGTATGAATTGAAAGCCTAGCTTACGAAGCAACTAAGAGAGGATCATACCTTTCTCCTCCTCGTTCTCCTGGCAGCGCTTCGCTAGCGCTCCTCCCTCGCCTCCCACTCCTCCTCCCAACCTCTCGACCCTAGCTCTTGGGGTGGTGGTGGTAGTGGAAGTTGTAGAGAATGAATGGGTAAGGGGGGTCTATTTATAGACCCCAGAAAACCACTAACCATGGTTAGAAAATCATGGTTTAGACCTTAACCATGGTTTAGCGGCCCATGGTTTTGGCCCATGGTTTTAGCCAAAACTTATCCCAAACTTGGAGCTTAAGTTAGAACATTCTAGGGGATTCTAAATTTGCTAATGACACTTAATTAACACTAATCGTGATTAACTTTCACTAATCACGATTTAACTTTCGCGGCTTACGCTTATCTTTTGTTAACTATTGATTAGTGTTTACTAATGATCATTAGCGGCTTTCAATCATCATTAATTTCTTTAATCATGTTTAATTAGTCTTAATGACAGTCATTATGGATTAATGACTTCTCTTTCTTCGGAAAATCATAACAATTCGAAACGAAGTCCGATTCACACGAAACAAATTTCGTTGGTTTTCTCTTGACGAGCTGGATCTTATTATATAGGATCCGAGATATGCCAAGTTCAAGGCTTTACATGGTCTCCACCGTCCATCATCCGAGGGTCTCGATCGTTGGATCGATCTGAGGATCCTCTGCCAGCCGTTGATCGTCGAAGGGGTGCCAGATGATCCTGACCGTTTGATCTTAAGTAGACCTCCTTCTGCTGTTGGATCCTTAATAAGAGGGTAAACTACTCTTAGCCCTCCTTAGTTTTTTCATTTCGTTTTAGTCCTGTAAATACTTTTGGACGTTGTTTTTATTTTGGGCAATTTGCACGTAGGACCTCGTATTTGTTTTAATTGCAACTTAGTCCCTCTGTATATGGAGCACGTGCATCGACGCGTGACTTGTGGGTTATTTACATGTTTTTCCCTGAACTTCTCAGCTGTTACTGATTGCATCTTTATAAATAGGAATGACAGATATGCCCTTGTTTATGTGAATCACGTGCGTGGCTCGTGCTCTTCTGGGCTTTTTGCATTTTCAGCCCCGTGATATTGACGTGTTATTGATTAGCTGATTAGTTTTCTAAAATTACATTATGGTCCTCGTGAGCTGTCTGTGTTTGATTGGCTAAATAAAATAGCAAATTGACTCCAAAAATCGTGAAATTTGGAAAAATGGCTCCTGCCACTGTGTAAAAATTTCACTAATTTTTTGGAACATTTTTGTTTTTAAAAATTCAAAAACCCCTATTTTAGCTACTGTATAACTTTAAAAACCAACTAAAAATATTAAAAACCAACTAAAAATATTAAAATCCTCCCAAAAATTCTAAAAAAAATAATTTGCGCTTGTTTTGTTGCCTTTTTATTTCTATGCAATTTTTATTGCATTTGGATATATAAAATCCATAAAAATATAAAAACCCTAAAAAATATAAAAATCATTTAAAATACAGAAAAAATAAAAAAAAATCTAATTTCTTTTTTTGTAGTTAGCTTTTCATTTATAGTTTTTTCATAAAATTGTTGCTAGATTTTTAGAGGCTATTTTTATATTTTAAATAGCCTTTCAAATCTGGCTGCATAATAGCTTTCATTTTTTATCTTATTTCATTTTTATAAAACAATTAAAAATTATAAAAGTCTGAGAAAATTACCAAAAACACTTGAAAAATCATAAAACCCAAAAATATTTTTATTTTAATTTTCTGACTTGTTTTGATATGTTGAATAATTTGTTGATTGTGACCTTTTTAGTTTTCTTTTACATTTTCTTTATACATAAAAATCACCAAAAATATTTGTTTTATTTTATTTTTGATTTTAGACTACTTCATAGGCCTCGAGCCAATCTATGCTCCTTGAGTTCGACCCTGGTCGCTATACCAGGTTAAATAAAATAGCGAGACCGCTATTTGCTTCCTTGTTTGATTTTCTGATTTGGTGGTCTTATTTTCTTGTTGACTGAGCTTCGAGGTTCGGGTCGCAATGACCCAAATTTTTACCTTTAACCGGATCATGAAAGTCTCGTCATCAATGATCTCTTTATTATCTCCAATCAATATTAATTAAAATAAAATAAGCAACAACTTTAGAGTCCTATTTCATTTAGAACTCAACCATATGGAGCTATGTGTACATCATATGTACAAGCCATATCACCTTCCATATATGGAAGTTGTTGTTGCAAATTTTCATGAGACCAAAATTAAATGTAAATCCAATTTACATCTACAAAATTAATGTTAATCAAATTCACAAAATCTAATGCTTTCGAAAAATTATGAAAATCATATTTACACAAATATTTATATGGATCACATCAATATAAATATTAATTATTGTGAATCACTATTCACAGTAATTAATAAGCTATGCTTGTGAATCATATTCACAAACTTACCTTTATCAATAATATGTAAAAATCGTAATTATTACAATATAGCCATTAACAAGTATGAGTACTAATCCAATTAGGACTCATGAGATAGGAATGCATATACTTGGATATAATGTCGAGGAGATCATACTATCTATGTATAGTGACTTGAAATGTGGATAACCATCCAATTTCAGGGTTTATACCATTTTTTGCAAAAATCCATCACCGGCGAATGTTGATGTTGAGCTGTAATGCTTTACACTCTCAGCGAGCTCAATGAAATGCATCACACTCTCCATGAGATGGACAAAGTTTCAGTGAGCTAAATCTAAATTCCTTCACCATTTCTAATCACAATCCAAATCATTTGGAGCTAAGAAATGAGCTCAAGGACTTTCGTATTTCCATTTCCATGACCATTTCTGTTTCCAACATATGGACATTGAAATTGGACTCAAATGAAATTTGATTTAATCCAATTAAATCACAAATCATCTAGCTAAATGTAGCCACTAAAATCCATCATTTTTCACCACTTCTTTGGTATGGAAGTGTCATGGTAGATGATCATTAAAACAACAAAAGTAACCTTGAATATTCCAAATGCTCATCCATGCTTCACACTAGAAGACTTCAATAAATCCGAAGTTCAAACCCTGGTTTGACTGTCTTCTTCGAAATGTATCAATAGATTTCTCATTTGATAATTGGGCAACAATATTAATCATAAACTTTCTAAAAGTATATGTTAATATCTCGAATTCATGTCTTATTTCAAGAATAAGATGACCATGCATGGAATTCATTTTGAGCCCAGAATATCTCATGAACGAGCTCTGTTTTCCGGTTCATCAACTATGAACCTGTATGATTCCTTCGAGAGATTATACATCTCATATGGCTTCATATGCACACCAAAGTGTCAATATGTGGACCTTGGCTAGGTCATCAACCTATTGATCTGTCAAATGTGCATATTCAAGCATAATGCATATCTGTCTCAGGTCAAAGGATGTGTGCATGATCGTGACAGTTACGATTCAGGTCTTAGTTTAACTCATCCTCATCAAGTCAACTCTTTGACTTGATTATTCCAACACTTTAGATTCCTTACGCAGAGGACCCACATCAAGAAGTCGATTGCAAATCAGTCTTTAGAGAAAGATTGTCATCTCTTTCTCAGTCTGGAGATCATTATTGAATATCATATGTTTGAAGTCAGTTGTGTCCTTCCAACCGCATGGTATTCAATATGGACATGGTACATAACCTGAATTACAAAGGGACCTTAAAAATAAAGTACATTCATTTAATTATTCATTTCATTTCAGATGGACATGATAAAAAACAATTACTTTTATTGCATTTAATGGGTCGTCGAGGGCTTACAAGTCCAACAATCTCCCACTAGCCCTCAGAGACATTCATGTATAAATCTCAACCCCATATTAATTATGCTATATGTCGACTATTTGTCAAATATCTAGGTAAGCTTATTAGTCACTCTATCACCGACAACTATGCCAGGTTCTGTTACAAACTTGCATAAACCACGTGAATATAAACTTCATCCAATATAGTTGTCGCATCTTATGCAACTAATGTTTTACTTTGTCAAAACAACCATAGTGTCCTGCTTCTTACTACACTTAGCTCACAAAGCACTACCGTCCAACAAGAATAAGAACCTTGAGGTTGACTTCCTATCATCCAAATCTGATTGGAAATCTGAATCAATGTACCCTTAGACTTGGAGATCATTATCTCCATAAACCAAGACGTAGTCTTGGCTTCTTCTTAGATACTCGAAGAAGCTTTTTACTGCAGTCTAGTGTTTCTCTCCATAACAGGATTGGTAATGACTTACCACTCCCACTGCATGGCGGATATCTGGCCTAGTACATAACATGGCATACATCAAGCTTCCTACATCCGATGTGTAAGGGCATTCGGTCATAGCTTTATTTTCCTCAATAATTTGAGGAGCCATCCCTTTAGATAGGTGATACCATGTCTAAAGGAAAGGAAGCCTTTCTTGGAATCATCCATGTTGAATATTTCCAAGATCTTCTTGATGTATCCTTGTTGTGATAGTCTCAATATCCTCTTTTGTCTGTTTTTGAACAGTTTCAAACCCTAGACATAAGAGTCTTATTTAGATCTATCATCTCTAAGGTATTGGTTAATCATATCTTAACACTAGTCATCATCCATGTATCATTCCTAATGATAAGGATGTCATCCACATAAAGCACAATGAACACGATGTCACTCCCACTAAGCTTCTTATACACACATGGTTCACCCGGATTCTGCACGAAATCATAACTCTTTATGATTTCATTGAATTAGATGTTCCAATTACGAGAAGCCAGTTTAAGCCCATAGATGGATTTCTTCAGCTTGCATACTTTTCCTTCCTCAACTATGATGCCCTCGGGCTGCTCCATATATATTTCCTCTTCGAGGAATCCATTGAGAAAAGAGGTCTTGACATCCATCTTCCAGATGTCATAGTCCAGGTGTGTAGCTATTTCCAACAATGCCTTGAAGGATTTGAGCATGGCCACATGAGAGAATATCTCATCATAATCGATGCCTTCTCTCTATGTGTAACACTTGGCTACGAGCCATTCTTTGAAGTTCTCTACCTTCCCACCGGGTCCCTACTTTTTTATTTAAAGATACATTTGCACCCAATGGGTTTGAACCCTTTAGGTGGATCTTTGAGGGTCCATACACCATTCTTGTGCATGGAGTCTATCTCTTCGTTGCCAACATCTAAATATCCATGTCATGATCACACAAAGATTCATCAATTGAAGTTGAATCATCATCAGACTCTTCTGATCCATGGAATCCGTACCTTTAAAGTTGTATTACAACTATAGAACTCCTTCTAGTTGGTATGTTCGTGCCACTTTCAACTATCTCTTTAGTTTTCGGTGTAGGAACTTCATCGATCTTGCTAAATTTGATTAGTTCCTTAACTTCATTTTTTTCTTGACTTCCAAGGAATTCATCTTCTAGAAATTTGACGTCTCTAGAAATGAATACCTTTTGAGTCTCAGGATCATAAAGTTGGTATCCAATACCATTCTTTACGTATCCAGTGAAGTGCCACTCTCTAGTGTGAGTTTCTAACTTGCTGTCATCCACATTCTTAGCATGGACCGAACAACCCCAAATCCTCAAGTTTCATAACCTCTAGGCTTGGTACCATATTGAAGATCATGAGGGGTTTTGGTTACAGATTTAGATGGTATCTTGTTCAGGACATAAGCAACAGTCTCTACTGCATGTCTCCAGAAATTGAGTGGTAAGTTTGTTTTACTCATCATTGATCGCACCATGTCCAACATGATTTTGTTTCATCTCTTTGCAACTCCATTGAGTTGAGGAGTACCTGGAGGAGTGAGGCTGGAATTAATTCCTCTCTCTTTAAGGTATTCTTTGAATTCATCTGAGAGGTATTCTTCACCTCGGTCAGATCGAATCTGTTTTATCTTCTTTCTTTTTGGTTCTAAATCAAAGCCATGAATTCTTTGAACTTTTCAAAGATTTCATTTTTACGATCTAATAAGAAGATAAAACCATTACCGTGAATGATCATCAATAAATGTCATATTATATTGATGCCCATTTATAGTCACTGTACGAAAGGGACTGCATACATCGGTATATATTAGGCCCAATATAACTTTGTTCCGTTCACCTTTCTTAGATAAGGTTGCCCTGTATATTTTTCCATGAATACAATGTCCTCAAGTTGGTAAATCATGAACATCTATGAAATCTAGAGTTCCGTCGTTTATTAGTCTATTGATCATATCAATAAACACATGTACAATTCTTTGATGTCGGATCATAGTTAAATGATATCCATCCTCCCTTGACCGTTTAAGGGTTCAAATATTACTATTAATATTAATATTATCAGTATTATCACGATTCATGATACATTCATGCATGTTCAATTCATAGAGTCCGCCTGCTATTAGAGAACAATATACTAGAAAATTACCATAACAATTTGTGATAAGTTTATTACAGAAAAGGAAAGTATATCCATAACCAACAAGCTTAGATATGAATAGTAAGTTCCTTCTAACATTCAGTGCATAGAGACAATCTTTAATGTCTAGGACTCCCCATAGGATAATGATTGTCTGCATGTTCCACTGACGATCGCTACAACAATTGCATCGGATCCCATCTGGATGACTATCTCCCCTTCATCAAGATTTCTAGTGTCTTGAAATATATGCAACTGATTGCATACATGTACAGAAGCACCAGAGTCAACAATCCAACTTCCTTCTTGTCCTATGAGTAAGTTGAATTCAATAATGAATGTGGATTTCTTATTTGATAGTGTTATACTTTTGTCCTTAGATAAGGACTTTAGATATTCTGGATGGTTATTCTTCCAAAATCTTGGCTTATTGCAGTGATGGTAGACATCCATCTCTATGGGTACCAGATTTATTGAAGCTTTAGAAGATTGATCAACAGTTTGACCTTTCTTCTTATCTTGGATCAGACCCTTCTGAGATCCATGCTTCCTCTCGTGCTTCCCATTAGCATGTGCAACCATTGCACTACAAGAGAGAAATTCTTTCTTCATCATATCCTTAGTGGATCTTAATGTAGAAAGAATGTGATTCACATCTCCATACATCTCATTCAGATTCAGGAGGATGTCATGAGCGGATTCAATGCCTAAAGGTTACTTCTGAAGCACATTAGACAATGATACAAGAATGTAGAAACGAGAGATCGAGTGATCCTCGTCCCACTTCTTTTGAACTCACATGCATCATTTGTCTGAGGGTTCTCATACTTTACAGACAAGAGAACATACACTACGTGTTCTATCTCAAGTGCGAGTTCCAAATTATGGATCCGATCCGAATGATTTGGATTAATCAACTGATTGACCTCAAGCAGTTTGTTAAGTGGGTTGAGAGATTTCATCTGAAATAAAAGGAAAAACATAATGCAATTTAATATCTTGATTAAGGAAATTAAACAATTTAATATTTTTAAATAAAGAGTTCTCGCATTTTTTGTACATTGAAATGCTTTCCCTTATAAGCTTTCAAAGCATGAAGCATGTTAACCAAAGGCCTCACTGCGAGATCAGAGTCTCCCTTCCATTTTCATTGCACCCCAATAATATGAGAAAATGCAAATACAATGAAAGAAGAGGGAACTCTTTCCACTTTACAAGACCGACATGTATTCTCAGTTCGATCTTCAACACCCACACCTCCACATATATGGAGTTAGCATGTTGTCGATTAAACCAACCGTCAATGAGCGAATATCAATTTAAGCTACGCGCAATCCAATTCCGCCTCAATAATATGGGGAACAACATTAGGTCACTACGCATATAAACCATCTCTTTTGAGAAACAAAGAATTCAATCCATGCGAATTTGTATTCCGGAGTCATGACTATGTATGAGTGTCTTCAAAAATACAACTTAAGGAGACAGAGTTCTCCTCAATGACAGGAGACCATGATGCCCTAATTCAATAAGGATCATCTCTTTATTATCTCCAATCAATATTAATTATAAGAAACGACTTTAGAGTCCCAATTCATTTAGAACTCAACCACATGGAGCCATGTGTACATCATATGTACACACCACACCACCTTCTATATATGGAAGTTGTTGCAAATTTTATTAATTAATTCACTTGATAATCATAATATCAATATTGAAGAAATTGTGGAGTTAATACTTAAACTTTATGAATTATATTAATGAGACCAAATCAATTGTAAATCCAATTTACATCTACAAAATTAATGTGAATCAAATTCACAAAATCTCATGCCTTGGAAAAACTATGTAAATCATATTTACATAAATATTTATATGAATCGCATCCATATAAATATTAATTAGTGTGAATCACTATTCACATTAATTAATGAGTTATGCTTGTGAATCGTATTCACAAAATTTCTCTTATCAATAATATGTAGTAATCATAATTTTTACAATAGTTCCATTAACACATATGAGTCATAATCCAATTAGGACTCATGAGATGGGAATGCAGACACTTGGGAATAATGTCATGGAGATCATACTATCTATGTATAGGGACTTGAAATATGGATAACTATCCAATTTCAGGGTTTATTTAATTTTTACAAAAATCCGTCACCTATGAATGTTGAGCCTGAGCTGTAACACTTTACACTCTAAACGAGCTCAAACTAGAAATGGAATTGGAAATTGGACTCAAATGAATTGTTATTTAATCCAATTAAATCACAAATCATCTAGCTAAATGGAGCCACTCAAATCCATCATGTTTAATTAATTCTTCAGTATGGAAGTTTCACGGCAGATGATTCATAACAACAACAAAAGTAACCCTGAGTACAAATACTCATCCATCCTTCACACTAGAAGACTTTGATAAATCTGAAGTTCAAACCCTGTTTTGACTGTTTTCTTCAGAATGTATCAATAGATTTCTCATTTGATAATTGGGCAATAATATTAACCATATACTTTCCAAAAGCATATATTAATATCTCAAATTCATGTCTTATTTATAAAACAAGGCGATTATGCATGGAATTAATTTTAACCTCAACATATCTCATAAGTGAGCTCTATCTTCCGGTTCATCAACTATGAACCTGTATAATTACTTTGGGAGATTATACATCTCTTATGACTTCATATACACACCAACGCGTCGGTATGTGGACCTTGGCTAGGTCGTCAACCTATTGGTCTGTCAAATGTGCATACTCTGTCATAATGCATATCCGTCTCAGGTCAAAGGATGTATGTCTGATCGTGACAATTACGATTTAGGTTTTAGTTTATCTTGATCTCATCAAGTTAACTCTTTGACTTGATTATTGCAACACTTATGATTCCTTATGCAGAGGATCCGCATCAAGAAGTCGGTTGGAAATTAGTCTTTAGAGAAAGATTGCCATCTCTTTCTCAGATCAAAGATTTTTTCTGAATGTCACATGTTTGAAGTCAGCTGTGTCCTCCGAATTGCATGATATTCAATATGGCCATGGTACATAATCCTAATTGTGCAAAGGGACCTTAACAATAAAGTGCATTCAATCAATTATTCATTTCATTTCAGATGGACATGATAAAAAACAATATTGCATTTAATGGGTTGTCAAGAGCTTACAAGTCCAATAGTCTCTTACTAGCCCTCAAAGCCATTCATATATAATTCTCAACCCTATATTAATTGTGCTAATTATTGACTATTTTTTAAATAACCAGGTAAGCTGATTACTCACTCTGCTACCGATGACATGCCAGGTTCTGTTACAAACTTGCATACCCCAAGCGAACATAAACTACATCCAATGTAGTTGTCGCATCTTATGCAACCAATGCTTTACTTTGTCGAAACATCCATAGTGTCTTTCTTCTTCCTACACTTAGCTCACAGAGAACTACCATCCAACAAGAACAAGAACCCAGAGGTTGACTTCCTAACATCTAAATCTGATTGGAAATCCAAATCAGTGTACTATAAGATTTGGAGATCATTATCTCCATAAACCAAGACGTAGTCTTGAGTTCTTCTTAGGTACTTGAAGATGTTTTTTACTGCAATCAAGTGTTTCTCTCCATAGAAGAATTGGTATGGCTTACCACTCCCATTACATGGCAGATATCTGGTCTAGTGCATATCATGGCATACATCATGCTTCCTGCAGCCGATGTGTAAGGGAATCTGTCTATGGCTTTCTTTTCCTCAACAGTTTGAGGAGCCATCCCTTTAGATAGGTGAATACCATGCCTTAAAGTAAGGAAGCCTTTATTGGAATTATCCATGCTGAATCTTTCCAAGATCTTCTTGATGTATCCTTGTTGTGGTAGTCCCAATATCCTCTTTTTCCTGTTTCTGAATAGTTTCAGACCCAAGATATAAGATGGTTCTCCGAGATCTTTCATCTCAAAGGTATTGGACTACCGGATCTTAACACTAGTCATAATCCATGTATCATTTCCAATGATAAGGATGTCACATACATAATGCATAATGAACAAGATGACACTCCCACTGAGCTACTTGTACACACATGGTTCATCCGGATTTTGCACAAAATCATAACTCTTTATGGTTTCATCGAATCGTATGTTCCAACTATGGGAATCTATTTGAGCCCATAGATGGTTTTCTTCAGCTTGCATACTTTTCCTTCCTTAGCTATGAAGCCTTGGGGTTGCTCCGTATAGATATCCTCTTTGAGGTATCCATTGAAAAAAGTGGTCTTTACATCCATCTGCTAGATTTTATAGTCAAGGCATGCAACTATAGCCTACAATGCCCTGATGGATTTGAGCATGGATACATGAGATAATGTCTCATCGTATTCGATGCCTTCTCTCTTTGTGTAACCCTTAGCTACGAGTCGTGCTTTGGAGGTTTCTACCTTCCCATCAGGTTCCCTCTTTCTTTTGAAGATCCATTTGCACCAAATGGGTTTGACCCCTTTAGGTGGATCTTCGAGGGTCCCTACACCATTCTAGTGCATGGAGTCTATCTCAGACTTCATTGCCGGAATACATCTATCCATGTCATGATCACCTAGAGCTTCAATGAATGAAGTTGGGTCATCACCAGACTCTTCTGATACATGGAATTTATAACTTCTAGTTTTCTTACAACCCTAGAACACCTTCAAGTAGGTATGGTCGTGTCATTTTCAACTATATCTTCAACTTATAGTGTAGGAACTTCATCGGTCTCTCTAGATTCTATTATTTCCTTAGCTTCATTGTTTTCTTGATTTCTAAGGAATCGATCTTCTAGAAATTTAACATCTCTAGAAATGAATATCTTTTGAGTCTCATTATCATAAAGTTGGTATCCAATAACATTCTTTACATATCCAACGAAGTAGCACTCTCTAGTGCAAGATTCAAGCTTCCATTATCCATGTTTTTAGCGTGGACCAAATAACCCCAAATCCTCAAGTGTCGTATACTTGGCTTGGTACCATACCAAAGCTCATGAGGGGTTTGGGGTACATATTTAGATGGAATCTTGTTTAGGACATAAGCTGCAGTCTCTAATGGATGTCCTTAGAAACTGAGAGGTAAGTTTGCTTTACTCATCATTGATCTCACCATGACCAACATGGTTCTGTTGCATCTCTCTATAACTCCATTGAGTTGAGGAGTACCTAGAGGAGTGCGATTGGAAATAATTCCTCTCTCTTTAATGTATTCTTTGAATTCATCTGAGAGGTATTCTCCACCTCGGTCAGATCAAATCTGTTTATCTCCTTTCATGGTTGGTTCTCAAACAAAGCCATGAATTCTTTGCTTTTCCAAGATTTCATGTTTGTGATGTAATAAGAAGACAAAACCATATCTTGAATGATCATCAATAAAGGTCATATAATATTGATGTCCATTTCAAGTCATGGCACGGAAGGGATCGCATACATCAGTATGTATTTGGTTAAATATACCTTCGCATCGTTCACCTTTCTTAGAGAAGGGTGCCCTGGACATACCCACGAGTACAATGTTCACAAGTTGGTATATCACGAACTTCTAGGAAATCTAGAGGTCTGCCTTTTATCAGTCTATTGATCTTATCAACAGACACATGTCAAAGTCTTTGATGCCAAATCATAGTAAAATGCTCTCCATCTTCCCTTTATCATTTAGGGGTTTTAATATTACTATTAATAGTAATGTTATCAGTGTTATTGATATTCATGATACATTCATGCATGTTCAATTCATAGAGTCACCCTGCTGTTAGAGAACCATCTGCTATAGAATTACCATAATGATTTATGATAAGTTTATTATAGAAAATGAAAGTATATCCATAACCAACAAGCTTAGATACGGATAGAAGTTCCTTATAACATTCGATGCATAAAGACAATATCTAATGTCTAGGACTCTCCCACTGGATAATGATAATTTACAGGTTCCCATGGAGATCGCTGCAGCAGTTGCATCAGATACCATCTAGATGACTATCTCCCCTTCATCAAGATTTCTGGTGTCTTGAAACATATGCAATTGATTGCATACATGTACAGAAGCACCATAGTCAACAATCCAACTTCCTTCTCGTCCTACGAGTAAGTTAGTTTCAATGATGAATGTGGATTTCTTATTTTACAGTGTTGTACTTTTATCCTTGTCTAAGGAATTTAGATATTCTGGATGGTTATTCTTTCAGAATCCTAGCTTATTGCAGTGATGGTAGACATCAATCTCTAAGGGTGTTAGATGTGTTGAAGCTTTAGAATATGGCTCAAAAGTTTGACCTTTATTTTCTTGGATCAGACCCTTCTGAGATCCATGCTTCCTCTCGCGCTTCCCTTTAAAATGTGCAACAATTACACCGCTAGAGGGAAATTCTTTATTCATAATATCCTTAGTGGATCTTAATGTGAAAAAAATGCAATTCATATCTCCATACATCTCCTTCAGATTCAGGAGGATGTCATGAGCAGATTCAATGTCTAAAAGTTGCTTCTGAAGCACATTAGACAATGATATAAGAATGTAGCAACGAGCGATCGAATGATCCTCATCCCACTTCTTGTTGAACTCACATGCATCCTTTGTTTGAGGGTTCTCATACTTTACAGATGAGAGTACATACCTTATACGTTCTGTCTCAAGTACGAGTTTCAAATTATGGATCCAATCAGAATAATTTGGACTGGTCAATTGATTGACCTCAAGCAGTTTGTTAAGTGGGTTGAGAGATTTCATCTAAAATAAAAGGAAAAATATAATACACTTTAATATCTTGATTAAGGAAATTAAATAATTTAATATTTTTAAATCAAGAGTTCTCGTATTTTTCTACTTTGAAATGCTTTCCCTTAAAAGCTTCCAAAGCTTGAGACACGCTTAACCAAAGGCCTCACTACTAGATCTAAGTTTCCTTTCCATTTTCATTGTACCCCATTAATATCAGAAATTGCAACTACGATGAAAGAAGTAGGAACTCTTTCCACCTTACAAGTCCAACTTGTATTCCCAGTTCAATCTTCAACACCCACTCCCCATATATATGGAGTTAGCATGTTGTCGATTAAACCAACCATCAATGAGCGAATATCAATTTACGTTATGTGCAATCCAATATTGCCTCAATAATATGGATAACAACATTGGGGTCACTACGCATACGACCCATCTCTATCAAGAATGAAGAATCCGATCCATGCGAATCTGTATTTCAGAGTCATAACTACACATGAGCATCTCCAAAAATACAACCCATGGTGACGGAGTTCTCCGCAATGATGGGAGACCATGGATGTTATCACATGACTTAGTACATATCATATTTAAATTAATGATTAATCATTTCAAATCATATTCTCACGATTTATCTAAGGGATAAAGTTAAGACACATACTTATTGTCTTAGTTTTAATCCAATTAAAATAATGACACAATCGGTCTCAACAAGGGTTTGATATTTTATGCACGCGATGTTACCATATAGTATTACACGCTCACTTAGTACAGTTTAATGTTCTAATTTTAGTGTTAAAGTATGCCATGACTCCTCATGCCACCTTTCATCGAAACAGATCTAGCCAGGTCGGACAAACAATGCTAATAGGGAGTGCTTCCACTGCAAATGCGGTGTCGGGTGCCAATTAAGTAACCCATTAGCATTTTCATGGCCTAGACACCTTCTTCTAATCAAATAGAGACAACATAATCAGTGGTATTGTACTAAGGAAGTTTTGTTGATCTTTCGACCTTGTATGATACTATATAGTAACTCTTAGATACTTTATGAATTTAAAACTCTTTTTAATTTCCCAAAAGGTCTAGTGCAACAATCTAAACACTTCTTGAATTTAAAAACTCATTTTTTATTTCAAAAGATCTAGCTCAACAATCTAGAAAAGTTTTTGAATCAAAACTATTTCATTGTGAAAGATGTCTAGTGCAAAAATATAGACAATTTCGTGAAATTGATCAAATTAATTCAACAATTTCTAATTACATTGTAAACATTCAAGTGCATAATTAATCCGGAAAAATATGAAATAAAAAATACATTCTATTTTATTGCATATTTACAAAATAAACAAATAATGATTTCGAATTTTTATTTTGCAAGTTGCACCATCACACTTCAAATTAGGAAGCATTATATAACCTAGACTTAGAATTATTTGTGATCCTTGATATTTCTAAAATATTATGTCCATCTCTAGATTTAAATATATCAAATATATTTCCATCAATTTTGAGTCTCACAATATGAGAAACAAGTCAATAAGTTGATGTAGTCCTCTTCCAACTCCTCCTATGGAGAAATCCAATTTCTCGAAACCGCACAGTCGGAATTGCGGAAACCTTTTTCATACTGATTGGAGACATGATCTTTGATTTATCAATAATTATTTTATCATGTTATATAACCTAAAAAATTAGCCAAAAATCAATATTTTCTTGCTATAATCTTTGATCAAAATCAGAATTTGCGATCGCTTTTAACATCTGAATCTTCTCTCGAATGTCACCAACAATTGCTGCATCTTTTGGGTATGATTCCAGATCTTCTGGACCTCTTATATATATATTCTAAAACTAAATTTAAAAACATGGAAGAATAGTAGCAACTTTGAAAGTCACCTAATCATTCGAATCATTAAAGCTATCGTAAGACAATGTAGCCAATAATCGGGATGATTTAGCTGACTGTCCATCAGACTTGGATGCAATCCAAATCCTATAAAGTATGGCTCTGATACCAATTAAAGTAAGTAAATAAAAAATTATTTACTACGCATCATGGAAAATGCGGAATATTTAGCAAACAATTTGCTAAAATAACGTTGGTTCATCATATGAACTAGAAAATGTAGCACAATTTGTGCATATAGAAATCAATATATAAGGAAATAATTTACTTTCTCATTTCTAATATTCATGATTAATAAGATAGGTACCTTTGATGCATGTGTTTCTATGAAAGAAACCTCCTTAATTGAAGTCCGATCTGCAAACTTCTCTCTCGTGGGCGCGGAGATAAGTCGCACTACTTCACACAAACCCAGACACCGACTATGTAAACAAGAAGAGAGTTATGGGAGTTATAGACTCACACACACACACACACACACACCCACACCCACACCCCCCCCCCACACACACTCTCTCTCTCTCAAAGGGGCACGAAATTTAGAGAAGGGCTTGCTCTCTTGATCGTTGTAAAAAAAGGAGAAGGATGTGCCCTCCTTTTATACGTAAAGCACACATCCTACATGTGACTTGGTAGCCATTGGATTTTAAATCAAGGGTCCTAATTCAATAAGTATCATCTCCTTATTATCTCAAATCAATATTAATTAAAATAAAATAAGCAACGACTTCAAAGTCTTAATTTATTTAGACTCAACCATATGAAGCCATGTGTACATCATATGTACAGACCACATCACCTTCCATATATGGAAGTTGTTGTCGCAAGTTTTATTAATTAATTCACTTGATAATCATATTATCAATATTGGAGAAATTATGGAGTTAAACCTTAAAGCTTATAAATCATATCCATGAGCCCAAAATTTGATGTAAATCCAATTTACATATACAAAATTAATGAGAATCAAATTCACAAAATCTCATGCCTTGAAAAAATTATGTAAATAATATTTACATAAATATTTATATGAATCACATCCATATAAATATTAATTATTGTGAATCACAATTCACATTAATTAATGAGTTATGCTTGTGAATCATATTCACAAAATTACCCTTATCAATAATATGTAATAATCATAATTGTTATAATATTGCTATTAACAGATATGAGTCCTAATCTAATTAGAACTCATGATATAGGGATACAAAAACTTGGAGATAATGTCGAGGATACCATACTATTCATGTATAGTGACTTAAATGTGATAATTATCCAATTTCAGGGTTTATACCATTTTTGCAAAAATCTCGCACCTACAAATGTTGAGCTTGAGCTGTAACACTTTACACTCTCAGTGAGCTCAATGAAATATATCATACTCTCCATGAGCTGGACAAAGTGTCGGCGAGTAGAATCTAGCTTCCTTTACCATTTCTAATCATAGTCCAAACCATTTAGAGCTAAAAATGAGCTCAAGGAGCTTGTATATTTCCATTTTCATGACCATTTCTGCTTCCAACATTTGGATATTGAAATTGGAATTGGAAATCAGATTAAAATGAATTGTATTTTAATCTAATAAATCACAAATCATCTAGCTAAATGGAGCCATTAAAATTCATCATGTTTCATCACTTCTTTAGTATGGAAGTATCATGGTAGGTTATCCATTACACTAACAAAAGTGACCCTGAGTATTCCAAATACTCATCCGTCCTTCACATTAGAAGACTTTGATTAATCCAAAGTTCAAACCATGGTTTGACTGACCTCTTCATAATGTATAAATAGATTTCTCATTCTATAATTGGGCGATAATATCAATCATATACTTTCCAAAATCATATATTAATATATCAAATTCGTGTCTTATTTCACAAACAAGAAGACCATGCATGGAATTCATTTTACCCTCAAAATATCTCATGATTGAGCTCTATCTCCTAGTTCATCAACTATGAACCTGCAAGATTCCTTCAAGAGAACATAAATCTCATATGACTTCATATGCACACCAACGCATCGGTATATGGACCTTAGCTAGGTTACCAACATATTGGTCGGTCAAATGTGCATACTCAGGCATATAGATGCATATCTGTTTCAGGTCAAAGGATGTATGCTTGATTGTGATAGTTACAATTCAAGTCTTAGTTTATCTCAACCTCATCAAGTCAACTCTTTGACTTGATTATTCCAACACTTATGAATCTCCATTCTTATGCAGAGGACCCGCCTCAAGAAGTTAGTTAGAAATCAGTCTTTAGAGAAAGATTGCAATCTCTTTCTCAGACTGGAGATCTTTATTGAATATGACATGTTTGAAGTTAGTTTTGTCCTCCCATCTACATGGTATTCAATATGTCCATGGTACATAACCCTTATTGTACAAAGGGACCTTAACAATAAAGTGCATTCATTAAATTATTCATTTCATTTCAGATGGACATGATAAAAATAATAACTTTAATTGCATTAGGGTCACCAAGGGCTTACAAGTCCAACATGATCAACTTCGCCATATCGTTCTCTCTTTTGTAAAGATTTTTTTGGAGGCATCTCTTCATCTTTGTTGGAGAGAAAAGGGTTTATGTAAGTCTTTGTGGAAGAAGAAGACCTAGAAACAATGAGGTGAGGATTAACCTCAGTGTGGGAAGAAATGGGGTGATTGGTCTGGTGTTGACACTAGATTTTTGGGATTTTAATTAAGATGATTAATGCAATGTTGTTGTAACCTTAAAAATTCCTCAACAAAAATTATTGATGAATCTCAAGCTAAAATAAAATTAAGAATTATTAGCAAAAGAGTTAGCTATTTTATTTACATGTATACCATACATGATCAAACTCATGGAGGCTACAAAAATGTTGAGGGTTATTTAAATCAAAAATAAACAATGAGATAAAAGAGAAAATCTAGAAGCACACTACTCTTGGTTTTTATGTTTTTTGTCTTTTTAATTTTTTGTATTATTTTATAATTTTTTTATTCTTTTCTGATTTTGTATTTTTATATATTTTTTAAATTTTACAAATGTTTT
Organism: Ottelia alismoides; assembly: GCA_037367405.1. Taxonomy (NCBI): domain Eukaryota; kingdom Viridiplantae; phylum Streptophyta; class Magnoliopsida; order Alismatales; family Hydrocharitaceae; genus Ottelia; species Ottelia alismoides. Next base: position 332,284 of record JAZKJV010011462.1, read on the forward strand.
TAATTATTTGAAATAAAAAAATAAAGATAAAAAAAGAAATAAGAGAAAAGAGTGGAAAAATAACATTTTGTAATCAAATATGCCAAAAATATACAGAATATTAAAATAAAATTACTTTTGAGTTATTGATGTTTTTGATGTTTTTGTAATTTTTCTAGAGTTTTTAGAATTTTTTAATATTTTCAAATAAATGAAAAAAAAGGAAAAATGGGAAATGGAAAATGTTGTAGATGATTTTGGATTTTAAATAGAAAGGGATGAAATATGCACGAACAAAAAGAGATTTTTTTCCAAAAAACATTTTTTTACCTTTTTTGGGGTTTTCAATGATTTAATATGAATTTTTAAATATTTTTGATGTTTTTACTATATGTTTTGTTTTTATGAGGAATGAGAAAGTGAATTTTGGTCAGAAAATAAAATAAATCAAAATAAACAAACATGGATTTTTTTGGATTTTTTCAAAATGTTTTTTATATTTTTTATTGATTATTTAATGAAGATAAAGAATATTTTTGGAGTTTTTGATTTATTTAAAATAAAAAATCGTTAAATTTCAAAATAAAAATTAGTGATGAAAGAATGAATTAACAGGAGCTTAAAATGATTTTTTGTGGATTTTTATACGAAGTTTTGCTATTTTTTAATTCAATTCAATTTGCAAAATAATATGTAGACTCACATGGTATGGATACAAAGAAAAATAATTATGGGACCAAATGATAACAAATAAAGGAAATGCATGGTTAATGATGCAATTTGCCCAGAAACGCATGTGATAATGCACGTAAGATGCACTGGATTGGTTATAAATGCAATTTATTATTGGTAGCAAATAATAACACAGAACATGAAGGACCTTTATTGCAAAATACCCAAGAAAACACTTGTAGTGCACATGTTGTGGTTCAAAAGGGATTAAAATGAAAATAAAATAAATAACAAATAAAACATGCAAATGTTCAAAGAATTAGAATTAGACACATGTTCCTAGAGGGACTTATTTACAAATCATAAAACATACAAGGGCTAGGGAGAAATTTTACCCTTAATATATGTGGCAACACGGACGACTAGGATGGCTTGGAGCTCAAATCGAACGACTAAAAAGGAGGCACGCGTGGATGGCTTGGATCTACTCTGGAACTTGATTCACGACTCGGAATTAGGGCTTCACGGATGACAAAGACAAGATCTGGTACTCCTCTTCTTCATCCAACGGATCGGAGATAAGGAGAAAGAACTGAGATGAAGGTCAGATGCAACGAACTTCGATTGACCTGATCTTGGTCGATCTCCACTCAAAACAACACCGGATGACCAATAAAGATTCTTGCTATGTCTCTGCATCGATTGGATCTAATCCGAAGGCTTGACGTCACCCAATCTTTGATCTAGAGGTCTTTGTATCTACAGCTCAAAGTCAACCTCCAACTATTGCTCCCTAGTCCTAGATGCCTTCCTAAACCCTACAAGTTATTCTTGATGCTCAAAGGTTCTCTCTGACAGTTATATTAATAGAAAACTGTGGAATAATGGTGGTGGACGTGTGACTCTGGTGTAGGTGGTTAGAGTGGAATAGATTCTCCAGATCAATGAAGACCTGGAGGGTCAGATTGTTGAAGGAGGCGGAGAAGGTTGAGGTAAACATATTCGGAAAGTCAGATAAGATGGAGGTGGTCGGAGTACCTTCGATAGAGAGGATCGAAGGAAGATGTTGGTGGATCTGATATTGCTATATAGAGAATTAAAGCGCAAATTTTAAATGCTAAAATCAAAGAGAAATTAATCTACATCAACCTACGGTGGAAAAAGGGAGGAAAAATCACCTTGATCTGCTGCAGATAGCAGAGAGTCAACACGACGACGTAGGTCCGGCCACGTGTTAGATCTGGAAATCCAATCCCCCTCACGCACTCCTAACCATGGGAGAAGCTTGTTGTCACCACTCTTTGTCACCAGGATCGGCTTCAGGTGCAAGAGCGGTGGGTAAATGGATTAGCCTTGGTGGGTTGAAGATCTAGGGGTATAAATAGGGATGAAGGTCTAGTTGGATTTGAAATTCAAAATGCAAGAGATTGAGGCAACATCGTAGGAGTCGATGACCTAGCGATGGAGAAGTTAGTGAGCGATAACTAATTGGCGAAGAAGTCGGGAGGAGATAAGCGGCGAATGAGTGGGGAAAATTGGTGAAGAAGCACCAGTGAGCGAAGAATGTGGGTCGAGGTTGTGGATTGGGGAGTTGACCTGGGTCAACAGACTCGGCATCAACCAATCACAACATTCGACGCTACGTGACAAAATAAGCTAGACGATAAAAAGGATGAAAAAATAAAAAATTAAATGGAAATAAAATAGAAAACGGATTTAAAAAAATGTATAGAAAAATGTTAGTAATTTAATTAGCTTATTTTTGGTGATTTTTAATTAATTAAATTAATTATATATAAGGGTGTAAATAAATAAAGTGTATTATTTACATGTATATATACCTATATTTTCAACACCTTGATTTTTAATTATATTAATTTACAACTATATATATAATTTTATAATTTATTAATTTACAATATTTTATAGGTATTTCAATGATATTTTTATTTTATTTTTGTGAATTAATTTATTAATGTAAATAAATATGGATATTTACAAAATACACAACGATATATATATATTATGTACATGATTTTATTTTTGTAGATTTTTGTGATTTTTATTTGTATTTTATATTAGTTAAATACAATATTTACAAATAGTTAAAAATACAAAGTATATAATACAAGGAAAATATATATTTACAAATAATATACAATGGTATAATATACAACGATACCCAAAAAGTCACATTTCACATCTTAAGTCTGGTTTTTATGAAAGCACTTTATTTTAAAGATTATTTAATTTGGAGTACAATGAAATCGAGTTTGACTAATTTTGAGTTTTGGTGGAGAAGATATTGATCTGACAAGCTGAACTTTGCAGCTTTTTCGGAGTATTGTAATTTACACAATGTACATTGATTATTCTTGCAACTATTTTTATTATTTACAAAAGAATTTTTCTACAATTTTTGATAAGAAAACATTTTTATTTGGAGTGAGTTTGGTGATAAATAAAATACTATATGTAATATGTATTATATATAGAGGTATACAAGTGATGAATATACATAGGCGAGGATTGATTTTCTTAATTTTAGGCCTTATCTCCCCCTACTTTATTCCTGGTCGATTAGGTCAAGTCTTGACCTACTCTCAGGGTCAGAGTCAACATGTATCTATTACATATATACAATATTTGATTATCTTTATTTTTCATGTATTTCTTTCTTTACTTATTTTAGGTTAAAATAATGATAAATATATAGTATTTACACAAGAATGGTGTTAGTAAAAGAAGAGATTTATATAGGTGTTTTATAAGGGACTTTAAGCTAAAATAAATGAATAAAGATTTTGAAATGCATATTCATCATCCCCCTATGCTTTACCTTTGCCAGTCCCTTAGCAAACACTTATTTGAAGAATAAGTGACTAAAAGAAAAGAAAAGGAATAAAAGAAAAATAAAGAACTTAGAACAATATTGATTATTAAACTTTTCTTCATAAAATCAAAGTATGGAGCTCAGTCAGACCTTTGGATTATTAGTTTGGACGGAACCTGAATGGAAAATGGACTTGACACTCAACGGCCTCTAGAAACCACACAACTCTGATCAAGTATCCTCAATAGCCAATTCAGAATAAGTCAACTCATATGCAAACCCTTATGACTATGAATCTCTCTTGTACAATGTGAGTGATATGTAGCTCTCCTCGGCTGAAGCGGTAAAAGTCAATCTTCTCTAATGTGGAAACCCTAATTCCCCAATCCAATAACTCTTCACAAATATCTGACTTGAAGTTCAAGCTTGCTTATTTGACTATACAAATATACACATTCAGACATGGATTAATTTTTCTTTGATTTCTGCTCGTCTTTTCTTTTTGAAGTTTTTTTATTTTGCATATATATTTTTGACTACTATATACAATAACATTTACAGATGGAAATTTTCCTCTTGGGCCAGAAGACTATCCCTCTTTTGAAGCATTATTGCAACCCACAACATTCTGTCGTTGGACCTCGTCGCTACTGGACTGGGTTGGGGTGCAATGGCCACAAATGTATGACTTCTGATGTTTCCATTGTCTTGTGTCTCATGCTGACAAATCCAGCCCTCTACCACTTCAACTGAGGTAAGCAAAGTGTAAGTGCAGGTGTGCAAGCTAGGTCATTACCAACAAGAGTCATGCATGTGTTTCGAAATACTCTACTTAGGCAGCCAAGACGACACTGAACTAAGTCTTGTGGTTCCCAAAGAATTAAGTATATAGACCTGAAGAATCTCAATTCTAGTTCCTACAAGATTCTTATGATTAAGTAAATTAAGGTCTTACCCAAGCTCCATTCTTTGACTTTATTCCAGACTAGTTTAAATGTCAATAGCATTCTGAAAAATGCACATGCAAATGCAAGAAAATCATTTTTTTGAAAAAGATAATAAAAGAACAATCTTTTTGAAAAAAATTCAAAGAATTTTGCATTTTTTATGGATTTCAAACACCTTTTTTTAAAAGAAAGAAAATAATTAGTGGATTGAATGTATATACAAGGAATATGTACAAGTAATAATACAAGGATTATACAAATTTTTATAAGATTTTACAAGAGAATTTTATTTACAAGTTTTAGATACAAGTTTTATAAAAGGGTTTTATAAACAACAATGAATTTTATTTACAGGAAGAGAAGTGATACAACTTTTATACACACATGGATTTTACAACAAATATATTCATCCCGTAATTTATAACCCACATGACAAAATAATTTTACAAAAAAATTACAAACCTTTTCAACTCATTTTACAAAAGAATTTTACAAAATATTTTACAAAGATTTTATAAAGATTTTACAAAAAATTTACAAATGTTTTTTTTGCAAACTATTTTACAAACTTTTTACAAATAATTTTACAAACATGTTTTTGCAAACATTTTTCTTTCAAAAATTTTATTAACATTTTGCACTGTATGTATAATTTTGATACAGAAATAATTTATAAGCATTTTAGAAACAAAACATTTTTACAAACAATTTTGCAAAGATTTGTACAAATATAATTTTACAACAAATTTTACAAACATTTTATCAACAATTTACAAATAATTTTACAAAAGTTTTACAAAATTCTTTCACAATTTTTTTACAAACTATTTTACAAAATATTTTGCAAATCATTTTTCAAAATATTTTTTAAGTAATAGCCATATTATTAACAAATAAAAATACGAGTTATGTCTAAATTATGTATACAATATATACAACACCCCCTATACTTAGGTCGAACTATGTCCTCATAGTGACAAAAGAGCTACAAAGGAAGACATAACTCGTGCTAAGTATAGAAAAGTGAATAGAATCTATACAACAATGACTCAAAGAATAAAAAGAAAAGAAGAGAAGTCGGTAATCCCCCCATACTTTCTCTTTAAAAGCATCTACAGCCGTCTTGCTCCACGAATCATTAGCCCCGGATGCTCCCAAGTTGCTCTACCACCTAAGTCACCTATCAGGTCCGTCGCACAAAAAGAGAAAAATATATTATATAAAAACAAATATATAGAGAAAAAAAGAAATAAATGTTGAAAAATAGTTGAAGAAAAACTCATAAAGTAATCCAAGATTTAGACTACCCGAGGGGTGGAAAACCTAAACATTAAATTTTCTAAAAATATCTTAAGCCGTTTGTTTCCACGTAATGGTGCCATATGATAACAATCAGTCGCATTGTGCTAATGTCATCTTATTGTTGTAGTCGGACAATCGTTGATTAATTAAAAACCATTTAAATATATGTAATTAAGGTCAAGCGGTATATGTTTATTTTTTGTAGGCAGGTCCTAGGGTCAACACTAGGAAGAAAATAAGCGACCTGAGTTCAATTCAGAAAATAAGTGTGCATGTCTTCAAAGAGGATTATTTTGCAAATTTGAAATGTAAATGAAAACGGTTCATTATAATAATAAGAAAATTAATCGAAGTGGTTTTAATTCCAATTTAACATAAAATTAACTTATTACTAAATTTATTGAAAACATTATTCATCGATAAATGTGAAGCTCGTGTTTTAGGGTTTAATATGAAAAATCATGAAAAATAAGATCTATATGGGCATTTTGTAATTTTCCAATTAAATGACTTCAAAAACTAATGAAACTTAGTCTGGATGTAAATTCAATTTTTCTGATGAATTCTTTATGACTTTTTAAATGCAAGAAGAGTGATTTGTAATAAGTAATTTTAATAAATATGAAATGTTACTAATTCTCGAAATCAAAATTACTCTGGATAGTTCTCAATGAGAGGAATCTGGAACACTTTCAATTTCCTAAAATATCTAAATGTGAAATTTGAAGGGAGATGATTAGGCACGTGCATCATAAAAGCACGCAGATCGGATCATATTCGATTAAAATAGACTGGTAGTACGAGTTGGGACATCATCAAAAAATTAAAAAATTGATGGAACCAAATGGATTGGGAACCATTCCCAGCATGTTCTATCTCAATCACATGAATAAAATGACATACTTTTGAAGCGTTTGTGATCCTCAAGTCTGTAAGAAAAGAGATATCTCAAGTTCGATCCGACAGAGGCAGTACTTGCAGGCGTGGTTATGAATCATGTGCTTCCCACAATCCAACGAGATGATTTGAGTTGCTTCTAATTTTATCAAATAAAATCCTTCTTCTTCATCATGATTCCGAAGAACCAAAGATGAAGAACCACGATGCGAGAGCAATCTTATGGATCTGACAGTGCAACAACATGGACAATCACCATTAAGGGCGTTACCCAGTAAGGGGGCGAACTTGAGGAAGCAAGGTGGATAACCACCATTAAGGGCATAATCTTGTTACGGGGGCATCCCTGGGGAAAGATGTGGATAGCTATAGAGAGAGGGGGGAGAGAGACGTTGATTCACATTTATGTGAATTGTCCATTGGAAGGCAGGGCTTGCCTCTCCTTTTATATTTTTTCGGTGTTAGGATTGAAATACTATTTTTTAATTAGTTGGAAAGATTAATTTGTAATGATTAATAACTTGAAGAAAAAAAGATGATAAAATCTTATCAACTTTTTTCTTAATTAATCATCCAACAACTTCATTAACAAATACAAAATCAAAGGGGATGATGCATTATAAGGTGGGGACGTCTATCTTGATGAGTCCCACCATGGCGTCCCCACTTTTTATGGATTTTCCTTTTTATTTTTATCTATCATTTGGATGTAATGTTTTAACAACTAATCTTTAGTTTGTTGATTAGTTTTGAAATTTAATTAATTCTAAATAATTTTTACAAACAAGGTGCTCATTAAGTTATGAATCATATTCATAGGTCCAAAACTAAATGTAAATCCAATTTAAATTTATTACGTAATGTGAATCCAATTAACATTAGTATTACATTTATGAATCCTATTGACAATCAAGTCTCAATAGGATATTGTGGATCTTATCAACAACATCCGTGATTATTTTCGATAGCACTATCCACATTAATCTTATAAAAGATAATTAAGTCCACTTAATTATCTTAGAATCCTCTATATATGTGTATATATATATATCCAAAACTAATGTGAATCTTATCCACATTGTTCTTGAATAATTATGGATACACTATCGATGAAAATGTTATCCAAGAAAACTAAATCCAATTTAATCATCCTAATTCTCATGTTCATCCGGTAATTCAAACATCACTAAATAGTCTCAATATTCAGATCTGTCTCTTTAGGAATATTCCTCAAACTCCTTTGAGAATAGTGTGCCTTCTCTGCGGATACTAGAATTTAAGCTTAGAGCAATTGTATAGGACATATAAAGTTACTTGGATAATGAGATCCAATCTCATGTCCAAATCTAGAGGACATCTCAGAGTTGTCTAATCATATAAGTCAGTATATCCGCTCTTCTCATTGTATCTCAATATAATTTAGATCAATGTATGACCTTTAGAGTAGGATTGGATAATTACTCTATTGAATGAAGATAATAAAATCCAAATTTGTTTCATTACTCCATCAAAATGGAAGCATCTTGGTATACAATCAATTAAAATTGCGGCACCCTCGAGTATTCCCAATATATGTGCATTCTGCATATTAGAAGACTGTGATTAAACACAATGTTAGGATCCCATTTGGGTTGTCTCCTTCGTGGTTTTATTATTAAGTTTCTAATTTGATCATTGGAAATATCGATCATATGCTTTCCAAAAACATATATCATGCCTTCAATCATGTCTCGTCTCAAAAACAAAATGATCATTATTGGAATATGATTCATCCTAATATAGATCATGTCTTCTTGTTTAGTAGTGAACCTGTATGATCCCTTTGAGATATCGTATTCCTCTTATGTCCTCATAACACACCATCCCACCAGTATATAGACATTGATTAGTTCATCAAACCTATCAGCCTGCCAAATTTACATCCTCTCTCTTCGGTCAGAGGAGGATTGCATGTATCATAACAACATAATATATAGGTTTTTATTATATCTATCTTTCTAAGTTAATTCTTTTACTTAACTCATTCATCACCTCCAAATCTATATTGATATGGAGAGGACCTACGTTAAGAAGTCGATCGAATATCAATCTTAGGAGTAAGGATTGGCATATCCTTCTCAGGCTAGAGATCCTTTCTTTATAATGACTTGATGGTGTGATTGAGTCCTCAATTTAACTCTTTAAATATTCAACCTTGCACCAACCTTTGTAAGTCAACCTTTGGATCAACGGTTGTATGATTTCAAGACAACCATGGTACATAACTCTAATTGTACGAAGGGACCTATTATATTTAGTTCCTCTTCATTTTATATTAAGGAGTGATTTGCAATGACTTTTATTGCATAATGATCTACTTGGGCTCACATGTTGAACAAGGCCATTTAAAAATTAATTATTAAATTCACTCTACAATTATTTAGAGTGGTGTGAGAAAATGATTAATCGTAAAATCGATATATATATATATATATATATATATTGGAATTATTTTAGAGGAAGGATTGATTTACTATGAATTTTTGAAGCATAGATGAGCAAAGTATAGTCACTTTTACCGAATTAATTTTCGTAAATCAATCATAAATCATAAATTTCCAACATATATATTTCAAATATAGGGCATTAATCACCTGAAAACATGCCATTTTTTGAATTGAAATCAAATATTGTTCAAACTTAAGGTCAAACACATGAATCTACAGGCAAATATAAAATTTCAAATAAAATTAAAAAAAATATGCAGAGGGACATTTGTTTTAGTACCCAGAAGCATAATGTATGTGAGTAATAAATTCAAAGCATGTCCACATGCATGCATCTACATCCCTTTGATTCTTTATGATCCAATGGTTGTGGTTGTTACTTATACAGTTAGGATCAACAGGTGGTCAGAATGGGATGTGGGTTATAGATTTGATTTGATGATCTCAGATCAAAGAAAAGGGGGGTTTTGGTGAAGCGGGTCTGAAGAAAGAAAAAGGACAAAGAAAGAAGCAATCAGAGGAAGGAGAATAAGGGATATGGTGCCAACCTAGATGTCACATGGGAGTTGAAGCAGTGATGGCTAGACTCCGATCCTCACCTCAAAGAGCAGTGATGACAAGTAACTCTGAAGCATGGAGAGCTTCAAGAAGTACTATTGTCAAGGAGTTGTATCTCCTTGGATCTCACCCAAGGTGGGGTCAATCGTCATGGCCTCGACGGATCTTCCTCTTTCTGTCACAAAGAAGAAGGTCAGAGATCGGTGGTTCGATCCTCTCTGTGGCAAATGCGTGAGATTAGGGCGGTGATGGATTTTTGTGGAGGAAAACTATGGTTTCATATAGGTTGCAGTATGGTTAGGTTTAGAGCTTGATTATGGAGATTGGACGAGGCTAAAATATGGTTGAGATTGTGACAACCGTCGGAATTGGTCGGAGAAGGTGGAGGTAGTAAACGAAGGCTCCTCATCTGATTAACCTAGATCGAATGGCTAAAGGGCTACTAGGTGGAATTATAAAAGTGGGTAGATGTTAAGATATGGACGTTGGATCATCTAAAGATCCAATGATCCATAAAGGAGGTAGGTGGAAGAGAAGGGGCAGCAAGTGGCACCTCCAAGAGCTGCCACATCTCGCTCCTAGAGAAATCAAACATAAAAATTAAACAAAAATCAAAATAAAATACAACTATAAAGTGAAAATTTTACTTCATGCACTTTATTTGTCTTGATGAGATCTATAACTTTTGTGAAGAGATCAAATTTAAACGTCCTCGAATACAAAAAAGTGTAACTTTTATTGTATTTTATGTACATAAAATGCCTTGTTTTTTGAATTTTGCAAAATTTTGTGATCTTTAATTAAATAAAATTTTAAAAGAAATTTAAATAAAATACTTATTTACACAATAATATAATTTTGTGTATTTTTTATTAAAAAGGAAGAAAAATGGAGAAGGGATTTATATATGAACTTTATGCGTAATCAGAACACGTAATTTTTTTACTTTTGATATTTTTTGGATTTTAGTTTTACATATATTATTAAAATTCAACTCAAAGAAAATGAATGAAAAATAAATAAATAAGGTCTATTTATGTACATAAAATAATTTATCATAGTCGGTAAATATTTACAATTTAATATGAAGACCCAAAACCCAAATTTCACATCTGAACTCAGATTCTTTTAAATTTAGTCTTGAGTTGTAGGGAATTGAATGTACATTAATTCAAAAGTGAGTACAGGTTCATAAGAGACTATTTGTGAGAGATATGTACTTTACAGGCTTTTTATCTGTGAATTAAGGTTTATGTTCATTTGACATCTACAGAAGCTTAGTATTTTCTAACATTTTTTGTTAATTAACAGTAGCAATATGAACATAGTATGGTTCATTTCATGTCAATAGAGTTAACATGAATTTATCAAAAATAAGGGAATTGTTTAACTATTTATAGTTGATTATATACAAATTTCAACTACTTATTTTTACAGCTTTTATTATGAGTTATTTGGCATACTTATTTCCAAGATAGCAACACATTACTAGTTCATATTATTGCAACATATATTTGGTTATTTATCAATTTTCTGGTATTTATTGAGTGTTGTATACATGTATTTAAGCTAAAATGTAGGTATTAAGTTAATGTATCACATATTCATCTAATTCATAGAATAAATATCAACAGGCTTAAGAAGGTTACCAAATGTATTCTGACTGCTATTAGAAAAACCTGAAGATGGGAAAGCGATCAATTGTTGTTGATTTGGTAGTTTTCTTATAGAACTATCCTTCAAAAAATATTCTCCTCAAAATATCAAAGAACTCGAAGAATAAGAGAAAGAATAACATGGAAATCACTAAGAGATCTTATTTTCTTTTCTAATGAGAGCAAGAGTGATCGTGTTGAATGGTGTGTGCGTGCGTGTATGTATGTGTGTGTTTCGACATGAGTATGGGTTCTTTACATAGAATTTCAAGAGTAGGTAGCTGTTGGAAACAAAATAGGTAACAAATTGGTGAAGATTTGAGAGATATAATCGATCATAAAAGTTATGTGATCAATCAGTTCCATATAATCGATCATGTAAAAAGGGTGTCTGGTCAAATAAAGGATGACCAATCATAGAAGATCGATAAATATAAAAAGATGGTTGATCAAGGTTGATTGGTCATTTTTGAATTACTGATAATCATGATTTCAGAAGATTTTGAGGATGCATCTATGATTACAACTTTTCCAAAATACAATGTAAGTAATGTGGAAAACATTTTTAACAAATTAAATAAACTTGCAAGCTTTTGCAACTTCATCACTAAAGTTCACTTCATAGAGCGTCTAATGTTGAAACACCATGCAGTCCTGCAATCACAATAAACAAGCGAGTGACTACGATATTTCTATGTATGTCATCTTAAAAACAATCACAGAAATAAAGAACTAACAATCTCTCCCTTTTAATGATGACAACTTTTCAAAAGCTTAATTCTTTAGTTGTAAGGTGTGTGAAGTTTATGAAAAATTTATTTAATTTATTTAATTATTTAGTTCTTTACTCCCCTTAATTCAATCTCCCTAATAATCTTTTTAATATTGTCTCCCTTTTTGTATTCGCTTAAAAAGGTAGAGAAAATATAGAAAAGAAACATGCATAAATCATTAAAACTTATGGAACTTTTGCTAAATGTTTGTAGGGACTACATATGATTTTTTCATATATATTTGGAATGAAAAAGAGAAACAAAGAACTACTAGATAGAAAGAAAAATTGAAACAAAAAGATCTAATCACTAGGAGAATACTCAATATCCTCTTTAGTATCATGGGATATCGGACGATTCTTCTTCCCACGTTCTATCTCGTGTCGGGTATCTGAGATCAAGGTTCAGAAAGTCAGTATGCGGTATTCGTTCGGTCAATCGGTTTGAAGCGAGTAAGTGGGTAGGAGGAAGTATATGCGGAAGTAGATGTGGATTATGCAGTTTTATATTATTTTAATTAAAATAAATAATAGATATAATAATAATTTCAGTCTAATACTATTTCTAGTCTTATAGACAATTGGTGGGCATTAGGACTAAAGCCATTGATTAGTTTTAACATATATTAGAAGAAGGCTTCTAAAATGGGCCTAGACGATCCACTCCATGTGCTTGTTAAATAAAACGAAAATTATCCATCAGATATGATTATGTTCGCAGAACTCTAAGATGGGTTCCTATCAATTGATCCCAACTTAATCCATAACCACATCATTGATTATTATAAAACTTTATACCAAGGAATATGATGTTTATTGTCCTTGTGACTTCGAAATCATTAGCTCAACTTTTGGAAATGAGGTTTCTACTAGAGATCTCGATCTTGGTGAAATTAGAGAAGCAATCTTTGACCTCAACGGAGATAAAGCTCCATGACCTGATGATTTCTCCATCAATTTTTATCAGGATTTTTGGATGTCATCAAAGATGGCCTATTTGGTCTGTTCTCCAACAGAAATAGCATGTTAACCCATGCTCGTGCAGTTGAACTCGTAAAGGGATTCACAACACAATTTAAAAACGTTTCCATCTCAAATCGTTAATTTCCAAACAACCTCCTCTTTTTTTTGAAGTAGATAATGAGTTACTTCCAAACATTTGCTCTATTCTAGAAATATTTTCCAAAATCTCCAGACTCAAGATTTGTTGCTCGAAATTCCACATTGCCCCAATCATTACCCATTTCATGACTACTAATCTGATATCAAAAAAACATGTTATGCAAGCTGTATTCCATCTGCTTAAGATATATTTGGAATGGTCCCATTGATTCTAATAAACCTCACCTTCTATATTGGAATACTATATGTCATCTAAAAAGATATGAAGGTTGTGGAATTTTAGACCTAAGATACTTTAATCTATCGTCTTTGGCTAAGAATCTTTGGAGTATTTATTTATCTATTATCAGATCAAAACAAAAACTTACAGTTTCAGGATCTAACATGAAGTGCTCTTGATCTTTGTTAAAGTATCATTAAAAACTTATAATGCCCGGTGTGAGCAATCTTTAGGTCCTAATACAAATGTGGACTGTGTAAATTGATCTCCAGGGCCAAGCTGATGATCCATGTAAGCTTGAGTTTGGTCAAAGAACGATGGAGAATGGCAAATCGATTGTGGTACAAAACCATACAAGTGAGGTGTCGATATAGGTAGAATGGGGTAAGGTCCAGAAGTGGCATGATGAGGAGGTTATTCCTCAGAATCAACAGTATAGTCATCACTTCAATTCTAAACGATCTAACTTGATGGATATGAGTCGAGTCACGAGGGCATGGTAACAGAGAAATGCGTGAGGATGTGACTGATGAGGAAACCAAGAGATAGATGGTTCACATGTGTCTATTACAAAAGATAAAAAATGCAGTGTGACCAATTTAGTGGTTGACACTTGAGAAAGGTAAAAATCAAGTCAAGTATCTCAGTCGTCACATGGGTCAAGTTGGTTGTTTTATTTCTAAAACATCAAGAGAACACTCAGTTTAGGAAACGAAGAAGGGGTCTCAGATACGGTGTGGTCAAGGGCTTGAGTGTAGAGAGGTGATGAACATGCATCAAGGTCTCTCAAGCATCGTAATGATTAAGGGTCTCAATAGCTTTTGAGATAGTGGGTCCTGAGTTTGGGCAACCTAAAATTTGAGCAATATCAGATGTGTTAATAATAAATATCTAAATTTTGAAGGAGGTTCAAAGATTGTAGATAGAGGCATCATCAATATCCTCTAGGTTGGCAAAAAATGTCGCGACAGTGTCATGTGAAACAGAGTCTATGAGGCAATCTAGATGACCGAGGTAAAAGGTACTATCAAAGAAGTTATGCATACGACTTTGATCAAAATCCATAATGAAGGTTAGGAAGTGTTCTCTAAACACATTCTATTAGATCGTGGGGAAAGTCATCAAGGTGAGACAGGAGTAGGCGTAAACCAGTTCGAGACTTGAGGTCGTTGAGGAGGATTCTTAAGCTTTCTTTGAAGACATAATGTCCATGTAAGAAGTTATCAACAATATATAGAATCAACAAGAAACTCCCAATAAAATAAAAAATAGTAACTTGGGATTGGCAATGATCGATCAGAATACTAGAGTGATTGATCATGCTTGATCGATCAGGGAAGAGAGATGATCAATCACTTCTCAACTTCAGCTGAGAGAGGGGGAAGAGATTTTGGTGGATTTAAATGCTTGAAGGTGTGAGTTCTAAGTCACGGCCTCAGGTCCCTTTCATGGAGAGAGGGTTACAGAGGATGAGATTAATTATCGAATTTCAAGGTTGAAAATAAAGAGAAAGATGACAAAAAGAAAGATAACAAATTAATATGATGAAGACCTAAAGATTAAAGTCAACAGGAGACATGTCCTTTCCTAAAAAGATATTTCTCGTGAAAACTTGAATTAAAAATAAAATTTGAATTTCCAGAATGATCAATGAGTTCCTTTGATAATCGATCAACTATAATATCGATCAGAGTGATCGATCAGACTGCATCTAATGATAATCAACAACACTATTTTTGAGTCTCCTTTTTATGGAACTTTTTCAATACAAATATCATTCAATTTACATATCCCTAATTCTCTTTTAATCTTCTTAAATTGTGATGTGACTCGGGGTTTAGTCAAAATGCCTGCTAGCTTCTTGTTTTAGGAATGCATTCCATACAGATTTCACCTTTCAGAACATTTTCTCAGAGAAAATGATGTTTAATATCAATATGCTTCGTCCTAGAGTGATTAACATGGTTCTTATCCAGATTGATCAAACTAGAGTTATCACACATGAAATGATTCTAGCTAAAAGATAAACCAAAACCAAAGAGAGTATTTTTCATCTATAATAAATGGGAATAAGCTAATGATGTGGTTATGTATTTTGCCTCAATAGTCAAGAGTGCTTTTTAGGAGAAACAAGATACAAGGACATTTCCATGGATTAGTAGGTTCCACTTATAATTTTTACATCAGTTCAAATATAGCATGATATGAATGAATGTATGCAAATAAATATATGTAATGCATCTTCGAATAAACAAACCTAAATATTTAGTAAAAGAAAGATAATGAAATATTTTTTTACGACTTAGTGACTTTCTTTTGGTGCTGACTGAAAATGTGTGGCTAAACAAGTGCTTAAAAGTATATGGCCTACTCACAGTTAGATAAAGTAGAGATCCAATCTTACCTCTATGCGGTCTTTGGTCGATAGGGTTTCATGACTTGTCTCGGTCAAGGTGTGTCTCTTGGAAAATTGGTGTAGACTTTCCTGAACAGTTATCAAAGCTAAACTTAGTTAGTATCTCAATTGTGTACATTCATTATGAGAAGAAATTACCAAAATATGTCTGTTTAATATGCAACCTTATGAAAATTTTTAGTCCTGCCAACATGCTCTTCTCGAATTGTTTTGGCATAGCTTTAGAGAATTCCTTATAAAGCATTGCATTAGTGGGGCCAAACATGATGTACTCGACAAAATATTTCACAATCACTATATCAGACAAAACATGTGTCACAAACAAGGTGTGATCCTTTTTTATACTTTAAAACCTGAGATGATGATGAATATCCATTTCATCACCTTTATTCTTTCACTTGGCCTTAAATCCCTAGCTAAATGCATGTATATATCATTAATTTTTTTAAAAATATATCGTATAAATTGTACAAAATAATGTACAAGAGATTGTATAGTTATTGTATTCGATTCCTAAGTTTAAAAATAAAGAAAGAAAAGAAAAAGAAATGAAACACCATAGGTGTTGAGTGACCCTAAATCTCGAGACCCAGTCATCATGATGACTTGATCGACAAAGAATAAAGTAGGGGGAGATAGGGCAGAGAAACTGTACAGAAAATACATAGAAAACCAAATACAAAACCCTAATTTAATTGCCCAAATATTTTTTGGGGACCTATTTAATTTAATTATTTTACACCACAAATAACAAAACCCTCTATAAAAATAATGTAGAAAAAATACAAAGAAAAATACAAAATTGAGTTCACAAAAAATAATACACAGTGTGCTCGAGACACACAAAATAAAAGGTCAAATAAAAAACTTCACAAACATGTATCTTCTCCCAACTTGTAATAAGTTATTTAATGAAGGCAGTTTCATTCAATTTGGAGTTAAGATGCAAAAGTTAGGTTCTGGGCCCTCATTGTGCAATATACTTGTATATTATATTTCATGTATTTATTCTTTATATTTTTCAATTTATTATATTTTTATAAAATTATAAATATTATTTAAAACACATATCTATAATTAAAATGAAATAAAACCATTAAAATAAATATAAAATAAATAAATCTCTTTAGTATATAGATGAAATATACCTATATATACCTATAAGAATAATGTGTATAATTAATTAAGTGTACAGAGAAAGTCAGAAAAATATAAAAAAATACCTAAATATGTAATAAATTAAAAATATGAAATACTTGCATATATTAATAAAATAAATAGTATAAATTAAAAATAAAAAATCCAATATAAATGTATATTTACCTGTAATTGAAAAAATTAACTTATAATAAATCACCTTGAAAAAATAAATAAAAAATATGTATAAAATACTACATAAAATTAAAAACCCTCTTCATTTTATAACCTAAAATTAACTAATTCATTTAATATTTTTTTATTGAATTTACAATCAATTGCTGCCTTCCTTTTTTCTGGTTGGTCCACTGGAATAACCAGAACTCTCCGACAGTTGACCCCAGGTCAACTATCCTGCCCACCTTCTGACTTCTGTCAGACCTCACGGGATCCCATTTTTCTCTATTTTCTCACTCTATCTCCATCCTCCTTCACCCTCGATCTCATCGCCACTTTGATCCGCACACGATCTGAAGGATATACGATGATCCTCAAGCGCATCACGGAAGTGTGTGGATCGCATCAAATGCGATCGGGAGCGACTAGTCGCACTAGTTGCTCCGGGCAGCGGAATATAAAAATTTTAAATGATGAAACCACATGATCCAAGAACCTTTCTTGGATTGTTTCATCTAAACCAAAATTAGGTATAGGGTTTACCTCTTGAAGTGTGGTTGCGATCGAGACTCTAATCCAAGAGACCTCCTGTCTCAAGTCCGATACGACGGAGGAGACGCTTGCGAGCGCGTTGATGAGACGTGTCCTTCTCGCTATCCATGTTGATGATCCAAGCGACAAATCTCATGATCTTGTCACATGAGATCCGACGCCTTTTTCATGAGCGAGGCGCACCGAAGGAGACGGAGTCCGCTTTTTACAGGTCAGTGGAGTCTTTATGCACAAAATCTGGATTCCAATAGCCATTTATTTGGTACCTCTCAAGGGGCGGGAACTGCTATTTCAACCCTTCTGGGGGGTTCCACCCACAAACGCAAATCTTATGGTTAACTGATATGGCTCATCATCATTTAGATATTGCATTTATTTTCCTGATAGCGGGTCATATGTATAGAACCAACTTCGGGATTGGGCACAGTATAAAAGACGCCTAGGATCACCTCGACCATGAGGAGGGAATATTCCCCTTCGAACTCCACTCTATATTAATATATAATTGTGGATTTTTTGGGTTGATTTCTCACAAACTTTTAGCTTGAACGAGTTCCTCAA
Organism: Ottelia alismoides; assembly: GCA_037367405.1. NCBI lineage: Eukaryota > Viridiplantae > Streptophyta > Magnoliopsida > Alismatales > Hydrocharitaceae > Ottelia > Ottelia alismoides. Next base: position 350,570 of record JAZKJV010011462.1, read on the forward strand.
CTCGCCGCTCTTCGACTAGGGCTATTTGGCCGTTGAGATCAGGGAGAGGGTCTCGGATGAAGAGGTGTCAGACGTCGTAGTCGGTGCCATCAGCCTGCTAGACGATGCACACCCTTTCACGCCTTCTTGCATGCCTTCCGTTCATGCCCCTGGGCCCACGCATTCTGCCATGCTGCCAGGAATGAAAATGAATCCTACCCTGCTTACTTACTAAAGAATCCCATTTCGGGAGGGGAAAGTCAGATGGATATCGACACAGGTCACCGACAGTCAGTTCTTGCTTATGGGATCTATTTGGATGGGCATCGCAACTCAAAATTGCCAATTTCTGCTTGATTATATACATTTCTAAAAAGTCTCATATCAATTCCAAATAATTGGAAGACTAAGAAGACGCTCCTTCCATTTAATATAACATTTTTTTTTCCACGAGCAAGTACTCCGGCAGCATAACGGCGATGTTGCGGCGATGATGACTCTCTTAGTGGTTCCATGGTGGACGACCATAAGAGAGAGAGAGAGAGGGAGAAAGGCACATGACGTGTAGAGAGAGAGAGAGAGGAAGAGAGCAATAGTTTACATTATAAACGTGTGTATCGAAGAGCAAGGGGTGCCTCTTCTTATATAGGGTTTTAGGAGTCCATGGATCTCAATCCATGGACAACACAAAATCAATGGTTAAGATTGATTTCTGTTTCTTTCAATGGCTAAGATGTTGTTGTAAAAACACAAGAACAATTGATTTAATTTGAATTAATTTATATTGATAAATCAACATAACTAATCCCGATTTAAATCAATTTGACTGGTCTTGGAGATAATGAGATAGAATGAGTCTATCTCCTCAAAAACTCATGAAATCTCATTATCTCATGAGATCTCCAAGATTTACAACAACATTTGTTGTAAATTATTTCACAAAAATAATTCATAATTATTTTGTAAACATTGCAATCATGCCATTGGAAAAATGTGAATCATGTTCACATCCCAAAACAAAATGTAAATTATATTTTCAATTATTCATCCAATGTGAATCAAATTCACATCAATAATTAACTAACAAATATAAATCACAATATGCTCTCTTTAATATATTATAAATCACATGTATAATATATCTGAATAATATGGATAGTGCTATCCACATTATTCTTATTCATGATAATTAAATCACATTTAATCATCTTGGATCTCAATTCTCATGTGCCCAAATAATATCAATCACATTCACATTATTCACATCTTTGATAATTAAATCACATTTAATTATCTTAGATAACCCTCCTAATAATATGAATCAAATTCATCTTATTCATGATAATTAAATCACATTTAATTATCCATTTTCTCAATGCTCGGATACATATATCAACAATGAAATTTTCCATGAACTCTTTCAAGGATAATGCGCTTTCTCCGCGGATACTTGGAGATAAGGACATGGCGATTGTATTGTTCCATGTATAGTGACTTAGATATTGAGATCACATCTCAAATCCAGATCTTACGGACCTCCTATAGATGCTTGATTAAATCAAGATCGCAAATCTAATCTTCTCATTGCATCTGAATCACATTCAGATCAATGTCCAACATTTGGACTAAGATCAGATTACTTCTCTATGAGAGGAGTCACTAAAATCTAGACATGTTTCATCACTCCCTTGGAATGGAAGCGTCATGGTTATACAATCGTTTATGATCACATCACCCTCAGGCATTCCTAATACATGTACATCATGCATACTGGAAGACCCAGAATAAACCCGAAGTTTTTAGATCTCTTTTAGACTGTCTCCTTCAGGATTTTATCATTAAGTTTCTCATTTGACTATTGGGAGTTCGGTATTGATCATATGCTTTCCAAAAGCATATATCATACCCAAGTGTTGATCATATACTTTTCCAAAAGCATATATCAAACCTACAAATTCAGTCAAGCTTCTAAAGAGAGACGATCGTGCACGGAATTTGATTCTTCCCAATATCTCATTAGTGAGCTCATGTCTTCCGGTTCAGTAATGAACCTGTATGATTCCTTTGAGAGATCGTATTACTCATATGCCCTTATATGCACACCAGCGCGCCGGGGTATAGACCTTGATTAGGTCATCAACCAATTGGTCTGCCAAATGTACATACTCAGACATATAGTAACACTTCTGTGTCTGGTCAGAGGATGTGTGCATATATCATGACAGCATACGACATAGGTCTTTGGTTATCTCGATCTTGTTAAGTCAAATCTTTGACCTAACTAATCTGACACCTCTGAATCTCTATTCCTATGCAGAGAACCTGCATCAAGAGGTCGGTCAGATTTCAGCCAAGTGAGAAAGGATTGCCATCTCCTACTCGGACTGGAGATCCTCTCTTAATAATCATTTGACGGTACTTGATGAGTCTTCAATCTAACTCTTTAGATACTCATCCAAGTACCGGCCTCTATGATTCAATAATTGAATCAACAATTGTATGATCATCAAGATGGCCATGGTACATAACCCTAATTGTACTAAGGGACCTATTATGCAAATTAGTTATTCTTCATTTTAGATCAGGGAATGATATTCGCAATAACATTTATTGCATAATGGCTCACCGTGGGCCCGCATGTCCAACAATCTCCCACTAGACCAAAAAGCCATTAATGGGCTAATCAATTAAACCTACACTCATGTGACAATCATAGGCTATTTAGAAAATAAGCTAGGTAAGCTGATCAGTCACTCTGTTCCCGAGAGACTACGCCAAGTCCTTTAACGGTACTTGCATATCCCTTAGTAACAATGCTTGCATCCAATACGAATGTTGCATCTTATGCAACCAATACTCAAAGTTGTCAGTGATAGTGTCCTTGGCACTACAACTTAATAATTATTATAACCAGTATGTCCATAATCCTTATCAGAATACCCTTATTCCTGGAGATCTCTATCTCCTAAGGTATCCACAATTAAGACCTTTTAGATCACTATCTATAAAGTCTTAAGTTCTTGAAGATAATATTTTGAGATCACTATCTCAAAAATCTTTTCATCTTTGAAGATATTGTTATTACTGCAATCAAGTGTTTTATCTCCTTAGTAGGATTAGTAACAGTTTACTACTCCCACTGCATGGTAGACATCTGGCTTTTGTACACATTTAGCATGCACTTGGCTTCTCGTAACTGATGCATAAGGGCGACCAGTTTTGGCATTCACTTCCTCAACTCTTTGAGGTGATATCCCTTTAGATAGGTCAATACCATATCTTAAGGGAAAGAAGCCTTTCTCGTAATTTTCCAGAAAATGGAATATGTCCACGGTGTACCACTAATGTAACGGTCCCAATACCCTCTTTCTTTGCTTCTGACCACCTTCAGAACTAAGATCTAAGAGGTATCCTTGAGATTATATCTCAAGGTATGGAATAGCCAGTCTATAAAACACTTATTATTATCCTTATATCATTCCAAATGATTAGGGTATCATCTACATATATCATGATGAACACAATGGCACTCCCACTAAGCTTTACATGGTTCGTCAAGATTCTATCTGAAATCATAACATTTATAATTTCACCAAATCTTATGTTCCAACTACAAGAAGCTTATTCGAGTCCACAGATGGAGTTATTTAGCTTGCACACCTTGATTTCCAAAACCATGAAGTCCTGGGGCTACTTCATGTGAATATCCTTGAAGAGATATTCGTGGAGGAATGCAATCTTGAATTCCATCTCGAAGATGTCAAAGTTAAGTTGTGTAGCTATAGTTAGCAATAATATGATGAGTTTAAGCAAGGTAACTGAAGAGCAAGTCTCAATGCAAGCAATGTCTTCTCTTCGGTGTGTATCTTGTGTATACGAACTGTGCTTTGAAGCTCTGCACCTTCTCATCAAGTTCCCTCTTTCTCTTGAAGATCCATTTACACCTTAACGGGTCTTACCCATTGATGAATCTCAGATTCATCACTCTAAATCTCATTTATTAAGCTCAAATACCTCAAAGTCATCAGCATTTCTTAATTTATTTTGCATAATTAGCATTCATGCATGTTTTCATAAGAATTGCATTTTAGCACTAATTTCTGCACAAAGTAAGAAGCCAAAAATCCAAGCCAAAAGTGACCTGTAAATAGTCTAACTTCCCTGATTTTTAACTCATTCATGATAATTCCGAATAACCCAAAACCACTCCACTGTGTACATATCACTACCAAGAATTAATGAAAAATACAAAAAAATCACTAACCCACATAAGTGGACCAACAACCCAAACCCTAGTTTCAGGATTTCCGAACTAAAAACTTCATATCTTCCTCATCCAGTGTCCGTTTTAATCCTACTCACTTTTTGAACTAATGTATATGCAATTACCTTCAAAACAAGACCAAGTTCAAGTGAATCAGAGCTCATATATGAAAGTTGGGTTTTGGGCCTCTTTTGTACATTTTATATTTTAGCGGTTTTTAACGTATTATTTTATGTATATATTTAACCTATTTTAGTTTAATTCTTTTTTAATTGTCTTATTTGATAAAAGTTTTATTAAAATGCACAATAATCCAAATCTAATTTGAGCTTGAAATCAAAGAAACAAATGGGGTCCAAGTCTTCACTAACCGACTGTACAAAATTGGTCTTTTTCGTATTTTATTGGATTCCCTCTTTTTCTTAATTAATAAAAATCCAAAAAATAGACTAATGTGTAAATATTTATTTGTAATTTTATCATATTTTTTCCGGATTTTTATCTAGTTTGAAAATGGCATAAAAATTATAAAATTCAAAAATCAAGGTATTCTATGTACATGGGATACCCCAAAAATATCACTTTTTGCAATTGATCGATTTTGATTTTGATGTCTTCATGAAAGTTGTAGATCTCATTGAGACGAGCAATTTTTATGATGAAACTTTTTCGATCTGAGGCCATTTGCTATTTATTTTGGATTTTTTAAGAGAATTATTCTCGGAATTTTGTGGTGCTAACACGTGGCTGCTCCTGGAGCCACCACGTGTCAGCCTTTTTTTCGAATTATTATTAATTCTTTTTTATAAAAAGATCCCCCACGTGCCCATCACGTGCCTCGCCGCCCCTTCCTCAAACGCACGCCACGTGGCACGTTCGCGGCCGTCCGATCTCTCGGCCGATCGGACGGTCGCTGGTCATCTCCTCAAGTCGCCACTTTCCCCTTTGGGGACTCCGACTCCCCCGCGATTCGCCGGCGATTTCGCCGTACCCCTCAATCGCATCAATCTCCAATACCCTTACCTCCATCAGATCTCATCCCCTACCTCACGACATCTCCGAATCCCTCGTCAAATTGCCATCCCCAGGACCTTCCATCACCGGTCAGCACCCAGCTCCTATTTAAACGCTCCGCCGCCCCACGCCTTTCTTCATCCACCGGCTGCACCTCATATCCCCCTTCTTGGCGGTGACAGCGCCTCAAAGATCCCCCTCCGACGAGATCCGGCGTCCATCAACACCGTTGCAGCGCTCCTCAGCCGTACTGCTAAGCTCCGGGCCACGTCTCCATCGAGCTAAAGGACCTCATCTTCTTCGGTCAACTTTGACGCCTTCGCCACCGACTCAACGTTCTTCTCTCTCCGCCGATAACACTACAACCATCTCCGACCAGCCATTCACCACTCCTCCATCTCAAGCAGCAACCACTGGAGTATGACCTTCCACCAGACGATCGCCTCTCCGCCAGGCCGGGCCTCCTCCACCTCCCTTGGCCGGGCCTCTTCACACGCCACCAGGAGCTCAGCCCCGCCAGCCCCTTCGCCTCAACCACCGCCAGGCTCTCGATGACCACCATCTAACTCCACAGTCGGAGCTCCGCCAGGAGCGGCCCTCCTCTGCCGCTTCGAGCCGCCGCCGCACCTGGGGGCCATCCAGAAGCCCTCCACCGGCCATCGCTCTGCCTCCCCTTCGCCACTCCTCCACCGCCGTCGGACACGGAGCCCGAGGCCCTCCCACATGAGGAGCACGTGTAGGAGGGACCGCCTACGTCAGCATTACATCACCGGGGTCACATGCAATGCATGTGACCCGCTGGAAATATTGCAAAGTCACCCCTGGACCTCCTTCATATTGCGCTCCAGTCCACTGACCAGTGGGCACGTGCCACACAAGTGCCCCTCTGGGAAAATTGCGGAAAGGTCCCCCTCTCTATTGGTAATTAAATTTAGGCCCCCACTGCATATATTTTTTTATTTATTTTATTGCAGTTATACCCCTGTGTTCCCTATTTAGTTTAGATCTCTACATGACATCTATTTTATTTATTCAAAAATTACATTGTGTTCCTCATTTAATTCTCTGCAGTCTGACATATTGTGGATATTTTTGTGATCATTTATGAATTAATAATTAATTGTTTTGTGGAATGTTGCATATTTTTCCCAGTTTGTGCTCTTGAATTTTTCATTGATTAACCGTTGCTCTAAAAATTCCCGAAAAAACATATCTTGTATAATTAATTGTGGTGGTTATTGTGACCAAAAAGAATTGCATTTGCATGCTTAGATTACTCTGTAAAAATCATTTTGCATATTTCAGTGTTTGATTTTTAGTAGGTATTGAAACTAGTATTTTCAAGATTTAGGATTTTTCTGAGTCCATTACCTAGTGATAGATCTTAGATAATTTTATCCCTTTAAAATAGTTCGGTTTAATATTTATTATAATTAAATATTGAAATTTATTTTGTTTGCATTTAAAAATTCATAAAAAAGTCATATTGCATCCAAAAATTCCAAAAAAAATACAGTGCATTCATTGCATCATAATTATCATCTCGGCCAAGTTTCATATTTTGTAGACATCGTTTGAACGTAATTTATATTTTAGTCCCTAAAATAGGCCGAAATTGCATTTTGCATCCTTTATTGCATTAAAAATTCCAAAAAAAAGACCGCCTCGAAAACCGCACACGAACTTTGATAGACATAATTCTAGGTTGTTCCTTTGCCTCCTTGTGTTCAACCTTGGGACTTGCCCAAGTAAAATAAACATAAAACCACGTGATTGAAAATTGATTAAATTATTTTGTGGTTATTTTCTTGACCGATTCCGATTGCCGCCTACAATGAAATGACAAATAATTTTTACGCACGAACGATAAACACATCTTCTTAATGCAGCGCAATTTTCGGACTCGTCGCCCATATAGGTGGATCCTCGAGGGACCATATACAACACTTGTATATGAAGTCTACTTTAGACTTTATTGTTAAATTCCATCTTTCCGTGTCATGATCTTTAGAAGCTTCATCACATGAAGTTCGATCATAGTCAGATTTCTCTGACACATGGAATACATCTTCAAACTCATTTGAAGAGGTATTAGTGTTTCATCTTTAATTGTCCTTTAAGTTTCCGATTTCAAGAGCCTCATTATTTTCTCAAGATTAAATGAGTTCTGTTTACTTCATTTTTATCTTGATTCTCAAGAGAGTTATCCTCTAAGAATCATATTCTTAGAGATGAGATATTTTAAGAATCTCAAAGTCATAAAGTAGGTATCCAATACCATTCTTTATTTTCCTAATGAAGTAGCACTCTCTGGTGCTAGATTCCAGTTTACCAGCATGGAACCTTATAAGGATATATATTGTAGTCTCTACTACATATATATCTTGAAAACTAAGAGGTAATTATGCTAATATTAATCGTTGATCAAATCATGTCACACATGATCAATTGTATCTCCCTATAACTCTATTGAGTTAAGGTGTATTAGGAGGATTGAGATAGGAATGATATTCCTTACTCCATAAGGTATTCCTTGAATTCATCTAACAGCTACATGCTACCTAGATTAGATCAAATTCATTTCATCTTCCTTCAAACTTTGCTTCTAAACCAAAATTGTAAATCTTTGAACATTTCAAGACTTTCTAAGGTGAAGGGAAGAAATCTCATATCACAAATAATCATTAAATGATATTATATATCATCAATGTTCATTATGATGCAGATGATCCACATACATCAGTATGTATGCGATCTTTAATACCTTGGCATCTTACACCATTCTTAGAGAAGGGCTCATTGGACAATTTTACTTTGAATACAATATTCAAAAGTATGTAAGATTAGAGATTTTAGACATTCTAAAGTTCATCTCTTACTAGTCTATTTATCTCATCAATAGACATATGTCCAAGGTTTGATGCCAGATCATTGTCAAATGATCTTCATCCTCCTATTGATCTTTTAAGGTTTAATTTTCAGTATTAGAAATGCTAATGAAACATTCATTAATTTCCAATTTCGTAGAGTCCTCCAGATATCAAAATACTATCTGAAATATATCCATCATAACTCTTTATGATAGGTCTATTCCAGAAATCATGTCTATTTCCAACGATTAAAAATAAACTATGAGTATTTTCTAATATCTAGATAGTAGAGACATTCCCTAAGACTAAGGGCTCTCCCACTGAAAATATGAAGTCTATCTATCCAATAGAGATTGTTGCAACAAATTCATCAATATCCATGTAGATGACTATTAAACCTTAAGATCAACTTTTCAGTCTTCTAAAACATATGCAACCAATTGCAAATGTTATAAGAAGAATGAGATACAATTATTAGACTTTTATCTTATCCAATAAGAAAGTCAATTTCAATGATTATATGTAGATGTAGATTATTCGGATGCACTATCTGGGTCCTTCTCTAAGGATCCAAGATAGACTTGATAGTCATACTATCAATACATCGGCTTATTGCAGTATTGGCATTCATCCAACCCTTTGGATGTCATATGTGTGTGGAAACCATAGAAGTGCAGTCAACTCTTTGACATTCCTTCTAACCTGGGTCCGACCCAAGCTTCCACTGCACTCCTTTCATCTCTAAACAACCATTGCTTAAGAAAAAAGGATCTCTTATGTTGAATTCAAAAGAATTCAATATAAGAGTATTTCGACATTTATACATGATTCATTTAATTCATACAATATGAATATTATGAAGCTTCATGAATGATTAGAGTATATATAGTGTGATGATGACACTCATCATATCTACATACATCTTAACTCTTAAAGACTTAGGTTCAGGTAGGTATTCAAACATTTTGAATACATCATCTCTTATAGAACCACCATTCTGCATAATGCAGTGAACCATGTCATTTATGATTAAATGTCAAGAGCACATATGTATGCCAGAACATCTTCTTAAAATTTTATAAGGATTATTTGACAATTGTGATTATCATCGACATGTCACTTCCAAAGTGCATTTGATGAGAGATCAAGACTATAGAGACATACAAACCCTAGGTCGTTGTCTTATTGTCTATTTAATTGTCATTCCTCATTATTACGTGGAAACTTGCACATTGCAACCACATACAATATGCGTGCAACTGCAAGTACAATATCTTGATCATGGATCCAATCCATGATATTTTACTGGTTATTATTGAGTATAGTATTGGGTGGGTTTAATGAAGGATTATATGAAATAAGAAATTTGCATAAATATATATAAATATATATTTTACTTTGATTTAGGAATTTTATACCAAAGTGGTCTTGCCTTGTCAACATTGAAAGTTCATTCCCTTAATCACTTTCAATGTAAGAGATATACTTACCATTATATCTTAGCAAGATCTGGATCTCCTTTCTTATCTTTGTCAAATCCCAATAATATGAGAACTTGTAACTCAGATAAAAAGAAGCGGGAACACATTCCGCCTTGCAAGTCCAACTTGCATCACCCAATTCGGTCTTTAACACCCGAGCCCACCACCCCTAAGGTGGTGTTGACCTGCCATTAATTGAACCAACCGTCAATAGGAATACAACTCGCAATGCGCAATCCAATATCGCCCCAATAATATGAAGACCCGATATTGGCATCACTACGCATACGTCCTTACTCTTTCGAGAAGCGGAGAGCCTGATCCAAATGGATTGTATGCAGGAGCTGTCACTTTGGACATGCGTCTCCTACATACAATATCTGGCGACGGAACCCTTCGCCTTGACGGGAGACCATGGATGTCACTTATGTGATCCTCTACCTCATATTCAAATTCTAATTAATCATTATGAATCATATTTATTATGATTAATTCTTCCAAGGGAAATAACAACTCTATACATAATAGAGTGTTTTAATTTTAATTGGATTCCAATTAATCTAATCATATTAAATTAATGATCCAATTAATATCCAACAAACATTTTAATTATTACTTGAAATATGGTATTATCTCAAATACATATTATTTCGAATTTTAATAATTAGAAAAATACATAGTGATCTCTCAAGCATTATCCGTTCCCTACCCACTTTCATGGTCAATACCGACGGGAGTGGAACAGACCACACATAGTGTAACCTGCTACCCCAACGCTCTTCGACTAGACACCATATCCGCCTCGGGAAAAGATAATGCCAAGTCAATCACTTTGAGATGATAATTGGTTTTTCAATCGAAGTTATACCATATAGTAATAATCAAAACTATTTTGATTATAAGGAAATTTGCTAGACAAATTCTCAAACCTAATTAAGTAACATGTTTGTTGAAAGTGTATCAAGTAACCAATTGGTGATCTAGATCATATCTAATAATTTATTGCTTGAGGCAATATCATTTAAGGGAACAATTATCATTCAAATATTTCCCAAATATTATCCATAATTATTCAAGAAAATTAATCATTAATTTCACAAGTTTCTTAAATGACTATCATAAGGTTCATTATTAGGATTGCAATTTTCAGCAGTGACCCTCACTTACTAAAATTAGCATATCTCATTTATTTTAAATCCATATTAAGTAAAATCAGTTTATAAAGTTTTCTAACTCGATTTAAAACAGAACCTACGTAATTAGCATGCATTTCCAGGCGTATTAAAACAGAATTAACTGCTTAATTACGTCATTACTCGCCATCCCCGAAGCAGTGGATATAGGTTCATTAAAATGATCATATCTTGAGTTATCGGATTCCAAATCACGCAAACTCAAATCCTACTGTTTACTTAATTAATGGGAAACATTATCTAATTTTAATTTCGTGTTTAAACGTTTTAAACAGGGCCGAAATTTTATCACAAATCAGGGCTGCGAAATTTGAAATGCGATAAAACTTTCACAATCCTTGTGAACCCAAGTCTTCCTAAGTCTATGGATCACATCCAAAACGTCCAACCTGGCTCTGATACCACTTGAAAGATATGGGATGATCCTCAAGCACATCACAGAAGCATGTGGATCGCATCGAATGCGATCAGGAGCGACCTGTCGCACTAGTTGCTCCAGGCAGCGGAATTTAAAAATTTTAAATGATGAAACCACATGATACAAGAACCTTTCTCGGATTATTTCATCTAAACCACATTTAGGTATAAGGTTTACCTCTTGAAGCGTGGTTGCGATTGAGTCTCTAAACCAAGAGACCTCTTGTCTCAAGTCCGATCCGACGGAGGAGACGCTTGCGAGCGCGTTGATCAGACGCGTCCTTCTCGAAATCCATGTTGATGATCCAAGCTATGAATCTCATGATCTTGTCAAAAGAGATCCGACGTCTTCTTCATGAACGAGGCGCACTGAAGGAGATGGAGATCTACGAGCAAGTACTCCGGCAGCATAACGACGATGCTGCGGTGATGATGACTCTCTTAATGGCTCCATGATGGACGGCCATAAGAGAGAGAGAGAGGGAGAAAGGCACATGATGTGTAGAGAGAGAGAGAGAGGAAGAGAGCAGTAGTTTACATTGTAAACGTGTGTATCGAAGAGAAAGGGGTGCATCTTCTTATATAGGGTTTTGGAAGTCCATGGATCTCAATCCATGGACAACACACAATCAATGGTTAAGATTGATTTGTGTTTCTTTCAATGGCTAAGATGTTGTTGTAAAAACACAACAATAATTGATTTAATTTGAATTAATTTATATTGATAAATCAACAAAATTAGTCCTAATTTAAATCAATTTGACTGGCCTTGGAGATAATGAGATAGAATGAGTCTATCTCCTCAAAAACTCATGAGATCTCATTATCTCATGAGATATCCAAGATTTACAACAACATTTGTTGTAAATTATTTCACAAAATTAATTCATAATTATCATGTGAAGATTGCAATCATGCCATTGAAAAAATATGAATCACATTCACATCCCAAAATAAAAAGTAAATTATATTTTCAATTATTCATCCAATGTGAATCAAATTCACATCAATACTTATTAACAAATATAAATCACAATATGCTCTCTTTAATATATTATAAATCACATTTATAATATACCTGAATAATATGGTTAGTCCTATCCACATTATTCTTATCCATGATAATTAAATCACATTTAATCATCTTAGATCTCAATTCTCATGTGCCCAAATAATATGAATCACATTCACATTATTCACATCTTTGATAATTAAATCACATTTAATTATCTTAGATAACTCTCCTAATAATATGAATCAAATTCATATTATTCATGATAATTAAATCACATTTAATTATCCATTTTCTCAATGCTCAAATAAATATATAAACAATGAAATTTTCCATGAACTCTTTCAAGGATAATGCGCTTTCTCCGCAGATACATGGAGATAAGGACATGGTCATTGTATTGTTCCACGTATAGTGACTTGGATATTGAGATCATATCTCAAATCCAGATCTTGCGGACCTCCCATAGATGCTTGATTAAATCAAGATCGCAAATCTAATCTTCTCATTACATCTGAATCACAATCAGATCAATGTCCAACATTTGGACTAAGATCAGATTACTTCTCTATGAGAGGAGTCACTAAAATCCAGACATATTTCATCACTCCCTCAGAATGGAAGCGCCATTGTTATACAATCGTTTATGATCACATCACCCTCAGGCATTCCTAATACATGTACATCATGCATACTGGAAGACCCAAAATAAACCCGAAGTTTTTAGATCTCTTTTAGACTGTCTCCTTCAGGGTTTTATCATTAAGTTTCTCATTTGACTATTGGGAGTTCGGTGTCGATCATATGCTTTCCAAAAGCATATATCATACCCAGGGGTTGATCATATACTTTTCCAAAATAATATATCAAACCTACAAATTCAGTCAAGCTTCCAAAGCGAGACGACCGTGCACGAAATTTGATTCTTCTTAATATCTCATGAGTGAGCTCATGTCTTCCGGTTCAGTAATGAACCTTTATGATCCCTTTGGGAGATCGTATTACTTATATACCCTTATATGCACACCAGCACGCCGGTGTATAGACCTTGATTAGGTCATCAACCTATTGGTCTGCCAAATGTACATACTCAGACATATAGTAACATATATGTCTCTGGTCAGAGGATGCGTGCCTATATCATGACAGCATACGACATAGGACTTTGGTTATCTCGATCTCGTTAAGTCAACTCTTTGATCTAACTAATCTGACACCTCTGAATCTCTATTCCCATGCAGAGGACCTGCATCAAGAGGTCGGTAAGATATCAGCCAAGTGAGAAAGGATTGTCATCTCCTACTCAGACTGGAGATCCTCTCTTAATAATCATTTGACGGTACTTGATGATTCTTCAATCTAACTCTTTGGATATTCATCCAAGCACGAGCCTCTATGATTCAATAATTGAATCAACAGCTGTATGATCATCAAGATGGCCATGGTACATAACCCTATATGTACTAAGGGACCTATTATGCAAATTATTTATTCTTCATTTTAGATCAGGGAATGATATGCGCAATAACATTTATTGCATAATGGCTCGCCATGGGCTCGCATGTCCAACACGATCCACATCCACGCAGACCACTCCGTCTCCACCTACCCTCACACTAGTGGACGCCATTACACCTTGAAAATCCCCAACCACTAGCCTTTAGGTCTACACCCTCTTCATCCTTTTGACATTTGATCCTTCATGGAGCCTTCTTAGTTCCTCAGAACTCCCTTAAAAGCATGTTGTTGGTGACAGGAACATGCAGGTGGAGTCTTGCAGCGAGGAGGAGGGATGTCAGAGGAGATCCAACCATATCCGACCAAGACCGCCAGAGGTTCTGCCTCTTTGGTTCTCAGACCATATCAAGGCCTTTTCCTGCTCCATTAGGTAAGTTTTAGTTCCCATTTTCATTTCACGCATTTAATTCTTATGTTTTAAATGTTAATCTAGAATTAACCAAAAATCCCCTTTTGAACTAGAGCTCGAGCTCCAAGCCAAATTCGTCCGTATCCTGACTGTAATCTGCTCAAGTTTCATACCATCCTCAGACCCCTTTTAACTTCTCCATCTTTTCCCTTCATTTGCCAACCCAGATCCATCATGAATCTGAGATCTTGTTTGTCATCCTCACCAGAGTTGCATCTCCCGTCTGCCCGTCGTTGTTTCCACCTTCATCTAACGACCGAGGAGCATTGCCTCGAGCTGTAGAATATTATGGTGCAGGTTTAGAGCCTCAAGGACCTCTCCAAAGTGTGTAAACATCTAAGAAGAAGCACAAGAACCTCCAGATCCATCGATGCTCCACCTCAGCCTCATCAGAGGCCACCAACACACGTGGAGACATGACAGGAATCAGTAGCCGCGATCGGAACTCAATGAAGATTACAATGATGTCGGAAATAGCTGATTGAAGTATGCTAAGGCCTTGTACTTGAGTTGTTCATCCAACACCCTCCCGAGCCATAGTATCAAGAACATGGCCCAGATCTAATCTGGGTCATCCAATATACTTGAAGCGGTACGAGCCCGAGAGCATCAGATCTGCGATGTAGTCGTACGAGCGTCGCACACGATGATTGGCACTTAAAATGGGGTAAATTTCACATAAGCCCCTCCGCCTTTTGTATGTAGTAATTAGTTCTATAAATATTATATTAAGAGTAAAATTAAGTGGATAATTTACAAGTCAAACCCTATATCTATTTGTAGTTGCAACTAAGACCAGTGCCAGCGTAGCTCACGTGGTTCCCTACGTGAGCTGGGTGATTTATGATTATACCCTTGTGGATTTGAATATTGCATTTTAATAGTAAAAACTTGACTTCCAGTACAAAGTTTCTGGGTATTTTGCATATAACACCATGCCTTTAATTTTTATTACAAAATACCCCTGCCAGCCTATTAATTTATGTGCATGTTTATCTAATTTCCATAAATACCTCCCATGCTCCAAAAATTATAAGAAAGTAGGGTTGTTCACCTGATTTATTGCTATGTCACGCTATATATAAGAAAGTAGGGTTGTTCACCTTCACGCATTTCCTATTTATTAAAAATAAAAAAGATCACATTCACTCCCTGTTTGTCTTAGAAAATATAATATATATAATCGTAACTAAAATTTCCAAAAAAATTACCTAGTGTTTATTACCCGATTTTATTACTCCAGACTAAAAATCGCAAAAAAATATCAAAAGAAACTCAAAAATGAGCAAACCCTTTCTAACCCTAAAAAATAGTAAAATAATTTTAAAAATCAAAAAATAATTAATGGTCTATATTTTATATATTATTCTCTACATATTGGAATTAGTTTTGAGAAACGTTGACCCTATTTAGTATTTTTAAATCTCATAATAATTCGACCACTTTCTAAGTCCTGGATTTTATATATTTGGACTTTAAAAATATCTAAAAAAGCTAAAATTACTTAAAATTCACAAAAAACATTAGAAAAATGTAAAAAAACATACAAATACTTTTTTTGTAAATTTTGATTATATATATATATATTTATATTTATAATATCCTATATTATATTGTATACCAATATATAGCTATATATAATTAATACTATTATTAATTATTATAAATACCATAATATATTTTTAATCCCTTTAAAAAATAAAAAGGATTGTTCTTTAGTGTTTTTATTTTTTGGATATTTATTATATATATTTCATTATATATTTTGTATAGTATCTATACTACCTATTTATATATATTATTTATATATTATTATAAAAGGATCGAAAATCATAAAATTAAAAATATAATATATATATATATATTTTAAAAAAAAGAATTATTTAATTTAATTTAAAATCACGAAAACATAGTTACCTAAGTAAGTGCACATTGTACCAATATACCTATATTATTTATTCATTATTTAGTTATAAAAAATATACCAACTACACCGACTTGTCTCCCTATGTTTGACACCTACATGATTGTCCACTATACACATTCATCATAGGGTATTATAAATTTTAATCCACATCCATACTTGATTTGATTGATTCTTTTATTGTGGGTTAATTGTTGAATTTAGCTCAGGATTTTCTTCGAGATGTCATTGTAGCAATTTAGTGTTCCTTCTTTGTGTGGACCACAAGACTGTCACTTGGGTATTTTTGGCTATTTCAAATGGCACCATCGCCAAAGAGCAACGAAGTGTAGCATTTTTGTTACTGCTTATTCTTCCTTTTATTTTTCTACTATTTATTTTTTATAGTTATTTCATTGTCTTTGACCCATATTTTTTGTTGATCTTTCTTGCGAGGGATTGCATGGAGACGACTATATCTTAGGAGGTGGACGCACTCGAGTTGTGTAGAGGTTGGCCCTTCTACTTATGAGCCAACCAGGAGAGAGTAGGAAAGAGGAGCAGAGAAAGAAGGAGAAGAGCAGCTCTACTTTAGCTTTTTATTTTTTTATGTGAAGAGTGTTTTAATTTTATTTTTATAAAATTAATTTGTAATAATTTGGACACTCACACACTTCAAGAGATCCATTACCCAGTTGTCTGTTCACATGGGAGCCTCATCGCGCTTTTTCGTGTTTTATCGCTTTTATTTTGTTTTGTTTCACATGTTTTGAGCTTTCCGCCTTTATTTTTCTTTATTTTATGTGATTCAGTCCCTAGATCTAGGTTTGCTTGACTCGGTAGCTAGGTTCAAAGCTCTAATAGAAGCATGCACATACAGTCTCATTCACTTGGACTTGGTCAAAAATTAATTTATAATTACTCACTTTTGGAATCATGTGTCGTGAGAGACTTCATACATCGCTTACAGGACCCATTGTGGCAGGAACCAAGGAGTCTCCATGATCAGATACTTGGATCCATTTTTTAGTAATTAGCATTGGTTCTTCCAAATAATAGCAATTACTGTTTAGGGTGCTTTATCGCTTGGATACCATGCATATAACCTAGGTTTATATATTCTCTTTTGCATCACACATGGAGTGAGTTGGGAAGCATTGCAAGTCTTTTTACTTTGCAGACATCATTTGATACGAGAGTGAGATTTCCACTCTCGTGTCCACTTGCATTGCTTTTCCACCTACTTCCTATGTTTTTGCACATATTAGGATTAAAAGAAAATATAAAAAAACATTCGATGGCTTGCTCAGAAAAATACTCAAAAAATTGAAAATTCAAAAATTAAAACAAGGGTATTGCTGATAAAACTTTGACCTTAATGAAATTGTAATGGACATTGTTGTTTTGGGTTCAAAAATCCCTAATTGATTTTAGGTACCTTCCAGACCAAGAGAGGCGCAACCCTCTAAGGATTAGAGGCAAAAACCCGATCTGTGGCAGCCTTGATTATCACCGGAGTTGACAAAGTATTGGCACTTCTATTGGATGTTGGCGATTAGGGCCTTGTAGACGATGATGTTCCCACCTTGTGTGGAGCATCCTACTTGGTCTGAAGTATTGAGCATAGCCCAAACCCTCACGGGGGTGTTTGTCTTGTTGTCATGTGGCCGAGTACCTTGCTTACAAGGGAAGTATTAGTTTCTTATATTGGATTCCTTTGTGCACAAGATCAAGGACCTCAAAGTGCATAGATCACATGATACAAAGGAGGTGGAAGAAGTACGGGGTACTTTCTGGCAATACACACACTCCTATAGGGATAGATCTCATAAGGGATTGTTATAAGATTTTTCCTAAATAATAAAATAAAATCGAAAAGATAAAATAGTCGAACTCTTACGGCTTCATCTGTGTTGAGTTGGTGAACCCAAACTTGTTTGGTGTTTGATTGATTTTAGTTAAGTTCAAAGATCAGTCCTGCACACTTTGTGCCATTTTTGCTTTCCTTTGTTTTATTCCTCATTTGACCCATGATCGCTTTGAGCCTTCTACTATTTTGCTCCCTTTATTCCTTATTTATCACTGTATCTTTCATCCATTCTCGATCTCCCTCTTCATCTTTGAGATGGCGACTCATGGATGGCATGGTCGGGACTCCACCGACACCAACATCGATTCCATGCGCTCCCCTCTCCAATAATTTGGGCAATTCATGAGAACCCAGTTTGAACTCCACGAACCTATCTCCAAACTCCCTGCCTTTTTCAATAATCTGAGATCACTCTTGTCCCCAACTATGCCCATTTTGGATGACAATTGATTTCACTCCTTACACATTGTTATCCTTAATGAAGTTCTGTGTTGACATTAACATAGAAAAATTCTTTACATCTGGTACTTCTATTCAGACTGATCGGGGCATCATTTCATGTGCATATCACGATCCCGATCTGGAGCCAGAGTTTCTCTCATATTTAGAGACTGATACAGAGAAGGTTCCCACAGGAAAAGAGAAGGGACGCCAACATCCTCCATAGCTAGAGTAGGGCCAACCCGACTAGAATGTCATGAATGCCCAGCTTCTCGCTTCAAAACAGCAGCATCTCGCTGACTAGGCATATGGTCTTGGTAGCCTTCCAAGATATGCTCAATGATCTGAGGAGAAGGAGAGATAACCCAGGAGGAGGAAGAGGATGAGAGGAAGAGAGAGTAGATGGAGGCTGTGGAGGCCCAGTAGATGAAGCTCGAGTAGAGAGACCCAAGCCCACACTCAAAGAATTCTACAACCCTGGAGCGAGCCAAATGATCGATTGGACCCAAATCCCTACGGTCCATGCATACTTCGAGTTGAAGCCTCAACTCCCAGTGCTTCTACCCACCTTCCATGTGAATGCAAATAAGGAATCTTATATCTATCTGCAATAGTTCGCATGCATCTATGGCACAATGCACTACCATAACATACCGTTAGGTTTAGTTAAAATGATTGCCTTTCCATTTATCCTTCAAGACAAGGCGCTTCATTGGATCAACCATTTGGGGAAAGCCTTCACCACCTGGGAGGAGTTAAAGTCAGCCTTCTTGCACAAATTTTACCCTCTCGGGTGATTAAACCACTAATAGATCAAACAGATAAATCAAGTGGTTTTGCTACTTTTATTTACTTGGTATAGCGACCGGGGTCGAACTCAAGGAGCACAATTATGCAGTAAGTAGTTGATTTTAGAAATTAAAGCCATGTTCGACTCCCCTTGCAACTCGGATAAAAAGAAACGGGAACACATTCCACCTTGCAAGTCCTACTTGCATTTCCCAATTCGGTCTTTAACACCAATCCCACCACCCGTAAGGCGATGTTGAACCGTCGTTAATTGAACCAACCGTCAACATGCTTAAAACTCGTTATAGGCAATCTAATATCGCCCCAATTCTTATGAGGAATTGATATTGGGGTCACTACGTATACGGCCTTACTCTTTCGAGAAGCAAAGATCCCGATCCAGATGCACTTGTATGTAGGATCTGTCACTTCGGACAGACGTCTCCTACATACAATCCCTGGCGACGGAACCATTTGCCTTGATGGGAGACCATGGATGTCACATATGTGATCCTCCACCTCATATTCAAATTCTTAATTAATTATCACGAATCACAATCACATAATTAATTCTTCTAAGGGAAATACACATCTATTCATAATAGAGTGTTTTAATTGGATATAATAATTTTAATCACATTAAATAAATTATCAATTCAATTCAATCAACCAACAAACTTGATTGTTAATTTAAAGGATGGTATTATCTCAAAAATACATATTATTCGAATTTTAATAATTAGAAAAATACATCATGATCTCTCAAGAATTATCCCTTCCTTACCCTTTGTCATGGCCAGTACCGACAGGAGTGGAACATAATGCTCACAGAGCAACCTGCTACCCCAACGATCCCTGACTAGACATCATATCCGCCTCGGGTTAGGATAATGCCAACTGATCACTTTGTACATAAGATGATAATAGATTTTTCAACCGAAGTTATACCATATAATAATAATAATCAAAACCATTTTGATTTATATTATAAAGAAATTAGCTAAACAAATTCCCAATCCTATTCAAGCAAGTTTGTTTGTTGGAAATAAGATTAAGAAATCAATTTGTAATCTAGATCATATCTAATATTTTATTGGTTAAGGTAATGTCATTTAACGAAATAATTATCATCAAATATTTATCAAATATTTATCCATAATTATTTCAGGAAATTAACCATTAATTTCACTAATTTATTAAATGACAATCACAAGGCTCTTGATTAGGAATGTAATTTCCAGCAGCGATCCTCACTTACTAAGATTAACATATCTCAATCAATTTAAATCCAAATCATGCAAAGTAAGTCTCTAAAGTTTGCTAATTTTATTTTTAACAGAACCCAAGTGATTTGCAGGCATTTCTAGGCATTTTAAAATAGTAACTAACTTTTTAATTGTGTGAAGATTCGCCATCCTCGAAATAGTGGATATATGTTCATTAAAATGATCATATCTTGAGCAATCGGATTCCAAATCATGCAAAATTAAATCCTATTGTTTCCTTAATTAACAGAAATATAATCCAAATGATAATTTTGTATTTAAACGTTTTAAACATGGCCGAAAATAATCATAACCACATGATCCAAGAGCACTTTTTAGATCGCTTCATATAACCACATAACAGATAAAGGAATACCTCTTGTAGCGTGGTTGTGATCAAGCCTCTAAGAGAAGCAACCTCCTGTCTCACGTCTGATCCATCGGAGGAGACGCTTGTAAGCGCGAAGATGAGTCGCGTGCTTCTTGCAATCCAAGTCGATGATCCAAGCAATGGATCTCCTGATCTCGTCTCATGAGATATAATGCCTTATTCACGAGCGAGATGCACCAAAGAAGATGGAGATCCAAGAGTCGTCGAAGCGGCAACACAACAACGATGTGATGACGAAGGCGGCCTTCTCTCTAAGAGAGGAGTGGACGGCCACTCAAGGAGAAGGAGAAGGCTTGGCGTGAGAATGAGAGAGAGAGAGAGAGTGTGTCATTGTCAAAGTTATCCGTAGAGCAAGGGATGCCTCTTCTTATATAGGGTTTTGGGAGTCCATGGAACTCAATCCATGGACAACACAAAATCAATGGATGAGATTGATTTTTGTTGATTTCAGTGGCCATGATTTTGTTGTAAAAACAACAATAGTTAATTTAAATTAAATTGATATATATATATATATTTATAAAAAATATAATTAATTTCGAAATTAAATCATTTAATCTTGGAGATAATGGAGGAAGAGATTGCATCATCCCTGAAAGGGGGGACATCCACCAAGTCCCTTTAGGACAATGTGGTCGTCCACCCTCTTGACTTGGAATGAGTCAATATCATTCCAATTCATGAGATTACATTATCTCATGAAATTTTCAAGATTATCTCACAAAAATAATTCATAACTATCTTATGAAGATTGCAATCATGCCATTGGAATTATGTGAATCACATACACAATCAAAAATAAAATGTAATTATATTTTCAAATTATCATCCAATGTGAATCCAATTCACATCAATAACTAATCAACAAATATAATTCACAACTAACCTCTCTCTAATTATAAGTCACATTTATAATATATATGAATAATAGGATAGTGATATCCACATTATTCATATCCATAATAATTAAATCACATTTAATTACATTTGATCATCATTCTCATGCATTCAAATAATATGAATCAAATTCACATTATTCATGATAATTACATCACATTTAGTTATCTATTTTCAATGCTTAGATATAATTCAACAATGGAATTTTTCTTGAACTCTTTCAAGAATAATTTGCTTTCTCCGCAGATACTTGGAGATAAGGACAGAGCAATTGTACGTTCCACATATAGCGACTTGGATATTGAGATCACATCTCAAATCCAGATCTCATGGACCTCTCATAGATGCTTGATTTAGTCAAGGCCGTAAATCTAATCTTCTCATTACATCTAGATGTCATTCAGATCAATGTCCAACACTTGGACCAAGATCAGATTACTTCTCTACTGAGAGGAGTCACTAAAATCCAGACATGTTTCATCACTCCCTCAGAATGGAAGCATCATGGTTATACAACCATTTACGATCACATCACCCTCAGGTATTCGTAATACATGTTCATCCTACGTAGTGGAAGATCTATGATAAACCTGAAGATATAGATCAACTTTACACTGCCATCTTTAGGGTTTCATCATCAAGTTTCTCATTCTTGATCATTGGGAGTTGGTATCGATCATATGCTTTCCAAAAGCATATATCATACCTTCAAATTCTTGTTATGCTTCCAAAAAATGACAACCATGCGTGGAATTTGATCGGTCCCAATACCTCATGAGTGAGCTCATGTCTTTCGGTTCACAAGTAAACTTGTATGATCCCTTTGAGAGATTGTATTCACACCAGCTCGTTGGTGTATAGACCATGGCTAGGTCATCAAACTATTGGTCTGCCAAATGTACATACCTAGACATGTAGTAACACATCTGTTTCCGGTCAGAGTATGTGTGCCTATATCGTGACAGTATACGACATAGGACTTTGGTTATCTCGATCTCATTAAGTTAACTCTTTTACCTAACTACTTTGACACCTTCGAATCTCTATTCCCATGCAGAGGACCTGAATCAAGAGGTCGGTCAGATATCAGCCTAATGAGAAAAGAATTGCCATCTCCTATTCAGGCCGGAGATCCTCTCTTAATAATCATTTGACGACGCTTGATGAGTCCTCACTCTAACTCTCTAGATATTCATCCAAGCACCATCCTCTATGATTCAATAATTGAATCAACGGATGTATGATTATGAAGATGGACATGGTACATAACCATGATTGTACTAAGAGACCTATTATGCAAATTAATATTCTTAATTTCAGATCAGGGAATGATATTTGCCATAATATGTATTACATAATGGCTCGTTGTGGGCTCACATATCCAACACCCCAACCTTTGCCCCTCCCCGACCTCCGCCCACCCCAACCTCCCCAATCTACTACCCTCCTCGACCTCCATAACCTTCACCTTGACCTCCTCCCCGACCTTCGCCCACTCGACCTCCTGGACCTCCCCAACCTACACCCCTCCTGGACCTCCGCCCACCCCAACCTTTCCAACCACCACCCCACCCCGACCTCCCCAACCTCCACCCCTCCCCGATCTGGACCCCCTCCCTGACCTCTACCCACCCCAACTTCTTGGACCTGCCCAACCTCTGCCTCCTCCCCAAACTCCACCTCCTCCTCCAGGTTGTTTGCTCACCTCCTCCTCCAGGTTGTTCGTCCTTTACCCCCCACTTTACATCCTCTTCCTCGACGGCCACATTGTTGTCGAAACCCTAGGTGGCTCCATTCCTTCATTCCCAATATCCATCGTCATGTGCTTAGAGAAGAAGGGGGATAGGATATCCACCGTTGGATTTCCATTGGTTAGATTAACTCAAGACTAACCCAAGCAATTGACTCAAAGAAAGATAAAACTGACAGTAGGGTCTATGGGGTAAGACGGAGCAAGTTTACAACGTCGAGGGGGGAAATACATTGTTTCAAAGGTCGAGGAGGTAATTACAAAGTTTATAGGATCTATTAGAAAAAAATCCCATAAAATATGTATAAAATACTACATAAATTTCATTTTATAACCTAAATTAATTCATTCATTTAATGTTTTTTATCGAATTTACAATCATTTTCTACCTCCCTTTTTTCTGGTTGGTCCATGTAGACCAACCAGAACACTCTGACAGTTGACCCGCAGTTCAACTATCCTGCCCCAGACCTCGCATGCTCCCATTTTCTCCATTTTCTCGCTCAATCTCCACGCCTCCTTCACCCTCGAGCTCCTCACCACTCTGATCCACACACAATCCACATCGATACCGACCACTTCGTCTCCACCTACCCTCGCTCCAGCGTATGCCATCACACTCAAAAACCCCTGACCACCAACCTATATGTCTACACCCTCTTCATCCTTTTGATATTTCATCCTTCTGAAATCCCTCTCATCCCCTCAGAACTACCCTAAAAGCTTGTCGTTGGTGACAAGAATGAGTAGGCGGAGTCTTGCAGTGAGGAGGAGGGTTGTCAGAGGAGATCGAACCATCTCTAACAAAGACCACTGGAGGTTCTGCCTCTATGATTCTCAGACCAGATTGATGCCTTTTTCCTGCTCCATTAGGTAAATTTTAGTTCCAATTACATTTCCCTCATTTAATTCTATCTAACCAAAAAGCTCCTTTTTACCTGGAGCTCGAGCACCATGCCAATTTTATCTGTATCCTACTATAATCCGCTCGAGTTTCAAACCATCCTCAGACCCCTTTGACTTCTCAGTCTTTTCCCTTCATTTGATAATCCAGATTCCATCGTGGAACTGGGATCAGATCTCATGTCTGTCATCCTCACCGCAGCTATATTTCTCGCCCGCCCTTCGTTGCTTCATGCTTCATCTAACGGCCAAGGATCATCACCTCAAGCCGTAGATTTTTTTGATGCATGTTTAGAGCCTTGAGGACCTCACTGAAACACGCGAACATCTGAGAAGAAGCTCCAAACACTTGGAGCTAGCTAGACCTCCAAGTCCATCGATGCTCCACCTCAGCCTCATCAGAGGCCACCAGCACATGCGGAGACATGCCAGGAATCCGTAACTGCAGTCAAAACTCAAAGAAGATGCTGGTGATGCTGGGAAAAACCAATCAAAGTATGCCTAGGTCTTGTTCTTGGGTTGTTCGTCCAACACCCTCCAGAGCTGTAGGATCAAGAACACGACCCAGATCTAATCTGGGTCGTCCAATATAATTGAAGTGCTACGATCCCGGCAGCGCTAGATCTACCACGTGATCGCACAAGCATCGCGCGATGAATGGCACTTAAGTAGGGTAAATTTCACGAAACCCCCTTCACCATTTATATTTAGTAGTTAGTTCTATACATATTATATTACATGTAAAAATTAAGTGGACAATTTGCAAGTCAACCCATATAGCTATTTGTAATTGCAAGTAAGACCAATTCCAAATCAACTCACGTGGTTCCCCACGTGAGCTGGGTATTTTATGCTTATACCCTTACAAGTTTGAATATTGCATTTTAATACTAAAATTTGAGTTTCAGCACAAAGTTTCTGGGTAATTTGCATATAACATCGTTCCTTTAATTTTTATTGGAAAAATACCTCTGCCGGCCAATTAATTTTTATGCATGTTGATATAATTTCCATAAATACCTCCCATGATTCAAAAATTATAAGAAAATAGGGTTGTACACCTGATTTATTGCTCTCCATACTATATATTTGATTGTGCATTTTCACGCATTTCCTATTTATTAAAAATAAAAAAGATCATGTTTAGTCCAAGTTTGCCTTAGAAAATACCAAAAATTATATAACCCTAATTAAAAATTCCAAAAAATTACCCAATATTTATTACCCTATTTTATTACTCCAGACCAAAAATTGCAAAAAAAAATATCAAAAGAAAATCTAAAAATTAGCAAACCCTCGCTAACCCTAAATTTTTTGCAAAATATTTTTGTAAAATCTAAAAAATATTTTTTTGTTCTATATATATATATTATTCTTTCCGTATTAGATTTAATTTTGAGAAATTTTGACCTTGTTTAGTATTTTTGAATCTCAAAACAATTTGACCATTTATTAAGTCCCTGATTTGGTATATTTTGGACTTTAAAAATACCTAAAAATGGATAAAATTGCTAAAAAATCACAAAAACATTAGAAAAATTTAAAAAACACAAAAAATACTTTATTTTGTGAATTTTGATTATATATATAATTATAATATCCTATATTGTATTATATACCTATATATAGCTATATATATTTAATAGGGATTTTTACCCGACAGACCCTATAAACTTTGTCAATCACCTCCACGACCTTTGAAACAACCTAATTCCCTCCTCGACCCCGTAACTTGCCCACTCTTACCCCATGAACCCATCGGGTAATATGCTTTAAGCCCGTGGGGGTTCTTAGGGTAATTTATAGGGTCGATGGGGTAATTATGTTGTGCAAAAGGTCGTAGAGGCAATTTAAAATGTTTATAGTGTATGTTGGGTAAAAATCCCTACTTGATACTATTATTAATTATTATAAATACACTAATATATTTTTATTCCATTTAGAAAATAAAAGGATTGTTTGTTAAGTATTTTTCAGATTTTTTGGTATTTATTATATATTTCATAAATATTGCTTATAGTATCTATACTACCTGTCTATATATGCCCATAAATATTATTTATATGTTACTAAAAAAGAATTAAAAATCGATAATTAAAACTAAAATATTTATATAATTTAAAAAAATATTTATTTAATTAAAAACCACAAAAATATAATTACCTAAGTACATATTTTACAAAAATACCTATATTATTTATTCATTATTTATTTATAAATAATATACATGCTACACTGGCTTGTCTCCGTATGTTTGACCGCTACCCTCTTGTCCACTATACACATTCATCGTAGGGTATAATAAATTTTGATCCACATCCATACTTCATTTGATTAGTTCTTTTATTGTGGGTTAATTATTGAATTTAATTGGAGATTTTCTTTGAGTTGTCATTGCAGCGATTTAGTGGTCTCATCTTGTGTGGACCACAAGGCAATCCCTCGGGTATTTTTGGCTATTTCAGAGGAGCAGAGAGGTTCTAGGTCGACTGTACTATACTCAAGGAGATTGTTTAAGTCTATAACGGAAATTCTTGAGCTTAAAGGCATATTATGGACTAGAAGAATTTTTAAAATCAAATGATTTATTGATATAAATTTCTTATTTAATAAATCTTTTTAAGAAAGCACTTTTAGCATCCATTTGATAAATCTTGGTTCCCTTAAAACAAGCAAATGCTGACAACATTCTCAATAACTCAATTCTTGCAATAGGTACATAGGTTTCGTCGAAATTGATGCCTTCTTGTTGAGTATATCCATTGGTAAAAGGTATTCCCTTATTGTTGACAACTATCCCTGACTCATCCAATTTATTCTTAAAAACCCACTTAATTCCAATAAAAATGTGGGGTTCAGATCAATGAACAAGCTCCCATACTTGGTTTATCTCAAATTGAACAAGCTCGACTTGCATTTCCATTAACCAAGAATCAATGTTGCATGCATCGTCAATAGATTTCGGTTCCACTTAGGGTACAAAAACATACATCATAAATGAATTTAAGTGTACTGTTGTTTGGATTCTCGTTAAGATGTCCCTAGTAACCACTTCTTTTGGGTGATCTCTAACAAAGCTAAAGGCCTTTGGTAAACCATGAGAATTACTATTCTCGAGTAGGCTATAAGAATCTGCTTGAGTGTCCTCCTCATTTTCTAATTCATGAAGTTAAGGATTCGTACTCTTCCACGACAGTCATTAACAAAGGATTTGTAAGCTTTGCTACCTAAGAAGATATGTTATTCACTTTTCGGATAGAACGTGTCAAGATTGTCCTTAGTATTAAGAGCATAGCATTTCTTTCAAAGACACGGAAATAGCCTATCCTTGGTGATTGTCCATAGTAGATCTCAAAAGATGACTTCTTTAATCTAGGTCATACCAAATTCATATTTAAGACATAGAAGGTGGCACATTCTTGAAGAGTGCGATTATTCTACTCAACTATGTTGTTGTGAGTTGTTGTTCTAGGTGCAGAGAATACATGCTTGATCCCAACCTTATGATGATGCTCGAAAAAAATTTCATTCTTGAACTCCACCATGATAACTTCTTAACTTAGTAATAGTGGATCTTTATTCATTTTGAATCCGTTTAGGTAGCTTCTTGAACTCTGAGAAAGCTGAGTCCTAAGAGGAAATGAACAAAACCCAAGTAAAATGTAAGGAGTCGTCTACTATGACAAGATAGTAGCAAAAACCACTTAAACTTTGGGAGTTTGCGGGACTGAATAGATTTAGATGTAAGATCTCTAAAAGTCCAGCAGATCTATAATGAATTGTTTAGGTTTCAACATTTTTTATGTAGTTTTCCTAGTTTACATGTGTTGAACATGTGGTTTCTAGCCGGTCTAATCTTCTACACAAGGTGAGAACACCATCACTACAACGACCGAACACGAACAACTAACTCAAATAACAATCCATCCACACAAGATAATTAATGCAATCAAAGTGAAGTGAGTCAAAATTTATTTTATTTTAATTCTACAATGTTTGTGCATAGGGACAAGTATGTAGAGCGTTGAACCACATAAAGTAAAAGGGAGTAGAAACAAGTGAGCAACCTTCTTAGGTGTTTTCTGAATTTTTGCTTTTAATTATTTTTGTGGGTTTTTTAATATATTTAATTTTCATGGTTTTTTAGTTTTATTTGTTTAGTTTTTTATTTTTTTACTTTTATTTCCTTTTTATATTTTTAAATTTCCTTTTTAAAAGATATAATAAGTATATATAGCTATCTATATATAATAATATGTATAATATAAATACTATATTATATATAATAAATATAAAAATAGAAAAAATACAAATAAGAACAATCCTTTTTATTTTTTAAAGATTTAAATATACTTATATGTATTTACAAATAATAATAAAGTGTATAGTATAAATAGTCTATATAGGGTTTTCTATTTATATGAATAACTGAAAATACTCAAATTTTGAAAAATAAAATTGTTTTGCCTTTTATGTATTTTTCTCTATTTTTATGATTTTTTTGATATTTTTTCTAATTTTTAGGTATGCTTAATTGATTTAAAATGTCAAAACTTTGACTTATAATAATATGCATGATTATGTTGGGTTTTAAAAATTGATAATAAGTCCAAATTTTCTCAAAACTACTTTTAATATATACTATATAATGTAAATAAAAATACAGAATAGAAATAAATATTTTTAGATTTTTATAGAATTTTTTTCATTTTTATAAGCTCTTTAGGATTTTTCAATTTTCATTATTTCTTTTATATTTTTTGTTATTTTTGGTTTGGAGTGCAACACGGTATTCATCTTTATGAAGGATGAGTACCGTGTTACTCTAAATCGGATTTCGTGTTGCATGAACGATGAGTTCAACTATATTTCATCATGTACGACAACATTTTAAATATGGAGTAAGCCCATCGTGATGTATGAAGGAACTACAAAGTTGATAGAGACATAAGTTAGTCTCCATCGACAAAGGTATGGGCTATTTAAAATGGAAGTTGGAGATTCCATTAGGGACATGTATGTAAGGTTTTCTGGAATCATTAACAGCCTCAGAAACATCAATGTGGATATATATGAGTCTGATCAAGTGAAAAAGATTCTTCGAACTCTTGTTGTTGTAGGGAGCATAATAGAAACGATGATAAAGGAAGCAAATGATGTCAACTGGACGAACTCATTGGGAAACTTCTCTCATATGAAGTAGAGAAGACACATATTGCTGAAGTAGAAGCAGAAGTCATGAAGAAAAAGGGAATTGCACTTTAAGCTACTAAGTCGACCTCGGATGAAAGCTTTAAATATGACATTGCCTTGTCTACAAGAAAATTCATTAAATTCTTCAAGAAAGGTGACTGTAAAAAGGGAAATGATCTTGAATGCTTCAACTACAAAAAGAAAGGCCATTTCAAGAAAGATTACCCCCTACTAAAGAAAAGTGGCAATCAAGAATAACATAGACACAAGTATAACAAAGGGAAAGGAGCTAAGAAAGAACATAGGATAAAATCCCACAGACACTACTACAAGCACCCAAAGACGAAAGCCCTTCAAGCTACATGGGACTCCTCCAAATCCGACTTCGCCTCCTCAAGTTCTTCCGGGAGTTACTCTGGCAACACTAACAAAGAAGAAACCATGCTCAGACTAATGACCGTAGACAATAAAGAGGTTAATTCCAAAGAACCCTCTGTAGAAAAATTACAAGACACACTTTGTACTTTACATGAAATTATTTTTAATTTAAAAAAGGGAAACATGTTGCTAAAATATGTTGCACATACCACTATAATCAATCATGAAAATGAATTTACCTGTTATAAGAAAATATCCATGAGTTTACATCATGTCTTTCATCATTCAAACAACAACATGAACCTGAAATTAAAACTCTAAGGGCCATAAATAAGTTAAAAAGAAATGTACTTGAACTAAAAAAAATAGACGTACATCCCCCCAGTAAATGACTTAGTCAAATCCACTAAAGGTAAGGAAAGCCTATACAAACTTTTAGGAGCAAATTATCAAATAAGGATTAGGTTTAGAATAGGGTATTAACCGACTAGAGCTAGTAGTTTTAGAACTATTAAAATCAACAAGCATGTTAAACATGTTAAGTTGTTAAAAGTTACTCTAGTCAGATTAAAATCAAAGCGGTTATGAAACTAAGGAGGAATTCATGGACCATTTTAACCCTCCATGGACCCAAAAGCAAAGGTATCGAAGAATACTGGAGAACTCGGTCAACTATTTTCAAGAACCGAAGACTCCTTATAAGAGACAACATGATCATCAATCCATGACCCGACCATATTGCACATGACCTCAATCATAAAAGCATGGGAAGTGGGTCATGAACAATTGATATTCAAGAAACATGAGCAAAGACAAGGACTTATTCCTTAACCTCAAAGATATAGCTGGTGGGGTTGTCGCTTTTGACACCATCCACACAAATATAATTATTGGCGAAGGTATGATCGAAAACCATACAGCTTCTATTAATCATTTAACCTTGTTGAAGGTTTAAAGCACAACTTGTTGAGTATTTCTCATATCTGCAACAAAGGCTTTAAAGTAGTATTTTATCAAAGTGGTTTTGAAGTTGTTAAGGAAGATGCACTAGATCTTTTCTTTAAGGGAGATAGTCAGTTAGATTCGATGGGTGTTCACCGCTAGAATGCCTAGTATCACAATAATAATCTTTACCTAAAATATCCTACTAGAAGGTGTACATGTGTTTAACATGTTGATGAATCTCCATTTCATCACCTTTATTCTTTCATTTTGGCCTTAAATCCCTAGTAAATGCATATATAGCAATAATTTGTATAGAATATCACTCATTAATAACTCGTAAATACCGTATAACTACATGTATTTAATTACAAAATAAAAGAATAAAGGAAGAAAAGAAAAAGAATTAAGTGTCAAAGACAATAAGTGACCCTAGACTCGAAGACCCAGTCATCGTGATGACTTGGTCAAAAAAGAATAAAGTAGGGGGAGATAAGGCAGGCCAATTGTACAGAATATACCCAGAAAATCCTAATTTTTAATCATCAATAAGTGCATTTTGGAACCTATTTTATTCTTTCTCAAATTAATAAACCCTCAACATGAAACTTGTACAAAAAAATAAAAAAATACAAAATTGATTTCACTAAAAAATAATACGCAATACACGCGGGACACACAAAGTAAAAAGCCACAACGAAAACTTTCCAGACTGTATCTCATCCATAATGTCCTAAAATTGACCAAACTCACCTTTGTCATTATAAAATTTAATTATCTATTTAATAAAGGTGATTCCATTTAATTTGGAGTTGAGATGCAAAAGTTGGCTTTTGGATCCCTATTGTACTATATACATGTATATAATAATCAATACATTCATTCTTTATTTTTTTACTTCCTTATATTTTTAAATATTTGTAAATATTATTGGAAATATAACACAAGCATAATATAAAAGCACCAAAACTCATTTAAATAAATAAGAAATTAACATATATAGGTAAACTATACCTATATAAAACATATACATATTTATTTAAGTAAATAAATAAAATCAGAAAAATAAATTAAAAATATGTAAACATGTCATTAAATAAGTTGTAACTATATAAAATATATCCATATGATAATAAAATAAAAATACAAAGTAAAAATAAAATACCATAAAACATAGGTAAATATACATATAAATACACTTGTAAAAACTAACATCTAATAAATAAAGTGGTAAATTAAATAAAAAACCAAAATAGTATATAAAATAATAAATATTTTTCATGTTTTAACTTTTATTTAATTAATTCATTTTCTATTTTAGTTTTATTTATTTATTTATTCTTTTCTCCCTATTTTGTCCTCTAGCGAAGGATGTGGACTAATGAGAGCCTCCCATTAGTTGACCCTAGGTCAACTACCCCAGCTGGCGCCTCTAACTTGAAAGGTTCCTCGAGCACCCAATTTTCCCTTTTTTCCTGTGAATTATAATGATCGAAACCCCTTAAGACTTAAATGAATTCCATTGATTGGATATCCGTGATTCACGCCCCATCTACGTTTCGCTCGATCAACATTGAGCCGACCAAGATCTTATCTGAAATATGCCCTCTCCACTTTATCTATAAATAAAATGCCAAACCTTCATTCCATTTTTGATCCCCTTCTACCCATTTGTAACCCTATCTTCAATCACTTGAGGTTCTTGGTGACTGTAGGAACTTTCGGAAGTTCTAGCATGG
The DNA here is from genome assembly GCA_037367405.1 of Ottelia alismoides. Classification (NCBI taxonomy): domain Eukaryota; kingdom Viridiplantae; phylum Streptophyta; class Magnoliopsida; order Alismatales; family Hydrocharitaceae; genus Ottelia; species Ottelia alismoides. Next base: position 383,188 of record JAZKJV010011462.1, read on the forward strand.
AGAAGAGTGGCTGAAAGTGGAGATCCAATGTTTGCCGGAGTGCCTCCGATGACCTTCTTTTGCTCCTTGTTCTTGAGCAGTTAAGAAATGTTTTTCTTAGAATTTTCATGTAATTTTGAATCGGTATCTTAGTGTAACACTTAGTTTAATCATTAAGTTAGTAGGATAGTTTAATTTCTAACCAACTCAATCATTGGAGCTTCATGCTCCAGCATGAAATCATTGTGAATCTGACCTCATTTCGACCCATAATCACCTCATCCTTTCCCCTCTTTATTTCCTCTGCAAAAGCCCCATCCTTTCACTTTGATTCTTGCAAAGGAGTCGGGAGATTCGAGATCCATTCGTTGTCTTCCATGGGAGCTCGCCGCCCACTCCATTCCCTACTACTTTCAGCTTCAAATTGGGTCAAGAAGCATCGCCTCAAGCCACGTATTCTTCCTGTGTAGGATTGAGCCATGAAGGCCCCCCTTTAGGGGAGTGATTGACCTAGAATAGGAGATCTAGGTGCACACATCCTTAGCTGACCTCCAGACCCCCACCAATGGGGTCTGGACATTTGTAGCCCCTCTACCTGCTACAGACAACCTCCAGGAGCAGATTGCCCATCTTTGGAGCTCGAGAGACTGCCAAATCAGAGGGATCTAGCTAGAGGAAGGCCTCCTAGGTGAACCTTCTTCCCCGTTCTTCTAGCCAACCTCTATGCCATCCGATCTTGAGGGATCTCCAGGTTACACAATACCCATATGATCGAGAGCCGCCTATACCATCTGATCTGAATTTAGATCTGATCTCGCCCTCATTTGCGAAGGGGTACCGTTCATTACTGAAGCGAGATGTGGATAAGTGAAGATCATCTAGACGTTGATTAATGACTAATAAGGGTAAATGCATATCTAAGCCTCTAACTTTTTATATTTCAAAATAGTCCTGTAAATATTAAGTTTAGTTTAAAAAATTGTGTAAAAATTGTTCGACCCCCTGGATTTATTACCAATGCCATTTAAGTCCATGCCAGCTCACCTCACGTGGCGGCTCACGTGAGGCAAGAATTTTACAGGAAACCCCTCTTGGGTTCTGTTATTTATATTGAGTCCTAGAAATTTGTAATTATGTGTTCAATTTTGGGTATTTTTGCATACAGACCCTTTGGTTATATGTTTATTGTAAATATGCCCCTATCAAGCCTTTATTTATTTTGTTGCATTCCTATTTTGTTTAAATAGCTCCAGTGCCTTATAAATTTGGGGGAAATTGCAGCAAATGCTTTATATGATGCTTGTTCACGCCATGTTTTTATTTTAGCATTTTCTTGCATTTTTGCATTTATTAAAAATCATTTTGGAGCTATTTATTCCTTGTTTGGCTACATAAATACAAAAATATAAACCATCTTCTAAAAATTACAAAAAAATATAATATATATTACCGTATTGCATGAAGGATGAGTTCGGAGTAAAACACGGTATGGAGTGCAACATGGTACTCATACTTCATGCAACATGGTCTGGAGTGCAACACGGTACTCGCCACTAACTCTGTTGTATGGGGAGTCGGATAGCCAAAGAAACATAGTAGTTCAGCCAAAGCCATTTCGACTCGTCATCTATGTCCCTTGATCATTCTGAAGGAGATGGAACCGACATATCTGAATGGATCTCTATGCCATCAAGGGAATAGGGGGATGTATATCTTAAGATATTTGGTAACACCTGGCAAACTGCATTGTGCACAACATCCTCTCCAGATTAGAAGGTCTCACTTTGCCCTTTTGTTGAACCGAACTCCGCGAGGGTCTAAAAATAGCATGACTAAGAAAGTGAAAATGGAGCATCGTTGAGGCGGCCGCTCACGAAGCCCACGTTAAAACAACAAGTACCCACAATAAATAACAAAAAATGTGGAGTGCAGTTTATTATACTCTACAAACAAAGATGTATAGCATGCAAGTATGTAGAGGTCGAACAACTGAGAGCAAAAAAGGTAGCCTTAATGATTATTGCTAATTAAAAATGAATTATGTACGTAATTATATTTTTTATGTAGGTTTTTTGTTTTTCAATTTTTATTTGATTTTCTTTTATATGTCTATTTTTTATATTTTATCATTCCTTTTTAATTTCAATATTATATAATGTATATATGGGTGTATAAATAGATATGATATAAAGTATATATATTATATAATAAATATAGAATACATAAAAAGATAGAGAAATACGGCCCTTTTATATTATATATATTGTTTTAAAATATTTATAATGTATTTATAAATACTTGTCCTCCCGGTTCCTTGATCATATACGACTGTTGTACTTCCACTGGTACCTTACTCAAAGTGGGTACTATACATCAAGCAATAAATGGATGTGAAGCACCCGAATCAAACAAGGCATGTACTGAAAAGCCATGAATAATAACGGTACCTCGTACGACTGTGCTTGAATTGTAGGCTTGTTCTTCAGTGATTGCATTGAGCTGGCCATTAGGAATATGCAAATTAGAACCCGCAACACTTTGTGGTGGTTGCTGTGTAGGAGACGCTCCTTGTGAGCCACGACCTCTACCATGTCTTCCTCCATGTGTTGTTCCATTGCTCGAGGTGGATGTTATACTGTTAATTGGGGTTGGTTTAAACCCTGAACCTCTCAACTTTTTGCACCTTGACCCATACCACTTTTGTTATTTATTTCTGGTCTTAAATTTGGTAAATTTAGTGTAATATGTTGGGTTTATTTGTACGGATACCATTAGACTTATATTGATTACAAAAATACCGCTTTTGGGCATGTATTTATTATTTACTTTTCTATTTTTACTAATTAGATTTTGCATGTTATAAATTCTGGGAAAATTATTGTAGGTGTTTGATATATTATTGGTACATGCCCTATTTTTATTTTGGCATTTACTTGTATTTTTATTTAATAAAAATCATTTAGTAGCTAATTTTTCCTTGTTTAAATATAAAAATACACAAAATTATAAAACATACTTTAAAAATCCAAAAAATTATATAGTGTATATTACTATATATTATAACTCTTGACTAAAACTCACAAAAAATATGAAAGGAAAACAATACAAATTGAAAAACCATAAAACCCCATAAAAATCAGTAAAAAATATATAAATGTCCATAAATAGATTTCTATTGTACAATTTCATTTATTATATAGTATATAGTAGAAATAGTTTTGGAAATTTTTAGACTATTTATCTATTTTCTAAACCCAAAATATTTCGGCCTATATATTATATTTACTATTTTGCATATTTAAATGTATTAAAAAATACATGAAAATTAACAAAAAAAATATAAGAAAAATCACAAAAATAGAGAAAAATAAAAAAATACAAAAAATGTTTTATTTTGTAAATTTTGACTATATATAGCTATATCTAAAATCATAGAACATATATACACACACACGCTATATACTTATATACATATTATTATTTATAAGGAAAAAATGGGGTTGCTTCCACCCCCATTTTCTAAAAGTTTTTTCTTCAAAATATCACCATATATATTCATCTATATGTCCCTCCAAAATGTCATTCAAATTTCGTCAGAAATAGAGACTTCTATTCCTTCCATCTAGAATAGGTAATTTTAACGGTTAAACGTTGTTGTAATCGACCTATTCTAGATGGAGGACATAGGAGTCTCCGTTTATGACGAAATTCAAATGGCATATTGGATGGATATATAGATGGAAATAAATGCCTTTATTTTTGAAAAAAATATAAAAAATGTCAGAAAATGGGGCAGGGGCAACCATGTTGGCTTCCTCTGGGGGCAGCCCCATTGAATCCTATTTATAAATACCTAATATATATTTTAAACCCTTTAAAAAATAAAAGGGACAGTTCCTACATATTTTTTATATATCTATCTATTATATATCATATATAGTAGTTACAATATACATATTAACATTACTACTATATATAGATATATATACACATATTATCTCTTAAAAATAAAAGGAAACTAAAATTTTTCAAAATTAAAAAGAAAATAAAAAATTATAAAATTATAAAATAAAAATATAGAAAATTAAAAACAATTAAAATTCCATAAAATTTAAATATAATTAAAAATCCATAAAAAATAAAAAACAAAAAGTATAAAAATATTTATTATTTATTTTTTATTAATAGATAATAATTAACGTATCCATGTTTTATCTCTATAGTTCGACCCCTACTACTTGTCATTGTACATCATTTGTAGGGTATAATAAATTTCACCTTATATCTTCTCTATTATTTATTCTATATTGTGGGTTGATTGTTGATCTATTTGATTGGTCCAGGTACTGAGAGCTGAGAGAGGCGTTGATACAACGATTGCCAGATCTAACTTGTCGGACACCGCATACCCCCCAAGATCAGATGCTAGATACCCCAAGCCTTTCAAATTATCAAATGGCACTGTTGCCGGGGAGTAATGGCTGAGTTGAGTAGAATAGTCTGCTCAGTTTCTTTTCATTTTTCTGATTCATTTAAAAATGCTACTTTTCTCTCTTTTATTCTATTTTTTATATAATCTCTCTGGCCACATTTCTTGTTTGAATTTATTCTGAGGACTAGGGATAACATCTTAGGAGGCTCAAAGAGACGTGGAGGTTGGTGGTTCTTCACCCACAAACAAGATAGAGCAGCAGAAGAGGACAAGGAATTTGTTGGATAAGATTAACATAGACTTAGTTTAAAATTTTGTCAGAGTGATTGTTGCTCAATTTGTAATAATACATGTACTTGGACTTTGGACACTTTAACTCTCACGGGCCTATTTTACCAAGTGTTTGTTCACTTGGGGGCCCGCTTAGTTTTCGTCACCTTCTACCTCTTGTCCTCCCTATTTTTCTCATTATTTTATTTATTTCTCGTATTTTTATAACTCTACACCTTTATTTTATTTGTTTTATGTAAATGAGCCCTTAGATTTTAGGAATTTCTTGATCAAGTAATCTAGGCCAAACACCTAATATATGCATGTGCCTATAGATTCTACGTTTGGATTTAGATCATAACTTAATATGTGCTTCACGCTAATAGCAATTTCTGTTTAGGGTGATCTCACTAGCTTGCATTTGCATAGAGTGTAATTTAAATTCCTTATCTTGCATCTTGCATGGAGAGCGTTGGGAAACACTGTGAGTCTTCTTACTAAGCATACATCATTATGACACAAGGGTGAGATTTCCATCCTTGTGTCACCTTGCATTGCTTTTCCACCATCTCTCGCAGTTTTGTATCACTTAGGTTTTTAAAGAAAATAAAAAAAATCATTAGGCATTTATTTTTAAAAGATCCAAAAAAGTGAAAACAAAAAAAATAAATAAATGGACTCTAAAGAAAACTTGACCAAAATAAAATTTAGTAATTGGATGTTCATTATATTAGGTGAGCAATACCCATATTGTTTTCAGGTGCATTCCAGATCGAGTGAGGCACATACACTTAGACCCTATTCGGTTGGGGGGTTATCCCCCTCTTGGGGGGGGGGGTACCCCTCAAAACCCACCCTTTCTCTCACTTGTGGGGCCCACCCCCCCTCTCTTTTTTATACATTAAATAAATCGTTTATATTTCATCCATTACATCAAAAAATAGTATATTATACCATCATATAATTTAAAAATTATAAACTACTCAACTTCTACTCACTTTTTCAAACTTTAATACAATTACATCACAATAACTACTCACTTTTCTAAACTTCAAAACAATCATATCACAATAACTACTCACTTTTCCAAACTTTAATACAATCACGTCACAACAAACCCACTCAACCCTTAACCCTCTATCCAAACACCAAAACACAAAAATTGTTTACCCTCCCCCAGTTTAACCCGAGCTAACACTGTAACCAAACACACCCTTAAGGATTAGAGCCCCCATCCCTAGACTTGTTCCTTAAGCGCTTGGGTCGGCTCTTGGACCATGTTATTACTGCAAGCACTTGCCTTAGACTTTAGACGAAGTGGTCTGGTGTTTTAGTAGGTGTGCTACGCCAACTGAAACACAACCACTCTAAGCGACGACACTTGTGAGCTTGTAAATAGTTGTCTTCCCACCTAACTCTATAATTGAAAAGATAAAAGATTGAACTTCCACGATCTTCATAGTATTGAGTTGGTGAATTGAGGGTTTTTTTATTTGTGTTTGTTTTGTGTGTGTTGACCATTCTGCACATTTTCTCCTTTTTCTCTTCATATATTGACTTGACTTCCGTGCTCTCCCCAATCCTTGCCTCTTGAATACCGAGATGGTTGACTAGAGTTACTTTTATCCAGATTTCGCAGGTTTTTCTCACTCTGCTCTAGTCTATGCACCTCCATTTTGTCAGGAGTATAGAATTTCTCTTTTAGTACATATCCACCACATCCAAAGTTTTAGCCACCGAATTTTGACCATTATACACCACAATTTTGTCACCCATCATCACCCCCACCCATACTGAGCTGTTAGACTCACCTCTCATGGACACCACTCTTGACCATGTGACCCGATTAGTGAAGCAAATGCAGAAGAGGATAGATGACCTCACAACCTTGAATGAGATTCACATCGGTCCTTCATCTTCTGAAATCATGGATTCGTGAGAGGTCACCCATGAAAGATAAGAGTCATAAAAAATACAAAAAATGAGTAAAATATAAAAATAAAAAAAATAATAATGGGAGACACCAAGCCAGAACAGAATGTGAGGATAGGGCACTTGTGCCACCTACTTTCCACATACAAAAACACACCATAGTTCCCTTCTCTCTACCTCTCAAGGATGACATTGTATAGGATGATTCTAGTCATCCTTGTGTACACGATGATTCCGACCTCTTCCCTAGTATGGAAGAGATAGAAAATCTAAAAAAACTATTGACCAACTCTGAAGTGGTGGTGACTATTCAAGATATTTTTGATGCCCCACTTCGAAAGGCCGTGAACCTTTTGTCTACACCTGTACCCAAGAAAAGAAAGAGACATCATGGGACTGAGCGCCGCATTCTTACCATGGCCACTGCCCATCTACCCAATAGGAAAAGGGATATTGTTACACCCTTTGTTAGATGTTACATTTTTTACCATCACTTTGATCACACTCTCCTTGACAGCAACGCATCGATTAATATAATACCCTTCTCACTTGTCAAGTTACTCAATCTGGGGTCTCTCAAGAAAATCATGATGATTTGTCAGTTTGTTGACCGCTCAATAAAGAACCCGAAGGGTATTCTTGAAAATGTTGTCATTCAGATCCATGGCATGAGTTACACTATTGATTTTGTTGTATTGCCCATGGAGACCTCCACCTATGTGGAGCGCACTCCAATTATCCTGGGTCGGTCTTTCCTCGTTACAGTGAAGGTTGTTATTGATTATGGATCTGGAGAGATACATTTTTGTTCCCACAATGAGATTATGAGAGCATTTTGATTGAGACAATCACTTCATTCATTGCCTGTTGAAAACTTACCACTGATGAGAGTGTACTGTGTCAATAGAGTATGACCAAATTGTTGAGATCAGAGTTGTTTGTCTTACCATGAACGATATCAAGATCCGATATTTCCTCTTCAAGGATGAAGACTTGGAAAGCATAGACCTTTGTGCCCCCTCTTCATGTGGGTCGTGATGTATTGATGAGATCTGTAGCATTTACACTATAGATACCTTATCACAAAGTGCAACTATAGGAGAGACTTCCCAGGTTAGACCCAGTCCTACTACTTCCATATAAGAGTTCATGCCTTTTCATTTTGAGACCACTGAGGATCTCCACCATGTTGATCCTAGTTGGGGTGTGTTAGCTATTGACCCAATTATAGACTTGCACCTTATTAGATCCATTCCTCAGCGGTCGCACAAGAAGGTACGATTTCTACCTTCTTGATCAGTGTGCATTCATCACCTTGTATATTTGCTTTTGTTTCTTTCAGTCCATCTAATATTTCTATCATCCACCTCTATCTGTGTGTTTGAATTGATTAGGATGTGTTTTATCCTAAGTATGGGGGAGGTAGACGAGTTGGGTGTTCTTTCTTCATTTCATTACACTTGTCGTTACTTATACTTAGGAATCCTTTACCCTAAGTATAGGGGGAGTGATGTCATCCATTTTTTCATCTTCAATTTATTTATGTATTTTTCATTTCTTTCTATCCCCTTACTTGTCTCCTCACTTGTTGATTTTTGTTCTATACTTAGGGATCTTTTACCCTAAGTATAGGGGGAGACAAGCCAAATTGATGATTTGTTCATTCCCACCCTCAACTCTCTTGCTTTTTATAGATAGTATGCTATTCATAGGATTAGAAGATCCTAAGTATAGGGGAATCAACTTCTCATTTTTTAGTCACTGTAATATAGATTTTCCAATACTCAGCACGAGTTATGTCTTCATTTTTCCTCTTTGACCGATATGAGGACTTAGCTCAAGCTAAGTATAGGGGGATCATATATATGTCGTATATATTTTAGCCATAACTCGTGCTTTCGTATTTTTGAATAATATGGCTAAACTATATTGGGTAAGGGTATATGATTGATCAATTAAAAAGAATACATAATGAATATGTATAAAATTTTTCAAAATTCTTTAATAAACTTATTTAAAAAATATTTTGCAAAATGATTTGAAAAATAATGGGAAATATCTTGAAAATCTTTTGAAATTTGTTTGGAAAACCTTTTTGCAAAAATATTTCTAAACATGTGTAAAAATATTTTGTAAATGTTTGAAAAAAATTGTTTCATTTGTTTGAATAAAATATATTGAAATTTACTTTACAAATGCTTGGGAAAATGATTGTAAATATATTTTGAAAAATCTATCTATACCTTTGAAAAATCTTTGCAATATAATTTTCAAATTTTGCAAATGTTAGAAAAATGATTGTAAAAATTATTTGCAAAATAAAGTTATCAAAATATTTGTTAAAATGTTTTTAAACTATTTTTAGAACCTTGTACATGATTGTAGCAATTGAAATTCTTTATAAAAATATATATAACCCTTGTATGTATGACCTGTAAATAACAACTGACTTAACATGTATATATTCCCAATGTAAATCTGCATTTAATTCTTATAAATATGCACGCCCTCCCGTGTAAATAGATGTACATACTTCATTTATTAAACTTTATTAAAATACCCCTACAAATTTAAAATTTTCAAAACCATAAAAATTTTCAAAATGTTTTCAAAAATTGCATAAAAATTTGACAAACCTTTTCAAAAACCAAAAAAAGTTCAAAATCAAAAAATAGCCTCACAAAAAGATTTTATCGCATTTGCATTTTCATTTTTCAGATTGATAATAATAATTGAACTATTCTAAATAAAATCTGAAGATTGGACCTTCGTTGGACCTTAATCCACTTAATCATAGGAACCTTATAGGAACTAATCATCTAGACTTAATTCTTTGAGACCACAAGACTAGATTCATATGTCATCTTGACTGCCCAAGTAGAATATTATGAAACACATACATGACTCTTATCAACAGTGACCTAACTTGGACACCTGTACCTTACACTTTGCTCAACTTAGTTGAAGTGGCAGCGTGTTTGATTCGCCAGCATGAGATACAAGTGAATGGAAACATATGAAATCACAATTTGTGGCCATTGTACCCCAATCCGATCCAGTAGCGACGAGGGTCCAAGGACAGGATGTTGTGGGTTGCAATAATGCTTCAAAAGAGGGATAGTTTACTGCACAAGAGTAAAAAGTCCTTATGTAAATGTTGTTATAAATAGCATTCAAAAAAGGGGAAAACTCCAAAAAATAGATGGCCTAAAAATCAAATAAAGATCAATTCCCCTCGGAGTATGTATTTATAAATAAGCAAGCTTGTGCTTCAAAGTCAAATATTCATGAGAGCCTGCAGCTGGACGACTTGTCTACAATGGTCAAGCAACCTACGATAGGTAGCTAGACATGCTATCGTCCATTCTCTTCTCCACCTTCTCTTCTTGATTTGGTTACACTTGAACTTAGAAGGGAATACCCCGCACTACAAGGAAAGAGTTGTTGGATTGCATAATTAGAGTCACCATGTTGGAGAAGACTGTCTCTTTACCACTTCAGCCGAGAGGAGTTATATATCACTTACACTGTACAAGAGAGACTCATAGTCAATGGGGTTTGTGTATGACATAGACTTGTTCTGACCTGGCTTTTGAGGAGAATTGGATAGAGTTTTGTGGTTCTTAGAGGATGTTTAAGTTTCAAGTCTACTTCCCAATAAGGTTCCGACCAAACTTAATTCATACAGGCATGATTGGACTCTAAACTTTGATTTTTGAAGATAAGTTTAAAACTTAAAATCTATCCAACTTATTTATTTTTTTCTTTATTTTCTTTTTTCTGAATTCATTATCATAAGTGTTTGCTTGGGACTAGCAAAGGAAAATATAGGGTGTGATGAATATCCATTTCATCGCTTCTATTCTTTCATTTTGGCCTTAAATCCCTAGTTAAATGCATGCATATAGAATTAATTTGTACAAAATAACACTCAATAATTGACATTAAAATATTGTATAAATATTGAAATTTAAGTCTAAAGTAAAATAATAAAGAAATGAAAAGAAAAGAAAACGAATGAAGTGTCAAAGGCATTGAATGACCCTAGACATCGATACCCAGTCACCATGATGACTTGGTCGACAAAGAATAAAGTAGGGGGAGATAGGGCAGATCAAGTGTACAGAAACACTATTAAAACCCTAATTCTTTAACCCTATATATAACCTTTTGGGCCCTATTTTAATCTTTATTATTTACACCTCAAATCAATAAACTTTGAACATGAAAGTTGTACACAAAAATACAAATAAAAATACAAAATTGATTTCACTCAAAAAAATACACAATGCACATGGGACACTGACAAGTCGCGAAAATGCCCTAGTTAATATGCGTGAATTATCGAGTGTTTAAATTAATGTTGAATTTGTCATTGTCTGGCAATCGGAATCGATCAAGAAAAAATCACAAATTTTATTCAATTTTATTCGAAGTGGTTTAATGTTTATTATACTTGGGCAAGTTCCAAGGTCAAACTCAAGGAGGCAAAGTAACAACCTAGAATTTTGTCGATATTTTTGCGTACGGTTTTCGAGACAATATTTTTTGGTATTTTTTTGCAATTTAAGATGCAAAATGCAAATACGACCAATTTTAAGGGACTAAAATACAATTTTCAATCAAATGATATCAAAAAAATACGAAAGTTCGCCGAGATGTTAATTGATGAAATGAATGCACTTTTTTGGAATTTTCGGAGGCAAGATAGATATTTTATGAATTTTTGAATGCAAACATAATGAATTTCAACAATTAATTATAATAAATATTAAACCTAATCATTTCCTAGAGATAAAATTATCCAAGATCTATCACTAGGTGATCGATCTCAGTAAAATCATAAACCTCAAAAATATTAGATTTAATACCTATGAAAATTAAAGATTGAAATATGCAAAATGATTTTTACAGGTCAAACCATGCAAGTAAATGCAATTTTTTGGCATGATGTTAAACACAATTAATCCTCAAATTTGTGAATTTTTGGCAATTTTTAGAACAACGGTTAATTACTTATGAATTTCCAATTACAGAATGGGTAAAATATGTAATTTTCCACAAAACAATTAATCATTAATTAACCACATTGGATAAAATGATCACAAGCATATCATATCGTAGAGAATTAATTGAACAACAAATTGTCTATTTTTAATAAATAAAATGATGCAATGAAGAGGTCTAAAATAACATAGGAATACAAGGGTATCACTGTAATATTACAATAATTAAAAAATGTATGGAGGACTAAACTAAGATTACCTAGAACCAGGGGGTGTCAGTGCAAAACTATTAGAGGGGCATGTGCGTCGCACGTGCCCATTGGTCGACGGGGGCTCTTCTACGAATCAGTGGAAAGTCAGGGGCGTGTGCGTAATTTGCCGAAGTGGTCGCGTGTGTAGCACGTGACCCCTGGGTGCCGGACTTCAGCGTGAATAGGCGGACCTGGAGGTGTACCAATGCAAGTTGTCCCCCCAACACACGTGCCAAGTACGGGGGCGGGGATCTCGAGACCGGACCCGGCGACGCTTTGGAGGAGGGCGACGGGGCAGGCTCTAGCGCGGAGGAGGAGACCAACGAAGGGGCCCCAGGAGCGGTGATGATGGTCGTGCCCATTCAGTGGCAGAGCCGCACGCTCTGATGGCCGGTGGAGGTGAGGCGAAGGCAGAGGTGGCTTCGGCTGGGAGATCACGATTGGAGTTGCGGGTGGATGTGCATTGGCTGGAGAAGATGGAGTTGAAGTCGAGGGCGACGTCGATGAAGCTGATCGTCTGAAGCTTCAGCTCTACGGTGTGAGCCGGAGCACAACAGCAACAACACGAGCGAGCTCGGCCGTGGAATGCGACGAGCTGCAAAGCTCGGATCTCACCAGAGATGAGCGGGGCTCCGGGATGTCACCACCGGGGCCCTCTTCGTGTGCAATCGGTGATAGGTTCTCAACGGGGAGGCGATGCAGTTTAAATAGGAGAGAAGAAGGGGGCGGCGATGGAAGGTGGTGGAGGTCGGATCAATTGGAGATTTGATGCGCTTGGTGGCAAAAATCGCAGAGGCGGCGGTCGAAGGGGAAGGTTGGAGGCGGCAGAGGGATTCACAGGGCGACGGTCGGCCCTAGATGGAAGGAGGTGGAGGTACCCCGATTAGGCAGGCGTAGATTTCACAGGGGCCGGTAGCCCCGCCCCCAAAGGGGAAAGTGTTATGGGAGGAGGATGAGGTACAGGAACCGTCCGATCGACCGAGATCGGGCGGTCCTGATCTCTCCACATGGCAGCAAGTGGAGGGGCGGGTGGAGCATGTGCGTAGGAGGCACATGCTCTGCACGTGCGAGGCTTTTAAATTTTTTATATAAAAAACAAAATTAAAAAGCCCAAAAAATGGGTGACACATGGTGGCTCCAGGAGCTGCCATGTGTTAGCCCTACAAAAATCGGAAAATAAATACATTAATAATTACATAATAGTAAATGACTTTGGATCGAAAAATTTTCTTCACAAAAGTTGCTCATCTCAATGAGATCTACAACTTTCATGAAGAGACCAAAACCAAAATCGATCATTTGCACAAAGTGATATTTTTGGGGTATCCCATGTACATAGAATACCTTGATTTTTGGGTTTTCTATTTTTTGTTATTTTTAAACCAGATAAAAATCCGAAAAAATATAATAAAATCAAAGATAAATATTTACACATTAATCTATTTTTTGGATTTTTATTAATTAAGAAAAAGAAGAAATAATTAATTTCAAGCTCAGTTTGGATTTGGAATTTTGTGCATGCTAATAAAACTTTTATCAAAGAAGACAAATTAAAAATAAAATAAAATGAGTTAATTATGTACATAAAATATTAGGTCAAAACCGCTAAAATACAAAATATATAAAAGAGGCCCATAACCCAACTTTCACATATGAGCTCTGATCCACTTGAACTTGGTCTTGTTTTGAAGGCAATTGAATGTAAATTAGTTCGAAAGTGAGTAGGATAAATCGGACACTAGATGAGGAAGATATCAAGGTTTTAGTCCAGAAATCCTAGAACTAGGGTTTGGATTTTTGGTCCACTTATTTAGGTTAGTGATTTTTTTATTTTTCACTTATTGTTGTCAGTGATATGTACACAATGGATGTGGTTTCAGGTCAATTGGAGTTAGCATGAATTAATTAAAAATCAGGGAATTTAGGCTATTTTATAGGTCAACTGGGGTTGAGATTTTTGGCTTCTTATTTTGTGCAATAATGAGTGATAAAATGCAATTATTATCAAAACATGTATGAATGCTAATTATGCAATATAAATGAAGAAATGCCAATGAATTTTAGGGATTTGAGCTTAATTCATGACTTTTAGAGTGATGAATCTGAGATTCATCAAACACACAGAACAAATACACAAAGAAACTTCACATACCTATATAACCTCCATATAATCTCAAAATTGATCAAACTAACCTTTATTATTCATAAAATTAAATTATCTATTTCACGAAGGTGGTTTCATTTAATTTGGAGTTGAGATGCAAAAGTTGGCTTTTGGGTCCCTATTGCATTGTACACATGTATAAAATATTCAATATATTCATTATTCATATTTTTAACTTTCTTATATTTTTATATACTTGTAAATATTAAATAAAATATATTAAATAATAAATATAAAATAAAATCACAAAAATACATTCAAATAAATAATGTATCCTAATATATAGGTAAATTATACATATATTATACATGTACATATTTATCTAAGTAAATACATAAAAATAGAAAAATAAACTAAAAATATGTAAATGTGTAATCAAATTGTTTATAAATATATAAAATATATAAGTACAATAATAAATTATAAAATACAAAATTTAAAAAAAGACCTAAATATAGGTAAAAATACATGTAAATATACATGTAAACATAAACACATAATAAATTATTTTGTAAAAATAAATAAAAATCTTAATAAAACAATACATAAAATAATAAACATATTTTAACATTTATGTTTTAACATTTATTTACTTAATCCATTTCCTATTTATTCTCATTTATTTATTCTTTTTGTGGATTTTATCGTTTAGTGGAGGACGTGGACCAATGGGAGCTTGAGGAGAGTTGACCTTGGGTCAATTGTCCTCCCTCCCTAGGTCTACTCTCCGGCAGACACAGACATCCCCTTTTCTCCAATTTACCCTCCTTGGTGTACTTCCCAAGGCACTTCGACTTCTTCATGAAGAATCTTGTCACCACATTCCTCTTCCACGCCTAGCCCTTGCCTTGGTCAGGCGAGCATCGATCCATTCGCAAACCCTAATTTTTAAAGCCCATCTCATCTTGTGTATAAATAACAACCATACGCCCCTTTTTGAATTTTGGTCCTTCTTTGCGCCTTGAACCCTCATATCTCTTCCTATATCTATTGAGCTTGGTGACATCTCACTCCCTATCGGATTTGCAACATGCTAGGGGTGTCATAGTAGTTATCCACACTTTGACGGAGTCCAGCCAGTAAAGTCTCTACTCCCTGGTTTCCAGGTATGAGTTGTTTCTTTCCTTACATTTTCATGTAGTTTTCATTCCCTACGTTTAATTCTGATCTTTCTTTCATGTAACTAATCCTTATTTTAGTGTATATCTGTAGGTTAAAGAATTCTATAGCTTAGTATCTTAGGCTAGCGTTCACCCTTGAAAACCCCTGTTTCAGCCCCATCTCCAACTTCATCAGCTTCCCACGCACCTTCTCCACCTTTGTAGCCACCCAGATCACCTCAATCTACCACAGATTGAGTCTGATGCTTTCCCTCCTATGTCTTTCACCAGAGAGCACATGCTCTATCCCATTTCCACCAAATCTCCACCAAATAACAAACAGGATCCTTGGCCATCTCCACCATTCTTTTCATGCAGGTACCAGGTCCCGAAGGACCCATCTGAGGGTTATCAGTGCCTAGAACATGTACTCCAGGTACTCTAGTATTCTTCGAGCTCTAGGCCCCCATTGACGGGGCCCGAACATTTTTGAGCATATCAAACATTGTAGAGGAGACTAGGATCCATTTTGGCCCATCTGGGAGCACTCTTGGGGGTCGGAGGACGGAGATCTAGTTGATTGAATCTTGCCTAGGAGAAGCTTCAACTGTGTTCTTCCAGGCCATCTCACGACCGTCAGATCAAGAGCTTCATCCAAATTGTACAACTATTGTCGGATCAAGCCAAGCTTCCATCGTCCGATCTCCAGTGAGATCTAGGCGCCCATCGATGAAGGGGAATCCATCGTCCACCACGTCCTACGTGTCCAAGTGATTTCATAAGCGTCGTTGGATGGTGAGCTATATTGGGTAAACATCTAAGAAGCCCATGCTCTTTTGTAATTACAATTTAATCCTATAAATATTGACTTTAATTTTATTTCCTTTGTAAATTTTGCAAATGGATCTGGTGCTTATTGTATATTACATTCTAGTCCCTTGACAGGTCACCTCACGTAGCTGCCCACGTGAGGGACCTGGCTATTTTGAACCTTGACCCCTACGACTTTCATTATTTATTTTTGGTCTAAAAATTCATAAAATAATTATAATAGAGGTTATTTGCATGGAGACCCTCAGACCTATGTTTTATTGCAAAAATACCCCTTTCAGCTTTGTATTTATTTATTTATTTTCTATTTTTAGGAATTATCTCTTGCCGCTATAAATTGTAGGAAAATTATTGTATGTGCCTGATATATTGTTAGTATACTCACTATTTTTTTGGCATTTACTTGCATTTCATTTATTAAAAATCATTTAGGAGCTAAATATTCCTTATTTAGATATAAAAATACAAAAAAAATATAAACATATTTTGAAATTCCAAAATATATATAGTGTACATTACTCTATATTATAACTTCAAACCAAAAATAAAAAAAAATAAAAGAAAAACGCTAGAAATTGAAAAACCCTGAGAACCCCATAACAATCAGTAAAAACTGTATAAAATTCAAAAAAATATTTTTCTGTGTATACTTTTATTTATATTATAGTATAAATTAAAACCTAAAACAATTGGGAATTTTTGGACTATTTATCTACTTTTAAAACCTAAAACAATTTTACATATATATTACATTCACTATTTTGTATATTTAAATTCATTAAAAAATACATAAAATTTAGCA
This sequence comes from Ottelia alismoides, assembly GCA_037367405.1. NCBI lineage: Eukaryota > Viridiplantae > Streptophyta > Magnoliopsida > Alismatales > Hydrocharitaceae > Ottelia > Ottelia alismoides. The sequence continues at coordinate 399,955 of JAZKJV010011462.1, forward strand.
AAATTATAAGAAAAAACACAAAAATAGATAAAAACAAAAAAATTCAAAACATTTTATTTTGTAAATTTTGATCATATATAGCTATATTTAAAATTATAGAACCTATATATATTATATACATGTTATTATTATTATTTATAAATACCTAATATATAGTTTAAACCTTTTAAAAAATAAAAAGGATCATTCCTATATATATTTTCTATATATATATTATATAATATATAGTAATTATAATATACATTTTATTACTATATATACATAGTATCTCTTAAAAAGAAACCTATAATTTGCAAAATTAAAAGGAAATAAATATAAAAAAATATATAAGAATAAAAAATACATAAAATTAAATATAATTAAAACCCACAAAAAAGTAGAAAAAGTATAAAAATAATTTTTATTTATTTTTATTAATAGATAATAATTGACCTATCCATGTTTTCTCTCAGTGGTTCGACCCCTACTATTTGTCATTGTACATCATTTGTAGGGTATAAAAAAATTTATCTCGCATCTTATCTATTGTTTATTCTATATTTTGGGTTGAATGTTAATCTATTTGATTGGTTCAGGTATTGAGAGCTGAGAGAGGCACCGATATAATTATTATCATATCTGACTTGTTGGACATTGCAGGCCCTTCAAGACCAGATGCTAGATACCCGAGCATTTCAGATTATCACATGCCAAGGTGGACGTGGTTAGGAAACTCTATCTATTGACCAACCTAAAACAATTATGGTCTTTCCTCAGGCATGTGGGATTTTATCAGAGTTTTATCAAATATTTTCGAAGATTTCCCTTTCTAGTTGATCTCTTATGAAAAGACATAGAGTTTATTGTAGATCACAAAAGTCTTGAGGCTTGTAGGCTATAGAAAAGAAGGATTATGGACACTCCTATTCTACTGGCCCCGAATTGGTCTCTTCCTTTTAAGATAATGCCATATGCGTCTGATTTTACCTTAGGGGCCATGTTTGGACAAAGGTGCGATGCCATCCCATTAGTTGTACCCTACCAAAGCAAAGAGCTTAAATCTTATCAGCATAACTACACAATTATCGAAAAGAAGATGTTTGTTATGGAATTTACCTTGGAAAAGTTTAGGTCACATCTTATTGGGTTCAAGGTGACTGTCTACATCGACCATATTGCACACGCTACCTGATGGAGAAGAAGGAAGCAATGGCATGTTTTCTGAGATGGATTTTATTGCCCAGGAGTTTGATTTGGACATTAGTTATAAACATGGAGTACCAATCACCTTTCTTACATTGATATCTAGATCCCACAAACTCTACACATATTCGAGACTCCTTCCTTGATGAGTCGATATGTTTTATCGACTCTCTTGCATGATATGACAATTTGGTGAATATCTAGTCTCTAGAAAAGTTCCCCAGGATTGAATCAAGCCGCATAGACTGACTCAAGTCGGAATCAAGAACTTACCTTTGAGAGTATGTGTTCCTCTGCTTTGAGGGACCAGATTGTGAGTGGAGGAGGTATATTCCTCAAGAGGAATACACGAGTATCCTTACATACTTTCATACCTTGGAGGGAGGAGGGAACCACTTCAAGAAGATGTTTGCTTGGAAGGTACTTTAGTGTGGCTTCTACTGACTAACTTTTCTTAGTGATACACCAAAGTAAAGTCATGTCCAATGTGCCAGATAATGGGAGGGACTATTGGTCCCAAAGATGAGATGACGCTGAAGTCAACCATCATTAGTGATGTCTTAGATGCTTGAGGCATCAACATTTTCTCATGGTCAAGTTATATGGTAGATAGGTTTTCAGTATATCCTTTCGGAGGTAGATACTTGTCAAGGTGGTTGGAGGCTATCCCTACCCGAGGCGTAGAAAGCAAGACTATACGTAAGTTTATGACAGAGCATTTAATTTCTAAGTTCGATATTCTCAAAGTGATTTCTGATGTGGGCAGCCATTTTGTGAACCGTGATGTGAAGAAGTTGATGGACTACAACATCAAGCATCATGTCCCATCCCCTTACCACCCACAAACCAATGGCATGGTGGATGTGTCGGATAGGAGGTGAAGAGAAATCTTCATAATCTTGTTTAACCAGACACAAGGAGTTGGTCCCAACTCTTGGACCAAGTTCTTTTGTCTTACAAGACAACTTATAAAACACCACTTTGAACCTCCTCGTTCAGGATGGTCCATGTAAAGTCATGTCATTTTCTCGTAGAATTAATTCACAAATCTTAATTGGCAATCAAGAAGATCAACTGGGACAATCACCTAGGGAAAAACACGGAAATATGAACTTTAGAGAGTTAGTGGAAGTATAAACAAATCATATGAGATTAGCTTGATTTATAAGGACACAATGAAACATGGACACGACAAGCATATGAGATGCAAGATCTTCATCCTAAGATAGAAGGTATGGTTGTTTAATGCAAAGTTGAAGATTTTCCAAGGAATGCTCCAGTCTAAGTGGATGCGACCTTTAAAGGGAAGTATTTTAGGCCTCACACATCATGGAAGAGTGTAGATCGAATTATATATGATTGAATTAATAGATTCATTATAGATAGCAGTGGAGTTTTTTAATAAAACAAAGATGAAACCACATGGATTGGAAACCGTTCCCAATATGTTTCATTAATTTACATGAGTATAGAATTACCTCTTGAAGAATGTTTATGATTCTTTATCCTATAAAGTAAAAGACCTCATGTCTAAGTCCAATCCTACAAAGACAACACTTATGTGCATGGGGATGAATCACACAACTCATACAATCCATAGAAATGATCATACTTTCTTCCTCGTCGGCCTTGGTGCAGGGTATGTTCTTAACCAAAGGGAGAGAGAGGAACGACATAGAAAGGGACTTTTTTGTATTTCCAACTGTTGTACCGAAAGACAGGGGGCATCCCTCCTTTATGCAAAAATAGAATGTTAGGAATGCACTTGTAATCAATTAATTAAGGGGCAATATTAGAGGAGGCAACCAACCTCTAATAAGATTAGGATTGATAACTTAGTAATTCTATTATTTAATTAATAACTCCAAAACAAAATAATCATTGAATTAAAATTTAAAATAAAGTAATAAGAGTCATGTTATCTCATGGAAGGGGGTGTCCAACATGGTGTAACAACCATGTACGTCCACCCCCGTATGGGATTAGGACTCACTTTTTTCCCTTTTATTTTAAATTATTTGTCTTATGTTTGCTTTTAAAATTTAATTAATTAAAAAAAATAAGTTGTACCATTTACAAATTAGGCCATTGATTAAAATGAATCACATTCATTAGTCCATAATATCATGTAAATCATATTAACATTTATATTGGAATGTCAATCCAACTGACATAAACAATATAATTTGTGCATCATATTCACAAACAAGTCTCCAAATAATAATGTGTATCATATCTAAACTATTTCAAAAACTATTCTAGATATCACTACCTACATTACTTTTATCCTGGATAAAATCTAATTTAATCATCCTAAATTTCTTTTTTGTCCTAATAACTGGAATTTGTTTCTTTCGGAAAGAACCATGAAATTTTTCATGGATAGTGTGCATTCTCCACAAATAATTGGAGATATTGTCAGGGCCATTGTATTGTCTATCTATATTGACTTAAGTATTGAGATTCAATCTCATATACAGATGTAGAAGACCTCTTAGTGTTGTATGATAATATCATATAATGTACATATCTTTTCATTGTACTTGAATCTCATTCGGAAAAATATTTACCATTTGGACTAAGATTGGATAACTAGTTCACTATGATTATAATAGATCCTTGATTTATCATCTTAATTAGTCTCTATTATCCCTCTAGATTAAACAATTAAATAACATTAATTAACAATTAATTCAATTAAATAAATAACACTCTATAATTAATTACCCTAATTATTGTACATAATAATTCTAGTATAGTGTCCGTTATTTAATGTTTTTCTTCTTATTAAAAGTCAAAACTTTTGTATATAATATAGTGTATATTATTCATAAACCAAAAATATAAAAAATAAAAAAGAAATAAAACAAGTATTTTTAATTCATTAAAAATACTTGCAAAAATATTATAGTGTATATATGACCTATTTTGATTTCAAGTTCTACAAGAAAGTTATAGATTTGAAATGGTCTACAACTTTCATGTTGAACATTTTGTTATAATAATCCTCTAATTGTTTATTTCTTAAGTATTTTTTGTATTTTAAATTAATTTTATCGGTCCACATGGCTCAATCTCAGTGAGTCATGTAGCCGCCTCTATTATAGCCTATGTGTGCCTCCTTAGCCATCTGATATTCTCGATTAGTTGGTTGTAGCTCAATCATGCTTTCCCGTTTTTTATCTATATGATGCCTCTTGGTCAAGAGCATCCAGAGCGTCTCTTCTCGCATAATCCATCACCGCATGATCAGACGACTACCAGTCTTCCGTCAACCTCCCATTGGGAGTGGCTCGAAGCGGCACAACCCTCTAAGATCGTTGTTTTCTCCATTTTCTTGAGTGTTTCGCGTGTCCTTAGGTTATGCGATTGGTATCGGAGTGTAGCTTGAACTTCCCTCTTCAACATTATCCGGTCAACCTCCTCCATCTACCTCAGCTCCGATGTGGGGCGGTGGGTGCAACCACTGCCCTAACCTCATAGAAACCCAAAACCATCACCACATGAAACCTCTTCTCCGATAACCACAACCCGTAACATCTCATTTTGCAACCTATCCCTGAGCATCTACACTTTCTCCAGTGGAAATGAGAGGTTGAGAGATGCAACGAAAGTGATTCAGGTACGGTGAGATCAAAAAAAAATTCCATGTTGCAGACCATAGCCTGGTGATGTTCGAGCTTCCTTACTTAGCCACAGAGGTTAAGCGAAGATCAGAGTCTCTTAAAGCTCCATCCTCGATATGTTTTCATCCCTCATGTCCATCTTCTCGTTCTCCTCCATCTTGACTTCAATCTCCATGCAAGCATCCTCTATTTCTTCTGTGTTTCTCTTTATTTCTACATATACCACAGACACTCTATCATCGATGTAATCACATCACCACCATCATCAGCACTTTTCCAACTTTACCATCACTTTCGACGAATCCATCTCTTACTTGATCGATCTTCACACCTCACCTCACCTTCTTCCTCTACTTGAGGAAGAAACCCATCAGGGCTCATTCCATATCCATCTTCATTGATCCCTCCAGTCACCTCATTTCACTCCAGAAATATCCCTTATGCTTCAGCTTTGTGATTAGCATGTGTAGGATTTCAAAGAACTTTAATGGTTGGAGATGTGAAAGCTTCTCCGATGACCTCCTCTGTTTCCATGTAGAGGACATCGATCAACCATTCCAGATACTCCTGGAGCCTCCTTGACTCTCCATCGACTTCTCCAGGGTCTTTATAAGGTATCAGGATCTTCAACATCCCACGAGGAGCTCCATAGGATCCAACCATACTTCACCGGAGCATCGCTTGTGCTCCGCATTGTGAGGAGGAGGAGATCAGGTGCATAGGAGCAGTAGACATTGGATCATGCCCAATCTAGGTTGATCCCACGATCCTGATTTGACTTCATACCACCACTTAAGGCCTCCTGCCTTGGCGTACCCGAACGGGGCTTGAATCTCTAGCCAACGCCACGTAGACTAAACCTGCAAGCACCTAGAGCCTTTTTCCTATCCTGGCGTCACGTGCATGCAACACGTGGTTCTGAGGCATTTGTGCTAGAGACCCTACATCTCTTTGATTCTACAGATAAGTCCTGGCATCTGGTTAATTTGCAAGAAACCCTAGTAACTTTGTTTATTTGTTATGCAATCCCTCTGAGGATCTATCTCTAAGGATTTTGTTAGTTTGATTATATTTTTTCTTTCACTTATGCCCATGTCTTTAAAGATTAATATCGTGTGAACCATTGATCCAAATTCAACGAAATTGGTGTCGTTTTGAAGATAAGTTTATGCTCTTTGATGTGGCATATTTAATTCTCTTTTTGGAGTTATCTTTCACATAATAAAATTCAGATAGTTTAGGTTATCTTTATAGCTTAATTAAATTGCTAAATGTTGCTCATAGCTCCATTTAATGACACCTCCATTCCCTGATTTGACATGAATATTCAAAATTAATTAGGATATTAAATGATTGATGCTTTATCATTAAATTCCTGATTAATTGATATTGATTAATAATTGAGGGATCTTGAGATTTATAAGCACTGATAATCTAAGAAGATTTTGACTCCTTAATTGTTTAACTAAGTACTCATCATATTTGGATCTTAATTGTGAAACTTGAATTAGGAGCATCTTTGTACATGTTTACATTCTTGCGTGTATTGTGTTGTGTATCATTTCGTAGCATATATGTTGTATTAACTTGCATAAAATTATTTGAAAAATGACGCAGTCATTTTGTTTTTCCCATTTTTACCTAGATTACACTATTCATTAGTTTAATTAATATATTAAAATTCTAATTATATAGTGTAATTAGCATGTGTCCTTGTGTTAGACCCTAGACTTTCGTAGGATTTGTAACTGAACCACTCCTAGTGGAGATTTCTGCTCGATTCTGATACATCGTTAAGAGACCATACTACAACACTACTTAACTAATGTATCAGTTTAGCGATTCATCTACGGAGTCACTAAAATCCAAAAACCTATTTCATCACTCTCTCAAAATAGAAGTGTCTTGGTATACAATTAATTTAAGATCACATCACCCTCAAGGATTCCTACTACTTGCACATCCTGCATACTGGAAGACCATGATTAAACCTGATGTTCTGATCTCATTTGAATTGTACTATTCAGAGTTTTGTCAATAAGTTTCTCATTCAATCATTAGCAGTTGGTATCGACCATATACTTTCTAAAAGCATATACCATACCTATGAAGGATATGGGAAGATCCTTATGTGCATCATGGAAGCATGAGGATGCATCATATGCGATCGGGAGCGACTAGTCGCAGTAGTCGCTTGAGGTAGCGAAATTTAAAAAATTTTCAAACATGAAACCACATGATCCAAGAACACATTTTAGATCGTTTCATCTAAACCACATACAAGTATTAGGTTTACCTCTTGAAGCGTGGTTGTCATCGAGTCTATAAACAAAGAGACCTCCTGTCTCACGTCCGAACCAACGGAGGAGATGCTTGCGAGCACATTGATGACCGTGTGCTCCTCGCAATCCATGTTGATGATCCAAGCAGTGAATTTACTGATCTCGTTACACGATATCCGACGTCTTTTTCGGAGCTCTGAAGGAGACGGAGATCCATGAGCAAACTATCTGGCAGCATAACAACGATGTTGTGGCGATGACGACTCTCTCTAGGGCTCTATGGTGGACGACCACAATGAGAGAGAGGGAGAGATACTTGGAGTGTAGAGAGAGGGGGTGAGAGAGAATTATTTTATGTCCCTTGAAGAGCAAAGGGTACCTCTTCTTATATAGTATTTTGGTATCCATGGATCTCAATCCATGGACAACACAAAATCAATGGATGAGATTGATTTGTGTTTCTTTCAATGGCCATGATGTTGTTGTAAAAACAGAACAATAATTAATTCAATTCAATATATATCGATAAATCAATATAATTAATTTCAAATCAAATTAATTAATTAATCTTGGAGATAATGAGAAAATTGACCTTATCCCCTAAAAAAGAGGGGGACGGTCTATCTCCTCACTATCTCATGAGATCTAATTATCTCATGAGATCTCATTATATCATGATATTTCTAAGATTTACAACAACACATATTGTAAATTATTTGATAAAAATAATTCATAATTATATTGTGAAATATTGCAATCATGTCATTGGGAAAATGTGAATCACATTCACATCCTAAAATAAAATGTAAATTATGTTTTCAATTAATTATCCAATGTGAATCCAATTCACATCAATAATTAATCAACAAATATAAATTACAATAGGCTCTCTCTTATATATTATAAATCACATTTATAATGTATTTATGATTAATATGGATAGTGTTATCCACATTATTCATATCCATGATAATTAAATCACATTTAATCATCTTGGATCTCTATTCTCTTGTACCCAAATAATATAAATATCATTCACATTATTCGTATTTTCGATAATTAAATCACATTTAATTATCTTGGATAACTCTCCTTATAATATGAATCAAATTCATATTATTCATGATAATTAAATCACATTTAATTATCAATTTTATCAATGCTCAGATACATATATCAACAATGAAATTATCCTGAACTCTTTCAAGGATAAAGCTCTTTCTCCGCAGATACTTGGAGATAAGGACAAGATGATTGTATTGTTCCACGTATAGTGACTTGGATATTGAGATCACATCTCAAATTCAGATTTTGCGGACCTCTCATAGATGCTTGATTAAGTTAAGATCATAAATCTAATCTTCTCATTACATCTGAATCACATTGAGATCAATGTCTAACATTTGGACTAGGATCGGATTACTTCTCTATGAGAGGAGTCACTAAAATACAGACATGTTTCATCACTCCCTTGGAATGGAAGTATCATAGTTATGCAATCGTTTATGATCACATCACCCTCAGGTACTCCTAATACCTATACATCCTGCATACTGGAAGATCTAGATCAAACATGAAGTTTTAGATATATTTTAGACTGTCTCCTTCAAGATTTTATCATTAAGTTTCTCATTTGACTATTGGGAGTTGGTATAGATCATATACTTTCCAAAAGCATATATCATACCCAGGTGATGATCATATACTTTCCAAAAGCATATATCACACCTACAAATTCAGTCAAGCTTCCAAAGCAAGACGACGGTGCATGGAATTTGATTCTTCCCAATATCTCATGAGTAAGCTCATGTCTTTCGATTTAACAATGAACATGTATGATCACTTTGTGAGATCGTATTAGTCATATGCCCTTGCATGAACACCAATGCATCAGTGTATAGACCTTGGTTAGGTCATCAACCTATTGGTCTGCCAAATGTACATACTCAGACATATAGTACCACATCTGTCTCCGGTCAAAGGATTCGTTCCTATGTTGTGACAGCATACGACATAGGTCTTTGGTTATCTTGATCTCGTTAAGTCAACTCTTTGACCTAACTTATCTAACACCTCTGAATCTCTATTCCTATGCAGAGGACATACATCACGAGGTCGGTTAGATATCAGCCTTTAGAGAAAAGATTGCCATCTCCTTCTCAGGTTGGAGATCATATCTTTAATAATCATTTGACAGTACTTGATGAGTCCTCAATCTAACTCTTTAGATATTCATTCAAGCACCAGCCTCTATGATTCAATAATTGAATCAACATCTGTATAATTATTAAGATGGACATGGTGCATAACCCTAATTGTACTAAGGGACCTATTATGCAAATTAGTTATTCTTCATTTCAGATCAGGAAATGATATTTGCAATAACATTTATTACATAATGGCTTGTCGTGGGCTCGCATGTCCAACAACCTACAAATCCAATCTTGTTTCCAAAGCAAGATGACCATCGACAAAATTTAGTTCATGTATGATCATGAGTGAGCTCTTCTCTTCTTATTCAGTAATGAACTTGTATGATCCCTTTGAGATATCTTATCACTTATATGTCTTTATATACACACCAGCTCATTGGTGTATAGACCTTGATTAGGTCATCAACCTAATGATTTTCCAAATGTACATAATCAGACATATAATGATACATTTATCTCTAGTCAAAGGATGTGTGCCTATATAGTGACAACATACGATATACATCTTTGTTATCTCGATCTCTTTAAGTCAACTCTTTGACTTAACTTATCGAACACCTCTGAATCTCTATTCCTATGTAGAAGGCCTACATCAAGAGGTTGGTTGGATGTCAGCCTATGGAGTAAGGATTTTCATCTCCTTCTTAGGATGGAGATCTTTTCTTGATAATCACTTAACAATGTGGTTGAGTCCTCTATCTAATTCTTTAGATATTCAACCCAACACTAGCTTCTATAATTCAACAATTAGATCAACAACTATATGATCTCGGTATAGGCAAGGTACATAACCCTATTTGTATGGAGAGACCCAATAAGTGCATACATATTATAATCTCAGAAAGGGAGTGAAAATCAATAACTTTTACTAATAAGAAAAATAATAACATTCACTATAGAAATAGTTCTTCGTGAGCTCACATGCTAACAACCTTAGTAAGTTTGCGCTATACATGAGAATGGCAGTGTAGAGATTTCATAACTCACAAATGTTGTACATACATTCCTAGTCAACAGATACCTGGTGAAGCACTATCTTGAATGAGATGAGACGTTATCCCATGTTGAGGAAATCTATTTCCTGTGTGTACTATATTTAGAGATACATCATATAGTCATGTATGACACCTTGCATTTGTAACCATGTAGACACTCTACGCATCTTACCAGACCCTTCCTCATTTTCCTTTTTTTGTATATTCTGTAGATCTCATCAATTCCCTTGTATTATCTCTTTTCCTATTCTTAGGTTTCTTAGAGATTAAGTACAGGGGGGTAATTCCCATCGTACATTTTCACATATGCTCTTTAATTTTTATTATTAATATGCCCTCGATAGTCTCATTTTTGTTTTATTCTATACTTAGTCTGAACAAAGCCTAAGTATAGGAGGCGAGTGACTTATATACTTCTATTATTTGCACCTCTTTACGTTTAATATGAGTTATACCTTTCTTTCTCTCTGTACATAGCATGAGTTAAGTATAGGGGTGTGTCTTATAGATTATATATATACCTTACCCATAACTCATACTTTCACGTGCTTTATGTATATCATACTCAAAAATGTATATGATTTGTATAATCCTTGTAAATTCTTATGAATTTATATAAAATTTTTAATTATAGCAAAATTATGACTTTTTGTAAAATGGGGATATAACAAAGTTAGTTAAAAAAACAAAAAAACCTATTAAAATAGGTTTACTCATGACACTTTCATATGTACACAAGACTCATTATACATCATGTTTCTTAATTGGAGAACTCTCATCTTCGAGTCTCAATCGCTTTTAATCATTAGGGTCTTTGACCTAAAGTACAAGTGTCTAGATTGAAGACATACATTCTATATCGCACGTAGAATCTCTATGCGTAAATTGAATATGTCTAACACATCAATTGCAAGATTGCTTGTACTAGGTGATGAGTCATTGCTTTGCTTAAGGCCTTGGGTTTAAGAGCTTAAACTCATGAAACCTGAATATCAACATGAAGCCAACATGGGGATAAGATTCCCTATACTAACTTGACTTGTCTTGTGTGATCTTATGTGTTTAAAACCATAAAATAGTGGATCAATACACACCAACTTGGTAAGAGCTGAGGAGCTACTGATTTCCCTTTTTATTTATAAAAAAGCTCAAAATCTCCAATAATTTCCACAACAAAACAAACTGGAAGCGATCCTAACATTTTGAGTGTTCACTTGGACCAAGAGGAAGTAGGACACAATATCGCCTCTTCCTATTGCTTTAGGTCACCAAATAAGAGCCATGCGAGCATGAAAAAAGAGGTCCACATTGTAAACGCTACAAGCATGGGTGTGGAAGTATACATTAGATACTCGCAAGAGGTGCAACCTAGTACATTCCTAGAAAAACAAGTGCAGACTGTTCAAACTCCTTGATGTACATGTTGATCTACATCAAAAAATTATGTATGTTTCTTTCTTGCACCCAAGTGATCCATTGTCCAATGAGAGGAGAGAAAAATAAGAAACAATCCTACTCATTCCACTACTAGCCTTTCATACTCACATTTTTTAATTTGACAACTAAAGAGATGGTAGATTGAGTTGAGACTTGACTCTGAAATTGGAGTTGAGGGTTGAATCCCTGAACTAGCCTTTTATACTGGGACCATGGACAAAACACCGACTGTACATCTGGTAGAAAATAATCAACACTAAATGGCATATTTATTAATTATATTATAGAATAAGAGAGTATGAGAATGAGAAACTTTGAGTTCCTTTAGGTGAGAGTAGAGCGCGACTTGACCTTTAGTAGTTTACGAAACTCAAAACCTGATTGATGAGTCGTGTCATCACCTTCACAGTCAGAAATTCAGCTTAATTCTTTTCTTTTCACTTATTCTTTAAATATCTTTTCGCTAAAGAACTAGCAAAGTTTAAGTATAGGGGTTAATGAATATGTAATTTATTAACTTAATATCTAAATTTTAGCCTAACTCCATGTTTAAAAAGCTATAAACTCAAATATCTCCCGCATACATTCTCTTTCAAGCTCGAACATCATTGTTGAATTAATGTACATTCAATTCCCAATAAATCAATACCAAATTCAAAAGAATATGAGTTTATATGTGAAACTTGATTTTGGGTCTTCATTGTAAATTGTTAATATTTAGTGACTTTGACTTATCATTTTATGTACATAATTAACTCTTTTAAATTTATTTATTTTCCAATCATTTTCTTTGAGTTAAGTTTTAATATAACATGAAAAAAATAAAATCCAAAAATATCAAAAAGAAAATGATGTGTTCTGATCATGCGTAGAGTTTGTATATAAATCCCTTCTTCATGTTAAATCTTTAATTTTTATTATTAAAAATATATTAATGTGTAAATAGTTTTCTAGTATTTTTTTTATTTTTTATTGAATTTTTCTTAAATTAATAATCATAAAAAAATTCAAAACACAAAAATCATGTATTTTTATGTACATGCAATACAAAAAAATTTGTACTTTTTGTATTTAAGGTCGTTTGAGTTTGATCCCTTCACGAAGTTGTAGATATCAAGGAAAATAACTTTTGTGAAGGAAAATTTTCATTTTAAGGTTTTCTTTATTTTTATTTGGATTTTTATTTGATTTCATATTTTATTTTTTTGGGACTAACATGTGACGGCTCCTAGAGACTGCCACACGCTGTCCCCTTCTCTTCCACCTGCCTCCTTTCTGGATTGTTGGATCTGAGATGGTCAAATGGTAAGCTCTTAACCCCTTCTCACTCTTTATCCCTCCATGTGGCATCCTCCTAAACCTCTGATATGGGTTGATCGGAAGGTGGAGACTTCATCCTCTACCTCCACCTTCTCTGGCCGATTCCAACGACCGTTGTCATCTCAACCACGCTCTAGCCTTGACCAATCTCCATGATTGAGATTCGACCCTAACCACTACCACAACCTTCATGAAACCCTAGTCATCCTCCACAAGAACCAATCGCCACCCTAATCGCACACCATTTGCCATAAAAGGGACGAACCACCAGTCCTTAACCTTCTTCTTTATGACAAAAACAGGAAATATATCGAGGCCATGATGGTTGACCACACCTTGGATGAGATCCAAGGAGCCGCAGCTCCTTGCGTGCTTGAATCGACTCTTTATAGATACATATATCACTTCTATACATATTTGATATTTTCTAAATAGGACCAAATACATATATCTCTTTGCTATGTGCAAACATTGTTATCGATATGTGTATATTGATTTTAGTATATAAATATAATTTTGGGTTTGTTTGTAATTACATGTAACAAAATTCATAATTCTTCCATCATATTTGATATACTTGCTATGAAGCATGCATTTAATATATTTTTTCCATGTATAAGTCATCTAATACATGTAGATCTAAGCTAATATATGAAATTTAGATTTTTATAAGCCTACATTTACCAAAGACACGTGTATCCTTGATTTTTTTGCATATACATTTGCACCGATATATTCTTACATCGTTGGCACGTGTGTACTTCTACCACTAGGCCATTTATGAGATAAATTAGATCACGTGTTGTTCAAAGCAATGTATGGTTAAGAAATATGGCAGCTACACTTGTGCCATTCTTGGGATGGGTTGATATTTTGAGACAGTGGGAAGGGGGATGGAGATTGGGGCATGTTGCGGGCAACCATTCCAATTGTAGTCGAGTGCACAGGCGACGACCTAGAAGGTTGAAGGTCGAAGGGGGGAGGAGACGAACCTATAAATGTCGATTGTGGTAGTGGTGGAGATGGGTCTGAGGAGGAGGAGGAGGAAGAAAATGAAGAAGATAAAAGCGAAGAGAAGACAACGAAGAAGAGGTCGAACACTTGTGCACTTGTTTTTTTTTCAATTACATGTATGAAACTTTCCTTTGAAACGCATCTAAGAGGGGGAAAGATGATAACTAATCAGAGGAAAATAAGTTTTTAGTAATTTTATTAGGAGCTTATTGTAGTGCAAAAAAAGTCGATAGCAAAATATGTTAATAGCAACTCTCAGAAAGGCACACGTAGAAAAAATTTACTAAAGTATTTATCGTATTATATGTATTCTAAATGTATTTTTTATATTATTCTTTTTTAAGATAACACGATACACGATTTTTAGATTCGTCAATATTTGTATTTGCATCAATATCGATCGAGATTCGAAACTATTGTAAATAATAGCTCCTCTCAAAAGTCATGACAACCGCATCTATATGCAGATCTGCTTTCTTCCAGCTATTCATGGTGCCTTAGCACAATCTGTCATTGAACCTATTACTGAGTTGGGGACTTTTTTCAAGATTGTTTATGCTAAGCCGCTCGATGCAAGTCTTTTGGATAAATGGGATGTGAAGATAGTGGAGACGATATGCAATCTTGAATGGCTTTTTCCACTGGCTTTCTTTGATACGATGGTTCACTTGGTCATCCACTTGGCAGAAGAAGCGAGGATCGGTAGACCCATCTAAAATAAATGGATTTATCTCATAAAGCGATTCCTTAAGAAACTAAAGGATTATCTTCTAAACTTGGCAAAGCTGGAAGGTTCTATTGTTGAGGGTTATTTGCTTGAGGAATGCATAGAATTTTGTTTGATGTATGTTGATAGTGAAGAACGGAGATTTAATGTCATGAAATAAATGATTCTCCTTACTATGAATTTGATGGTGGCCGGCTCTCGATCTTTGAAGTACATGGTAGAGCATTTGATAAGACAACTCTCATACCCATGCTTGACTTGAGCATATAGTTGGCACAGTTGTACGTGCTTAAACAAGTCCCTGAAGTAGATCCATTTTACAGTGAATGGAAGTCAACTAATGCAGGATTTAGAAGGAACAATGAGACCGATTTCATCGAATGGTTTAGAAAGAGAGTGGAATAGATGCGGGATGAATGTGATACTCCTTGGATACCAAATTTTGATATAGTTAAGAAGGTCATTCGGCTATACTCACATGCATAGCGGGTACATTATAATTGGATATAGATTCAAGTGCACTCGAATAATAACACCAAAAAGGAAAGCACTCTATCTGGAGTGTTTGTAAAATGTAACATACCATCTTGTTGTGACGGATACTGTGAACAAATCAATGAGACATTTAAGATAAGCTTCAATTTGGCCGAGGGGTGGTTTTATTTAAGTGCCATTTTTTTTGAGTAACAAGAGCAGACAATTCTTGGAAAAGTGGAACCATTTGTACTAGCATGTTAAGTGGATCAGGTTTTTTATGTACTTGACAATGCAAATACCGATGGGATAAATTAGTTTCTTCCATGGAAAACTCTAAATTCACAGAGAGGCTAAAATTACTATTATTATTTTCTTTAAATTGTTATATGATTATGTTTCTTACTTCAAAATACATTGCTTTTAAATTCTTCTCTACATAAATGCAGATGGTCCGGACACATTTTTCCAGATAGAATGAGTTTGAAGACGAGCATGAGGACATAGACCCTTTGGGTAGTCACTACTCCCAGTTTGCTCCTGATATCCCTGATGAGGTATAAGGGGATGGGGTCCCTATGAGCCTCCACCTGAGATAGGTGGCACTCAGCCACATCCTGATGTGGATGCCCCATAATCATCGGGTGAAAAATATATAAGTAAAAGCTTGTATTTTCTCATAGAAGTTTCATAAATGTATAAATTTTCTTGTATAGTAGGTCATGAGAGGAAAGTCAAAGGTCGTGTCAAATGCCATAAATTGGGTAAGCTAAAGTTGGGAGAAAGAATCAGGATTGTTGTGACTCCAGACGGGCATGCATTAGGGGAATACAATGGTCTCGTCTCGAGCAGATTGGGACTCACTATGAGGATGCATATTCCCATGAGGACGGCTGACTTTATGAAAGTCATGCAATCACTTAAGGTTGCCATCATCTCTGACATGAAGGTGCGTATACAACTACAAAGATGAGTGAAAGCACAATTTGTTCAAGTAACCATGTTTTACTCGTGATGACCAGAATGCATTTGATTGGGGCTAGGACTCTACGATAGATGATGGTATTTTGCAGGGAGCTGCCAAAATCCATCATGGTGTACGGGTCAAGGGGAAGAAGGTTAGACATAAATCCTCTATAAATTTCATAGTCAGATACTTATTATATGCCATTTATTTATGAAACTATTGAAGTATTTCAACCGATTCCTAACTGCGACTGAAGCGAGAGCCAATCGTCTTGAAGATTGGCATCATGTTGAATGAGAAGCGGCATGTACATATCAGGACAATGACGAATTCAAGGTAATGATAGTTTGCAAATATCATTATCTTAATTACTCAATGAATTTATTTAAATTTCACATGTGAATGCATAATATATCTGAAAAGAACAAGATCAACATGAGTAAAGCTCATGGTCCTACCCACACATTGGGTAGGACAAGTTTGGATCAATTGAAACACAAGCATGCAAGTTCATCCATATTGTAAAATATATATCTTCTGTTATATGCTGATGTAATGTATTTTTTTAGTCTGAGACTGGAGACAGTGTGGATCGCGTGAGATTGTTCGAGATTACCCAACAGACGACCAACAAAGAGGATAACCGGACCTTCACTCATGAGAGATATGCAGAGGCACATGTAAGTTTCATAATAAATTTATTTTGATGTAATGAAGCTCGTGTTGTATCTAATAAACATCTCAAGATCTAGAGTCGCATGATCGACTTCCTCCAGACCCAAGTTGGTCCAACTCATGGAACTCCAGAAGAGTTGAATGAGGAGGTGTTTCGACATGTGTATCCGTCTGCTACACAATACTCTGGTCGGGGTTCTGCTTGGTGATGCATCTTCCACCAAAATGAGTTTCTATGGGACAAGCGGCGGTGATCCATCCTCTGCAGAGTTTCAGTGGTTAAAAGATAAGGTCGAAAACCTGACTTGGGAAGTAGAGAGGTCGCATGAGAGGGAGGATCGATTGCGAGATACAGTTCTCCATAACACGTAGAGATGGATCGACTTCATAGGTTGATCGAAGAGTTGTCTGGACGGGGTCTCTCAGATGATCGAACACATCCACCTACAGATGATGATGCTCCTCATATGTAATTTTTGGATGTTTTTCATGCAACATATCAAGATAATATGTAATATATCTATGATGTCAAGTTTTTTTCATGTATTTGAAACTATGATGTATTTGAATCTGTTCAACTATGAGTCTATGATATACACTGAATCCATGAGGTGTTTAAATTTTAGGATGTGTTTGAATCTATTGTGCCTGAATGTAGGAGGTGTTTGAATCTATGATATATACTAAGTCCGACAATGTGCATGTGAGAACATGCAGGTGTTTGAATCTATGATATGCACTATCTTTAAATCTATTGTGCTTGAATCTACTGTATTTGAATGTAGGAGGTATTTGAATGTACTGTGTTGAATATATCTATGAATCTCATATCCAATATCTATCATGCAGGTGAGAACAACAACATTTGTTGTTGTAATTTTTTCAGCAGTTATCATCGACAGTCGTATAACCGTCGATAATAATATAATATCCATAGTTATTATCGACGATCATGTAACCACCGATAATAATATAGTATCACTCATTATTGGTGGTTGGTCTAGTCGCTGCTATAGTTTTCTCGGCGGAGGTTCACACTCCTAAAAGATACTCAGTCTCGACGGTTACTCATTTGCGGTGGTCAACACTTTCGACAGTTAAGGCTCGACTGCCGTAAAAGCTCTTTGCAGTGCATGCTTTTTCGACGGGCCATTAGCGGTGGACCCAATTCTTTACCGGTGGTACTCGACCGCCGAATGAAGTGCTTGTTCCAGTAGTGATTACATCACTATGACGTAGGTTGTGAACAACATAAAGCAAAAGACTATGACCAACCTTCTCTATAAATAAATTGCCAAAGACACCTACTCTAGTATAGGGAGGAAGTACTTCCAAGAAGTCCAGTGAGGTGAGACCAACTTTTATCGTAGGAGATGAACTACTAATCAAAATGACACGTTTTCTTATTGACTGCCGTAATGCAATGGAGTCCTTTAATAATTGGCCATTTTCAAATCTCCACGTTGTAACATGCTGACTATCGAAAGAGCTAAGTGACGTATTGTTCGATCTTCCTATGACTACAATAGATTGGTATACACACAGTGCTGCTGCGTCTGGTCAAGAGTGACTGATAGTATAAACCAAGGTTTAAAAAGTCGGACCGAACTAGCCGGTCGGATCGGTTGGACTAGGAACCGACTCTGATCCGGTTGGTTCGGTCGGTTTTGTCTAATTAATTTCAAAAAAAGAAAATAAAAAATCGGGTCTGACCGGTGGTCGGATTGGGTTGACCCGGATTGACCCAATTTTAATGATTTGGTACATTTTCAAAAAATAAAGGTTTAAATAATGAAATAATGGGGTTTTTATCACTTATACCCTTCTTAACTTCTGTGATATAAGTTATGTCTTCTCTTTTTTGGAATATGTGTTGTGCAAATACTTTCTTAGAGTAATTTTCTAGAAGAAACAATAAATAAATGATTACATTATTATATTCATATATAATTCTAGAAAATATGACCAACTTCTATAGGAGTTTTACTTGAAATAGGTAATCATGTTATTTCTATTGAAAGATTTGATATTTTAAACGATTATTTCATTGATATATAAAAATATATACTTACATATATATCCGGTTTTATCGGTTAAAAACTGGTTCAACCGGTCTGTCCATTAAATTAAGTCCGGTCTGATTTTTCCGAGTCGATAGGAATGATGATGTCATGCTGACATCATCACCGGTCCGACCAGTTTGGACCGACGGTCCGACCCAGTTGGACTGACCGGTTCAAAGTCCGGTCTGGTTTTTAAAACCTTGGTATAAACAATGACTACTTGATCTGCCAAGCCCATACTGATCTCCGTATAGATCGGTATACACACAGTGTTGCGTCTGGTCAAGAGTTGCTGATAGTATAAACAATGACAACTCGATCTTCCAAGCCCATACTGATTTCCGAAGGGATCCACAATAAGTGATTTCAGGGATCAACGGTTCGACTGATGCAAAAGTTCCTCGAGAGAAGACCGGAAAGCCAATCTCGACTAACTAAGCTTCTTGATATTATTATGTTTATGATTCTTTTGGCAACGAAGCGTGAGTGGAGGTAAGAGGCTTGGACTTGTATTAGCATGCCGTATGGGTGAATGTTGGAGAACATGAGAACAACCTGTTCCACATGAGTATATTTTCTCTGTTTGATGGTGTTTCCTTAATTTCAACCAATCAAATTTTGCAGCTCCATCGCTTGGGTCACTCATATACTCTCTATGAGATGATTCCTAATATTCATGTCAATTTTGAGTTCACCATTGAAGCCTATCAACTAGGATTGAGCATTAGGTCGGACCAGCCCGATATGAAGCCGTCCGAAACTTGGTTGTGTAGCCCCGTTGCAACCTAATTCATAAATTAATTGGAGGCTTTGAGCCTGAGCCCATTTAGACTTTTAGGCCGAATTCGGGCCAAGGATGGCACAAACCCGATAAACTGGAAGCCAGGCCCAAATTAAAACCCGTTTAAAAGTCTAAGAATCAACCTACATATAGATTCTCGCCTTGCTAATGTAGTAAGGTGGTATGTATCAAAGTACAAGTTTTTATTACTATACTGCATACTATACTGCAATAGATATCATGACTTAGTCTGTCAGTAATAGTTATCAATTATCCATTACTATCCAGTGTTGAAATTCATTTTATCTGTATGTATTGGTAGGTACAATTAGTTCGATATTGTAGAGTAGATTTTAGACCATCTTATTCATTAAGCTATGACTATTATTTTACTTTTGAATTTCATACAGGATTTTCAATATCATGATAAATCAAAGGTCTCTTTTGTTCCTAGTAAGGACTGCAAGCATTTGATGCACAATCTCCTCCTAACAAGAGCTATTTGTCTTACCATTAAGCATTTGAACACATACCTTCATAAACTCGAATATTCTCCCAATTCTTTGCCTCGAGTAGTGTAAGATTTAGACCTTTTTATTAAAAAAACTATACAGATGTAATAGAGCGTGGGGTTGGAACTGTTCATGATACTGTAGCAACAGTGTCATGACACCATTGGTTGGACCATTGGGAATGAACAGACGGTTTATAAGCCCCTCCCAGCCATGCATCTATGTGTGGTGGCTTATTGGCATAGATTAATATATAGACATTTCGTTTAGTTAATAATAATATATTGTTTATGAAAGGAGAAATTGTTCTCCGTTGTTCTCACATGACGTGACCTCTTAATTCCCCAACACTTCGCAGCTTATCTCCATGTTAGGAGAGAGTTTTTCTCGACAGTACATCCCCAATACCCAAATACCATGTCAGGGCATCTGACCTTGGTATTTCCCTGTCAGTGTATTAATCGGCAAACTATTTGCCGATTCTCAATTCCAAATATTTTTATATATTATTTTTAATAATATTAAATTCAGAAAGTTCAGGAATAATATTATATATTCTTTTTATGCACAATCGGCAAACGGTTTCTCGATCGGCGAACCATTTGCCGATTGATGTCCTGACAGGGAAATACCGAGGTCAGATGCCCTGACAGGTTATTTGGATATTGGGGATGACTTGTCGGGGGGAAAACTCGTTAGCAGAAGTAAGAGGAAGGCATACGCTTGCAGATCGCGATGGTCTGGGAGCTACCGCGCAAGCAGCAGGATCGGGAGATGGCTCCCCTTTCACTGCCATCAACGTCATCATCATCATCATCATCATCATCATCATCATCATCATCATCATCATCATCATCATCATCATCATCATCATCATCATCATCATCATCATCATCGATGATCTGCAGTTTCTCAAGGACGGTCCATGCATGGCTCAGTGACCATGTCTCTCCAAGTTCAGAAATACCTCCATCTCCACATTCTTTGACGTCGTCATCTTCTTTCTTCTCCAGAATCGCATCGGCAACCTATTCATCTCCTCTGACAGCCAATACGTCAGCCAAATCAAACTGACATAAACAACAATGGTTTACCGCATTTTTTGCCCATTTGTTGTTTCCGGCACTATATATTTATATATAATGAGATCGCGCGCATCGATCCCGAAATCCGTGTGGAGGCCTTTGCATATATAATGTTATTGTGATTATTGTTTACATGCTGACCTATCTATGTAAAAATTTGATTGTCAGGATGTTGACCATTGGATTAAGTTATATCCTGCTTGACCATGAAATACGTGCAGAGATCTTTGCACATCTGACACAACTTTGTAGCATATAGGATGGCATTGTCTCAAAGATGAACAATATTATCATTCTATTAATAATAGCAGAAAAAAACCTCTGTATCAGATAATCCTTGTACTCTAATACAGAAAATTATATGATATTTACGAACATGAGAAGTACATTTTTATGAAAAAAATAATATGATATACAAAACTTTAACTACAGAAAGGGCAAAGATGTCAATCATGTTAGATTTCCTTTGTATTTCAAAACCTCTCTACCTCTTTAGTATGCATGAGCATGCCTGCGAGTTTAATTTTAAACAAATATCTTTTTCCAAGTTTTGTTTTAGTTTACACAATTTCTAATTTGCGCACAAGTACCTAACCCAATAATGATCTCGAAAATAAGACTCATTAAATTCAGTTGAATAAACACCTTCCCTCTTTTGCATCTAGGTTCATTAGTCACTTCGATAGTTGTTTTGACATTTAACCGAGTCTCCTCGGTAATGTTGGGTGCAACCAACGAAGCCATAGGAACTAGTTATCATTAATTTCTTGATGGGAGAAAAAACATCTCTCTTGGGCAGTCCGTCTATATAAAGGATTGTACCTTTAGTCTTGAACATACAACATATACATCAAGAACCATCAACACTCTTTTGTTCTCCACCTCCACCTGCTACCCACCACTTGTGCTCTCATTGCAAATTCACGTAGACGAATTTTGTACTTTATTTTTCTATGACAACGAGGGCCAACGGATGTTCAACGATGCTCTCTTACTAGCACTGGGAAGCAGCATCCAACTGGGAGATGATTGAATCTGGGAGCTAGGCCGCCATCAATCTCGTGTATAGGAGTAGCGGAATCTGTCTTCACGACAGCGTCTTTCGACGTGCCTCCATTTCTCAAGTTGGATCTTTCAATCTGAAATTTATTTGTTCTTATTTTGGTCATATTTTCTTGCCAATCTTAAAACAAAAATATCCTTGCAAATAGTGCTAGAAAACCATAGTTTTTCCAAAATTGTGAAGACAGATCCGTAATTTTTCTATCTATTGTTTGATTCTATTTTTGTTAATTAAACATCTGCTTAATGGATCCTTGAGTAATGATGACTTCAGAAGACAATGCTAGTCTTAGACCTGAAAAAATTGCAGGCTTACATTTCCGTATATGGCAAGAAAAAATGAGGTTTTGGCTCACTTCTTTAGGATTACTCTTTGCTATAACTCCTCTTGAGGAACCCGAAACTTCTATCATTTCTGTTGAACATGTTAACTCTGCCCTATTTTCAATAGGCTCTACTTACAGTGATCCGCTCTCTTCCCCTATCTCGTCTCATTCAAAAATACTTAAAGAAATAGATTACCTTTGTCATGGTAGGATTCTCTCTGGCTTATCCGACGAGCTTTATGACATATACCATATGCACCCTACCGCTCTCGAACATTGAAAATCTCTAGATGATAAGTTTAGTATGTAAAATGTGGGATTAGAACGATATGCCTTTATCTAGTGTCTTAACTATAAGATGGTAGAAAATAAGCTTGTCTCTGCACAAGTTCTTGAATATCAAAATCTTGTCTCTAAGTCTATTGCTAGTGGCTATAAGCTCGAGAAAAATGTACAAGTAGAAACTCTAATCGAAAAACTCTTTTCCTCTTGGAAAGATTTTGCTAAATCTCTCCGTCACAGACAAGAAAAGATGAACATGTCTTCTCTCGTAAAGTCCCGTCAAACTGAAGATCATCACAGAACAAAAGACTCTAAGTACAACCCTCCTGTCAATCTTGTAGATCATGTCAACTCCAAAAAGAAACCCCATAAATTCCACCCCAAATCCAAACAACCTTTCAAGAAAGGCAAGCAACCTGATCAGAATAATAACACTGATTTTTGGGGCTAGCGTATCTGCTACGCGTGTGGCAAACCCGATCACCTTGCAAACGTATGCAAGAACCGCAAGGGATAAAAGAAGCGACCTCCTAAGAATGTTGAAGTCAATATAATTTCTGTGGGGGTCAGCGCTTCTAAAAGGTTAGAAATCAACTCTACTATTCCCAATATCAGTTATGCCTCTCATGATAATTGGTGGTTGGATTCTGGAGCTGTATCTCACATCTGTTATGATCATTCTTCTTTTTCCACCTATCAGGCCTATAGCAATCGTGTCATCTCCTGGGGTGATGATGTCTCCGTGAACACATCGTAGGCTTTGGATGTGTTGATTTAAAGCTCACATCGGGGAAAGTGTTGAAGCTACATTATGTCTTACATGTTTCTGAATTTAAGAACCTTATTAGTGAAGTCTTAATTATGTCTTCTTGTTACTCCTTATTAAGTCAGGGAAATAATGTTGTAATCTCTCGCTTTGGATCTTTTATAGGTGTGGGATACACTTGTAACGGTCTTATCAAACTTAGTGTTTAGTCTTGTAATGGTTCTTCACATATTAATGAGAATTACGTTAGAACTCTTTCTACTATCGTGTCATCTGATCTTTGACATGCACGCTTAGGACATGTGAACAAAAATACAATGAAGCATATGGTTCACATGAACTTAATTCCGAAAACGATATAACGAATAACGAAAGATGCCAAATTTGTGTGCAAGCTAAATTGCCTAAGAAACCCTTTAGATCAATAGAAAGAAACTCTATACTACTTGAACTAGTCCATACTGATGTATGTGATCTAAACCATGTTCTCACTCGTGATAACATGCAATACTTTGTGACCTTCATAGATGAATTTTCAAAGTATTGTTATGTTTATTTGCTAAGATCTAAAGATGAGCAAATAGAAAAATTTAAAGTCCACAAAACCCAAGTAGAAAATCAAACCGATAAGAATATAAAAAGGATTAGATTCGATAGAGGGGGTGAGTATACTTCAAATGAATTAAAACAGTTCTGTGTGGAACATGACCTTATACATGAAACCATTGCCCCTTATAACCCTCAATCTAATGGTGTGGCTGAAAGTAAGAACTGAACACTTATCGATATGGTCAACGTCATGCTAGCAGAATCTGGTCTTAACCAATGATTGTGGGGGAAAGCTCTTTTAACCGCAAACTATGTTCTTAACCTCATCCCTTTCAAACATAGATAAAACTCCTTATGAACTTTGTCTTAACAGAAAACTGATTTTAAAATACATTAAAGTATGAGGATTCTTGGCCAAAGTTAAGATTCCTGAAAATAAGAAGAGGAAGTTAGGTCTTAAGACTGTAGACTCTGTTTTCATAGGATATGTAGAAAATAGTAATGCAAATAGGTTTCTAGTTATAAAATCTGATATCCAAGAAACTAGAGTCAATTTAATACTAGAGATTAGACTCGTAGATACAGTATACTATGAAAACATCTTTCCTCTCAAATCTTCTCTCCTTAGACAAGTTGGTGACGGAACTTCAAATTCTGAAAATATTGAATCCCCCTCAAGATACACCATAAATTATTGAAGAAGCAGAACCCTTAAACCAAGAAGTGGTTGATCCTCCTAATGACCTAGGTCGAGGTAAAAGGACTAGAGTGGCTAAGAACTTTGGTCATGACTTTTATACTCTCTTAGTAGAAGAAGATCCCAAGACCTATGATGAAGCTATGAAATCCATAGATCATAGTTTCTGGAAGGAAGCAATTAATAATGAAATAGAAGCTATAATGAACAACCATACTTCGATTCTAACCGACCTTCCCCTAGGATACAAGACTATTGGATGTAAATAGGTTTTTAGAAAGAAGCTGTGGGCAGATGGTTGATGAATCTCGTATTCACCGTGCTAAAAGCCGCAAATTAAGCCCCCTGCTTATTCTATCCAATAAAAATACCCTTCAATTCTTTATTCTTATACTGTATCATATTGTTTATATTTTACCTTTAATTTATTGTTTTTATTACTCTTATTTTTCTAGTAATTATTTTATCCTCAAAAACTCCTAAAAATTAGGTAGAATAATTGTCTATAATTCACTGACCATTAAAAACACTAAAAAATACAAAAACATCGCAAAACCACAAAATCGGTATTTTTGTCCCTTTAAAAATACCCCCAAAAATACGTTTTGTACAGTTGACCTCTTTTGGCTTTTTGACCAACATGAAAGTTGTAGATCTCGTCGAGACGAGCAACTTTCATGTTTTGACTTTTTCCTAATTCTGCCTCTAACTATTTCTTTTATATTTTTCTTTATAGGTTTATTCTGAATTTTCTTATTGGGCCACGTGGCACCCTCTGGGCTGCCCACGTGGCCCGCCTCCCCTCTCGCCACCCGGCCGCCTCCTGGGCCGTTGGATCACTCCAATTCCACCTTCATCTGAGCCGTCCACCCTGCTCCACTTCTCAGCCCTTGGATCCATCTCCCAGATCTGATCTCGGCTGCTACTTAGCGCCTAAACCTAAGCCCTCCGATCCTGCTACTATCTAACGTCCCTCCTTGCGCCACGTCGCTCCTCAACCTCAGCCGCAGGATGAGCTCTCATCCCATGGTCCTCCACCTGCCACATCGCCTTAATCTTCACCATCCGATCACCTCCTCATCCATCACCTGTCAACACGCCACATTCCCCCTTTAACCACAGCCGTTGGATCTCACCTAACTTTCAATCCTAACCACCCGCCCCCGCCTATCTCCTAGCCACACGATCAGATCCTAAGGATCTGATCGTGGCCCTCTGCAAGCACTCCCACCACAGCCGTTGAATCGTTAGATCCAACGGTCCTCCACCATCGTCAACCTCCGTAACCCCCCCTTTTCGAGCCGTTTCACCTCGCGCATCCTCCGCCCCCTTCCATTTCTAGTCGACGCCCCAGCCTCCTTCCTCCTCTCATAACGCCTCCCCCACATAGCCCATTCCCTCGCCTCCTTCGCGCAACCTCCATAACGCCCTCACCACCAGTGCTTCGCCATTAAAACCCCCTCGAAAATGCCTCGTCGACCACATAACGTCCAGCCGACCTCCGCCTATTTAAGCGTTCCTCCGCCACCTAAGACCGTTGTCCACCATTATTGGGCCTTCCTCTAGCTTCCTCTGCTCCTCCCGTGACAGCGGAGGGGCGGAACGTCGAGGCAATCATGAGGCTGGACCGGTGTCGACCCACGGCCGCATTGGCCGTGTCCTGGTGTCTTCGCGCACCACCGAGCTCGCTGGATAAGGCTGACCAGCCAGGGCGACGACCCAGAGCTCCAACGGAGCTCAATCACAGGCCGCTACCTCCGCCAACTCCTCGCTTCGGTGAGGAGACTTTTTCTTCTCATTTTCTTCGATTTATCCCGCTGCCTACAGTCACTTCCACCCTCCACTGACCACTCGACCAGCTCCGCACGAACACCCTCATCCTCGCCGACCCACCCCCCCTTCTCCAGAGCCATCTCCGCTCCACCACATCTCCTTCTCCACTTCGCCGGAGATGGAGCCCAGGGCCACCGCTCCCGTCACCTTCCTGGCCCCCACTCACCTCACAATCACTCGCACACACCACGCTTTGGCTATTCTAACATTTGCAGGTCCATCCTCTTCAATGGCCGAAGATCGCACCTCCCCGCCGGTCTCGAGCTTCTCCTCTGACAACCACGCTTCGACAAGCTGCTCCAGAGGACCTCGGAGCTCCGCACCGGCTCAAGGACTTCCGCCTGACCTCCAGCGCGCTTCCCCGACCATCAGAACACCATCTGGAGCATGGTGGAGGGATTCAGACATCGCCGGAGGCCCGCCTTCTCCGGCGGGCGAAGGCGGAGGAAGGAAGTACAGGCGCTGTCCGATCACCAGGATCAGGAGGCTAGGATGGAACCACGTGGCGACGCCAGACTCCACCCGAGCCTCCACTCTGACCCTATAGGCTCGGGTGGATCGAACCTTGAGCAGAACCGCCAGATGTTGCCACGTGTCCCGAAGCTGAGCCGCCTCCCAAGCCTGGGCCCTCACGTGCACGTACGTGAAGCTTGGGTAGATTGCAGAAAAGACCCGGACCTTTTACCGTGCCTGGGTAATTTACAGGGAAGCCCTCGAAGTTTTCTGAAATTACAAAAAGGCCCCCGCGTATATGGAAAAATTGCATCCAGGCCTAGGAGGTTTTCTATATTTGCAATTAGGTCCCTCCAGGGACTTAAATGCAATATTTATCCTTTATTTTTATTGCATTTTATTAAAATTATGCCCCTGCACTGTTTTTAGCATAACTTGAGCATCGTAGGTCCAAAGTGCATGATTTTAGTGTCGTTTTGATCCTTGTTTTGTCCTCTACATTCTAGCATGCTTAATTGTCTTATTTGATCCTGTTTTAATTGAAGTGAATTTTTATGTGACAAATGGGACCCTGCTCTCCTTGTCTTGCTTGGATTTGATAACCACTTTTTATTGTTGTGATTAAGTTGACATTGATTTCTATTTTTATCACGATGTTCAAATTTTTAGGGTATATTTGTGATATCTTGTTCTGCATACCTCTACCTTACACATGCATCACCTTAACTTGCATAAAAATAAATAAAAAAATTTACATGCATCATGGCATCGCTTTGTAATTACCATATTGCATCATGTGGATATGAAATTAGAATTTATTCACATTGTGCCATCATGAATCGAAATTCGATAAATATATTAAGTAGTTGTGTCCCTGTGTTCGACCTTGGTACACTTGCCAAGTTAAAATATTCCACGACATTCAAAGATCGTGGTTTTTGCTGAACCAAATTCGCCTCCTGTACTACGACTAATTTTCCACTCTTAATGAGGCGAATTTGACGTTCATCAAATGGCGCCGTTGTCGGGGATACGGCTTTTCTTAATTTTTAAATTTTGATTTTTTTTGTTGATTAATTTCAATTTATTTTTAGGACCTCATTTCATGCATAAATTTTTGCATCATATTTGTTGATTTAATTCCTCGGTATGCCTAACTTGTCTCTTTTGTGGCAGGACCCATGATGATTGGGGACGCTTGATCCTCATGGAGGCGTGAAGTCGGGATCTTCCGCTGAAAAGGCCGCAAAAGAATTCGGGAAGAAATTATAGGAATTTTTGATCAGATAGCCTGCATTGCATATTGTAAAAAAAATATTTATTGCATCTGCATATTTATTTCCAGTTTTACATGTTGTACACAAAAAAAATACCCCCCCCCACACACACCTACACTTGCACATACTCACCCCCCACCATCTCCCCCTGTATATTTCACACACACACTCTCTCTCTCTCTCTCTTTCTCTCTCTCTATCTCTCTCTCTCTCTGTGCGTGTGTGTATATATTTCATGAACCCCCTCCCCTACACCCTTGTATCATAGAACACCCTCCCCCCTAACGTAGACCTTATTTCGGCTATTTGTAGCCTAAGTATAGGGGGGATCTGCCTGCTCATCCATCCCTCGTTCCGTCTTCTTGTACTTAGGACAATTTTGGCCTAAGTACAGGGGACCCTCCTCCTCAGTTCCATTATATCACCCTATACTTGAACCGAGCCTTGGCTTCATGGCACTTGTGCTATGAGGACATAGCAAATTTTAAGTATAGGGGGGTATACCGTATATTATTGTATATTTACTTTAGCCTTAGCTCGTGTTTTTAAAACTTTTTAAATTTTATTTTTCAGGCTGGGTTTTGGTAAACTTATGAATTAAGTAAAAGCCTGTAAAAATTACTAAAATCGAGGGATTAATTTTTGTAAATATTCCTTTTTTAAAAAAATTAAAAATCTTTCTCGGAATTTGACTCTGACTACTAGGCTTAGTAGACATTTTCAATGAGGGAACCTCGGTCTCCCTTAGCAGAGTGGGTGGTTTAGAGGACATCGCATTTGGCCCCGTCCTCAAGTAACACGGGTCTCAGCCCGTACTTACGCCCATACTGACTGAGAGTGGATACTTTTATTTGAGCCTGGGCCAGTCATTGTCTCTCCGAGGAAATAAAAAAAATTAAAACCCATAAAAATATGCAAAAAGAAAAACTCACACAAAAAATTCACTAACCTAAGGAGTTGGTGTATTCCTGACACATTCACACTCACTCAAGGCTTGAGGATTTTGAGGACACTGGATTTCTGTGATCTTGAGAGTCTGAGTTAACATGCCTTAGCCATTAGGTTTGTAAAGACTTAAATATCCATACTTCCCTGGTTTGAAAGATTTGAGTGCTATATTGCACTCTTCATCTCTACCTTCAAGAAAATATGATCAACACAGTCACTTCCACAACTGCATGATTGATGAGCTGAGTTGAGATATCACTTGAGGAACTAGGATCAGAGATTTCAGCTTAGACCCGATCTAATGATATTCGAGGATGGGATAAAGTTAATGAAGGCTTCAGAAAATCTGAATGTCAGCAAAACCCTAGCCAGTATGTGAATAAGATTCATATGCTATCTCTTTGATATTTACCTATGTGCTAGGGTGTGATGAAACTTAAAGGAATTTGTTGATCAGTGTGCGCCAACTTTTGGTAAAAGCAGTAGAGCTAGCTAACAAAAGAAATGAAATGTCAAAGTAAAAGCTCTGAATACCAAAGTCAAATTAGAAATGAGCTTCCACCAATGGCGAGTGCTCCCAAAATTTTTAAAAGTGTCCACTTGGACAAGGCGCTAAAGTCCAAAACTCAACTTTAAAACCGTAGCTCCGCCAAATGCGAATCCACCACCATCGGATAGGTTATTTTATTCTATATACAATTAAATGTGAGTATACTGCATTTGGAGTTGTCAGTTGTGAGATACGGGTCTGGGAAGTTGGGATTCTGGATCTTTATTCAGACCATAACTTTTTGTCTGTATACTATTCTTCTGTGAAATCAATTTTGTATTTTTCTTTGTAAAATTATCTACAACTTTCATGTACAAAGTTTCTTTATTTGATGTATAAAAAGTGGAACCAAAAATAGGTCCCAAAATGAATAAAGAATGAATAGAATGTATAGGTATTTTATCTGTATTGTTGACCTTATCTCCCCCTACTTTATTCCTTGTCGACCTATTCATCAAGATGCCTAGGTCTCGGGGGTTTTGGGTCATAAAATATTTACAATATTTTATTCTTTTTCTTTTCTTTTATTTATTCTATAATTTTGGCCTTAATTACAGTATTTTATACACTATGTAGATGCACATGCATGAATGCTAAGATGCTCTATTTAAGGGTATTTACAGGCATTTGCTAGGGTTTTTAGTGCCAAAATGATAGAATAAAGATGATGAAATGTGGATTCATCAAGGACATGCATCTTCCTCGACCTTCAGTAGGGAAGAAGATCTTGGAGGAGCTAAGCAAGCTTCGTCGGAGCACCGCTAGTCCTCCATTGCATCAGAGTAGAGATTCAAGGAGAAGAAGCATGTACGGTTGGATGAAGCCCAATTGGGTGTAATCTAAAGGTTTTCAGGCATCCATGTCACCTACCCGAAGCAGCGCTTCAGGCTTGCACCTCAAAGCGTCCGAGCCAGAGCAGACCACTAGCAACCTACCATGTGGCCCAAGCCTCCTTCGCACACTGAACCTGGCACGTGGGGTGGACATTTTGCAAGCGTGCCCTTTCGGATTTCCAAAATTACAGATAAGTCTCTATTGTGGTTAAATTGCATAAATATCCAGGTGGTTTCTATTATTGGCAATTGAGTCCCTACGAGGACCTTTTTTGTAAAAAAATAAAGTTATTTTAGTGCAATTGTACCCATGTGTTGGTTCTTGAATAACTTGTGAACTATTAGTCCAACTTTAATGAAACTAGTGCTGTTTAAAAGCTTGTTTTAAGCTCCTAAAATTGGTACGTTTGTTTACTGATTTGATCTATTATTCTTTCATAAAAATTTAAAGTGTAAACTTGTCTTTTTAGCCTTATTATTAACTGAAAACTGATTCTGGTGGCTTTTTAATGTATTA
Organism: Ottelia alismoides; assembly: GCA_037367405.1. Classification (NCBI taxonomy): domain Eukaryota; kingdom Viridiplantae; phylum Streptophyta; class Magnoliopsida; order Alismatales; family Hydrocharitaceae; genus Ottelia; species Ottelia alismoides. Next base: position 431,401 of record JAZKJV010011462.1, read on the forward strand.
AAATACCATGATTTTCATTGATTTTTTTATTAGTTACACACATGATTTAATTAATAATTCGGGAACTTGGTTGTGTGATGTGCTTTGTTATTAGTGTAGTTTTGCATTATCATGTTGTTTATTTAATATAATTGCATAAAACTCTCTTAAAAATATCACGCATTGCATTCTGTGTTGCTTCGTGACCTAGATCACCATTAAATTACTAAAGAAAATATTTAACTCCTAGATTAAATTAATTAATTGCACGTGTCCCTGTGTTCGACCCTAGATTTGATTCGGTTATGAACATTAGTTAATTGGATCACTTAGGTCAAGGGTCTTTGAAAGATCGAGCCTTGAATTTTTCACGCACACTGTCAGGAATTAATCCGACTCCTTCATTCTTTAGATACTCGAGGATGAGCATGGTTTAAGTATAGGAGTATGATGAATATCATATTCATCATGCTAAAAGCCGCAAATTAAGCCCCCTGCTTATTCTATCCAATAAAAATACCCTTCAATTCTTTATTCTTATATTGTATCATATTGTGTATATTTTACCTTAAATTTATTGTTTTTATTCCTTTTATTTTTCTTGTATTTATTTTATCTTCAAAAACCCCTAAAAATTAGGTAGAATAATTGTCTATAATTCACTGACCATTAAAAACACTAAAAAAATACAAAAACATCGCAAAACCACAATATCGGTATTTTTGTCCCTTTAAAAATACCCCCAAAAATATGTTTTGTACAGTTGACCTTATTTGGCTTTTTGACCAACATGAAAGTTGTAGATCTCGTCGAGAAGAGCAACTTTCATGTTTTGACTTTTTCCTAATTCGGCCTCTAACTATTTCTTTTATATTTTTCTTTATAATTTTATTCTGAATTTTCTTATTGGGCCACGTGGCGCCCTCTGGGCTGCCCACGTGGCCCACCTCCCCTCTCGCCACCCGGTGGCCTCCTGGGCCGTTGGATCACTCCAATTTCACCTTTATCTGAGCCGTCCACCCCGCTCCACTTCTCAACCCTTGGATCCATCTCCCAGATCTGATCTCGGTCGCTACTTAGCGCCTAAACCTAAGCCCTCCGATCCTGCTGCTATCTAACGTCCCTCCTTGCGCCACGTCGCCCCTCAACCTCAGCCACAGGATGAGCTCTCATCCCATGGTCCTCCACCTGCCACATCGCCTTAATCTTCACCATCCGATCACCTCCTCATCCATCGCCTGTCAACATGCCACGTCCCCCCTTTAACCACAGTCGTTGGATCTCACCCAACTTTCAATCTTAACCACCCGCCCCCGCCTATCTCCTAGCCACACGATCAGATCCTAAGGATCTGATCGTGGCCCTCCGCAAGCACTCCAACCACAGTCGTTGGATCGTTAGATTTAACGGTCCTCCACCATCGTCAACCTCCGTAACCCCCCTCCCTAGACGTTTCACCTCGCGCATCCTCCGCCCCCTTCCATTTCTAGTCGACGCTCCAGCCTCCTTCCTCCTCTCCTAACGCCTCCCCCACATAGCCCATTCCCCCGCCTCCTTCACGCAACCTCCATAACGCCCTCACCACCAGTGCTTCGCCATTAAAACCCCCTCGAAAACGCCTCGCCGACCTCCGCTTATTTAAGCGTTCCTCTGCCACCTAAGACCGTTGTCCACCATTATTGGGCCTTCCTCTAGCTTCCTCCGCCCCTCCGGTGACAGCGGAGGGGCGGAACGTCGAGGCAATCATGAGGCTGGACCGGTGTCGACCCACGGCCGCATAGGTCGTGTCCTGATGTCTTCGCGCACCACCGAGCTCGCTGGATAAGGATGACCAGCCAGGGCGACGACCCAGAGCTCCACCGGAGCTCAATCACAGGCCGCTACCTCCGCCAAATCCTCGCTCCGGCGAGGAGACTTTTTCTTCTCATTTTCTTCGATTTATCCCGCTTCCTACAGTCACTTCCACCCTCCACTGACCACTCGACCAGCTCCGCACGAACACCCTCATCCTCGTCGACCCATCCCCCCCTTCTCCAGAGCCATCTCCGCTCCACCCCATCTCCTTCTCCACTTCGCCGGAGATGGAGCCCAGGGCCACCGATCCTGTCACCTTCCTGGCCCCTACTCACCTCACAATCACTCGCACACACCATGCTTCGGCTATTGTAACGTTTGCAGGTCCATCCTCTTCAATGGCTGGAGATCGCACCTCCCCGCCGGCCTTGAGCTTCTCCTCCGACAACCACGCTTCGACAAGCTTCTCCAGAGGACCTCGGAGCTCCGCACCGGCTCAAGGACTTCCGCCCGACCTCCAGCGCGCTTCCCCGACTGTCAGAATACCATCTGGAGCGCGGTGGAGGGATTCAGACATCACCGGAGGCCCGCCTTCTCCGGCGGGCGAAGGCGGAGGAAGGAAGTACAGGCGCCGTCCGATCACCAGGATCGGGCGGCTAGGATGGAACGACATGGCGACTCCAGACTCCACCCGAGCCTCCACTCTGAACCTATAGGCTCGGGTGGACCGAACCTTGAGCCGAACCGCCTGATGTTGCCACGTGTCCCGAAGCTGAGCCGCCTCCCGAGCCTGGGCCCTCACGTGCACCGTACGTGAGGCTTGGGTAAATTGCAGAAAAGACCTGGACCTTTTATGGAATTACATTTTGGTCCCCAGGCACATGCCTCACGTGCGTGCCTGGGTAATTTATAGGGAAGCCCTCGAAGTTTTCTGATATTAGAAAAAGGCCTCGTGCATATGGAAAAATTGCATCTATGCCCAGGTAATTTTCTATATTTGCAATTAGGTCCCTCTTGGGACCTAAATGCAATATTTATCCATTATTTTTATTGCATTTTTATTACAATTATGCCCCTGCACTGTTTTTAGCATAACTTGAGCATCGAAGGTCCAAATTGCATGATTTTAGTGTCGTTTTGATCCTTGTTTTGTCCTCTACATTCTAGCATGCTTAATTGTCTTATTTGCTCCTGTTTTACTTGAAGTGAATTTTTATGTGACAAATGGGACCATGCTCTCCTTGTCTTGCTTGGATTTGATGACCACTTTTTATTGTTGTGATTAAATTGACGCTGATTTCTATTTTTATCACGATGTTCATATTTTTAGGGTATATTTGTGATATCTTGTTCTTCGTACCTCTACCTTGCACATGAATCACCTTAACTTGCATAAAAATAAATAAAAAAATTTGCATGCATCATGGCATCGCTTTGTAATTACCATATTGCATCATGTGGACCTGAAATTGGAATTTATTCACATTGTGCCATCATGAATCGAAATTCGATAAACATATTAAGTATTCGTGTCCCTGTGTTCGACCTTGGTACACTTGCCAAGTTAAAATATTCCACGACATTCAAAGATCGTGGTTTTTGCTGAACCAAATTTGCCTCCTGTACTGCGACTAATTTTCCACTCTTAATGAGGTGAATTTGACGTTCATCAATGGTTCTATAGACAAGTTTAAGACTAGACTTGTAGTCAAAGGATACAAAAAGAAAGAAGGTGTTGATTATTTTGATACCTATGCTCTTGTAACAAAATACCTCTATTTGTTCTTGTCACCTTAGTTGTGATTCTTAATCTTGAAATCCATCAAATAGATGTCAAGACTGCATTCTTAAATGGTGACCTTAAAGAAGATATTTATATGGAACAACCTGAAGGATTCATAGTTCCTGGACAAGAACACAAGGTTTGTATATTAGTAAAATCTTTATATGGTTTGAAACAAGCATCTAAGCAGTGGAATAATAAATTTGATAAAAATGTTTTATCTGTTGGCTTCACTGCTAATGAATCTGATAGATGCATTTATTCTAAGATCTCTAAGAATGGTATTGTAATCATGTGCTTGTATGTTGATGACATCTTGATACTTGGATCAAATTCAACTATTATCTCTGAGACTAAATCCTTTCTTGATAAAAACTTTGATATGAAAGATTTAAGAATAGCTGATATTATACTTGGCATAAAACTGAGTAGATCTACTTCTGGCTACACTCTAAACCAGACTCACTATGTAGAAAAGGTTTTGCATAGGTTTGATATTTACCATAGTGTGTTGTTAGTACCCCATATGATCCTTCCCTACATCTTAAGGCACACACTGGTAATCTTGTGGATCAGTCTAGATATGCTCAAGTCATAAACATAACTTATGCTATCAGTAGGATGAGTAGGTACACTAGTTGTCCTAATGCTGGTCATTGGAGAGCTTTGATCAGAGTCTTTAGATACCTTAAGGGTACTGTGGAATACAATCTTCAATACACTGATTTTCCAGCTGTATTGGAAGGCTATACAGATGCAACTTGGATTGCAGACTCTGATGAAACCAAGTCTACTAGTGGTTATGTGTTTCATCCTGGTGGTGCTGCAGTTTCTTAGAAATCCTCCAACCAAACTATTAGAGCAAGATCCACAATGGAGGCTGAATTTATAGCTTTGGATTTAGCTTGTTGTCAAGCTGACTGGCTAAGAAATCTATTAAGTAGATCAACCCATCATTTCAAAGTTGTTTTCTCTTAAATCTATTCACTGTGATAGTAGATCTACCATAGATAAAGCTAAACAATCTAAGGGTAATCCTGGAAAACGTTTTATTGAGGTATGAAGAGATGAGAGGCTTCATTACCCAAGGTGTAATATCTCTACAATTTGTGAAATGTATAGAGAATATTGTTAATCCTCTCACAAACGGTCTAGCTCTAAAGCTAGTGCTCAGTGCGTCAAGGGGGATGGGTCTTTTATCCATTAATTGAACACCATAGCGGTAACCCAACCAATCCAAAATTGGAGATCCCATGAGGAATGGTTCAAATGGACAACTAAGCTGTGTCAGTGTTCGATGGAAGCACAAACTTAAGAGTTTTACTCCTGACCTATCTGTTGGACATACGAGCCCACGGCGAGCCATTATGCAATAAATGTTATTGCACGTATCATTCCCTGATCTGAAATGAAGAATAAATAATTTGCATAATAGGTCCCTCTATACAATTAGGGTTATGTAACATGGCCATCTTAATGATCATACAATTGTTGATTCATCAATTGAATCATAGAGTCTAGTGTTTGGATGAATATCTAAAGAGTTAGATAGAGGACTCATCAAGCACCGTCAAATGATTATTAAGAGATGATCTCCAGCCTGAGTAGGAGATGTCAATCCTTTCTCACATAGGTTGATATCTGACCAACCTCTTTATGCAGGTCCTTTGTATGGGAATAGTGATTCGGAGGTGTCAGACTAGTTAAGTCAATGGGTTGACTTAGCGAGATCGAGATAACCTAAGTCCTATGTTGAATGTTGTCACAGCATAGGCACACATCCTCTGACCGGAGACAGATGTGTTACTATATGTCTAAGTGTGTACATTTGGCATACCAGTAGGTTGATGACCTAACCAAGGTCTATACACCAATGAGTTGGTGTGCATGTAAGGACATATGAGTAATACGATCTCTCAAAAGGGATCATACAGGTTCACTTATGAATCGGAAGACATGAGCTCACTCATGATGTATTGGGACCGATCAAATTCCATGCATGGTCGTCGTGCTTTGGAAGCATGACAAGAATTTGAAGGTATGATATATGCTTTGGGAAAGCATATGATTGATACTGATTCCCAGTGACCAAGATTGAGAAACTTGGTGATCAAACCCCGAAGAAGACAGTGTAAAATCGATCTTCATCTTCAGGTTGATCATTGGTCTTCCAGTATGCAGGATGTGCAGGTATTGGGAATACCTGAGGGTGATATGATCATAAACAATTGTATAACCATGACGCTTCCAGTCCGAGGGAGTGATTAAACCAGGTCTGGATTTTAGTGACTTATCTCAGTAGAGAAGTAACTTGATCTTAGTCCAAGTGTTGGACATTGATCTGAATATGATTCAGATGTAATGAGAAGATTAAGTATACTGACTTGATTTAATCAAGCATCTGTGGGAGGTCCGTTAGATCTGGATTTGAGATAAGATCTCAACATCCAAGTCACTATACGTGGAACAATACAATCGCAATGTCCTTATCTCCAAGTATCTGTGGAGAAGGCACATTATTCTTGAAGGAGTTCAAGAATAATTCCTATGATGAATTTAGTATCCAAGCAAGAAGGTCTTGATGATTAAATGAGATTTAATTATCAAGTATAATATGAATGAGATTCATATTGTGAGAATGATTGTTCAAGATAATTAAATGAGATTTAATTATCAAGTATAATATGAATAAGATTCACATTGTGAGAATAATTGTCCAAGATAATTAAATGAGATTTAGTTATCAAGGATAAGCAGATCGTGGATAGTGATATCCAGAATATCTGTGTATATTGTAAATGGGATTTATAATATATCAAAGAGAGAGAAATATTGTAAATAGCATTTGTTAATTATTAATGTGGATTGGATCCACATTAGTTAATTAATTGGAAATGCAATTTACAAATTAGTTTGGGAAGTGAATATGATTCACATATTTTTCAATGGCATGATTAAAATATTCAAAAATTAATTTGGTGGATATTATTGCAATAAAAGTTATTGCAATTTATTAAGAAATAATAAGATAAAATAAAAGGATACAAAAATACCACCAAATAAGAGGTGCCGTCACCTATGACTTAGTCATAAGTGACGCCCCTAAAATTTAGGGTGGTTTGTTGTCTCTCCTTTTTTGTTATCATATTATCTCTTAATAATTAATTTATGTTAATTAAATTGTGTTGATAATAATTCAACATATATTTAATTTAATATAAATTAATGTTGTTGGTTTTTAACCAACAACAATCATGGTCGTTGATTGGCACATGGATTACAATAGCCGTTGGATCCATGTAAGCCATGGATTGAGATCAATTGGATCCCAAACTAATATATAAGGAGGGAAACCCTAGCCCTTGAAACTACATCAAAAGTAGACGCCTACTCTACTTCTCTCTCTCTCCCTCTCATTCTCGTCCTCTCTCTCTCTCCCTCTCTACAAGGTGGCCGACCACCTTTGTTGAGAAAGAGAGAAGTTCTCGCCTTCGCCATCGACTACTCGAGGATCTCCATCTTATTTGGGGCTGCTTGCTCTAGAAGAAGATGACGGATTTCATTGGACGAAATCAGGAGATTCGAGGCTTGGATCTTCGTCGAGGATTGCGAGAGTCACGCGTATCATCATCGCGCCCGCAAGTGCTGTCTCCGTGGATCGGACTTGAGACAGGAGGATCTCTTGCTTTAGAGATCTCGTGATCGCAACCATGCTTCGAGAGGTATTCCTAATACTTTGTGGTTTGATGAGACGATCCAAGAATTGTTCTTGTGATCATGTGGTTTAATTATATGATTTAATTTTTTAAATTCCGATGCACCTTGCGACTACACGACTAGTCGCCCCGATCGCATGAGATTCGATCGTCACGCTTCTGTGATGCGCTTGAGGATTCAGAATATCCTTCAAGTGGTATCAGAGCCTTAGGTTGAGAAAGGTTTTGGATATGATCCATGAACCTAGGACGACTTGGGTTTGAAAAGGTCGTGAAAGTTTTTATCGCATTTGAACTTTCGCACCTCTGTCTAATTGATTTTTTCAGCACTGTTTAAATTGTTTAAATACGAAATATTCAATTAGATTTTGTTTCTCCATTAAATAAGGAAACCATAGGATCTGAGTTTACTAAATTTGGATTTAAGTTGCTCAAGATATGGCCTTTTGAATAAGCATGTATTCACTGTTGCAGGAACAACAAATCTGAACGTGATTAATTTGTTAATTACGGTTTTGATGCGCCTTGAAATGCGTGAAATATCACTTAGGGTTTGTTTGGTTGCAGGGTTGGGTAGGGTTGGGTACTATTCACATGGGTACCCCCTCCTCACAGTTTACTATTCACCCAGTCCTGTGAATAGTACCCAACCCTGCCCAACCCTGCAACCAAACGAACCCTTAGGTTCTATTGTAAATCAAGTTGGCAATATTAGGAAACTAATTTTGCGAAATTTGGATTTAAATTGATCAAGATAAGTTAATTTTAGTGATTAGGGGTCACTGCTGGAAATTGACAAACTTGATCATGAACATTGTGATAGTCATTCAATTATATTGATGAAAATTAATTGTTAATTTTCTGAAATTGGTTATTGATAAGTATTTGTGAAATATTTAAAGATGATAATCAATTCCTTGAATGACATTCCACTAACCATAATGATAAGATAGTTGATCTTGATCATTGGTTAATTTGAAATCATCAACAAACATTGTTTGCATACAAAACCGTAGGTCATCCTACAATAGTTGTAGGACAACTTTTACATGCAAAACCCTATTGCTTGAATAGGATTGGGGATTTGTTTAGCAAATCTCCTTATAATATAATCAAAATTGTTTTGATGTATATTATATGGTATAATTTCGGTTGAAAGACCGATGAACATCTCAAAGTACATGATGATCTATCTAGCATTATCCTTTCCTGAGGTGGATATGGTGTCTAGTCGGAGAGCATTGGGGTAGCGGGTTGCAACGTATGTGGTCCGTCCCACTCTTACCGGTACTGGCCATGACAGCGGGTAGGGACTCGATAATGCCGGAGATATCAAAGTGTATTTTCTAATTATTAAAATTCGAAATAATACGTACTTTGAGATTATACCTACTATTCAAGTAAAATTCAAAGTTTGTTGATTGGATTGATAATTAATTTAATGTATTAAATTAATTATATCCTAGTAAACACTCTATTATGAATAGATATGTATTTCCCTTAGAAGAATTAATTATGTGAATATGATTCACGATAATTAATTATTTCAATTTGAATAAGAGGTGGAGGAACAAATAAGTGACATTCATGGTCTCCCGTCAAGGCAAAGAATTTCGTCGCCAAAAGTTGTATATAGGAGGCGCATGTCCGAAGTGACAGATCCTATATACAATTATTTGGATCGAGTTCTTTGCTTCTCGAAAGAGTAAGGCCGTATATGTAGTGACCCCAATATCGATTCCTCATATTAGTGGGGCGATATTGGATTGCGTATAGCGAGTATTGAGCCTGTTGACGGTTGGTTCAATTAATGACGGGTCAACATCACCTTAGGGGTGGTGGGCCCGGGTGTTAAAGACCGAATTGGGAAATGCAAGTTGGACTTGAGATTTAGCCAAAAATAGGAGGTCTTAAGTTCAACACAAAGCGTGAACTCAGTCGGTGTATTGACCACTCTAAATCTGGACTAAAGTCAACAATTAACCCACACTAAAGATCAATAAATTAGAAATAATGTGGAGTTAAAATTTATTTTTAACTCTGCACAATTTATGTAAAGGGCAAGTATGCAGAGAGTTCGAACACAGGGAGCAAGCAGGGTAATTCAAAAATTTGTGCACAAGTGAGTGAATGTGTCAAGTGTTTACACTAAGCAAGCAATCAAAAGAATTTTTGTGGGTTTTTAATTTTTAATTTTTTTTATTTTAATTTAATTTTTAATTTTTTATTTTGATTTTTAATTTTCTGATTTTTTTTATAATTTTATATTTTATATATATATTTTTTTATTTTTTTTAATATTGGAATTTAAAAACAATGTAATGAAAGACAAGATAAAATATTTATAAAAATATGCAAAAATAACCAAAAAATCAGAAATAAAATGTTTTTGATATTTTTAGGATTTTTTACTGTTTTTGTGATATTTGGGGATTTTTCAAGGTGTTTTTGGTATTTTTTTAAATACTGAAATAAGGGCAAACAGTGAAATATGTGTTGACTGTGAGTAAAATGGGAATTAAAATTAGCAAACAGCAACCAAAATTTTTCACACTAATTTTCAAAGAAAGATAATGAAATGTAGAACAAATAGGATCTGAGTTTGTATTTTTTAGAGTTTTCTTTGATTTTATATAATTTTTTGAAGTTTTTGAATGTTTTTGAATTTTTAGTGTTTTTCTTTTGAGATTTTTAGTGATTTTTGGATTGACATTAAAATAGGATAAAATAGAAACTAGGGAATTTTTTGGAATTTTTCGAGATGTTTTAATATTTTTTTGGTATTTTCTAAGCTAGAAAGTGAATAAAAAGCATGTTTTTGATTTTTAATAAATATAAAAATAAAATAAAATCAAAAACTAAAAATGTAGCGTGGAAGCACAAGTTAACAGGAGCTTAAACATATTTTTGTGGAATTTTTGGACTTAAAATAATAATTTCAATAATTAGAACAAGCATCCAAATATTAAACAAGCCTAGCAGGGGTATATCTGTAATTTATCAAACATCCAGGGGCTCACATGCAAAATTTCCACAACTTTTTAAACTGAAACTTGCATTTAATGGACTAAAAACAAATAATATAAACCGGAGGGGCCTTAGTACGAAATTCCCAAGCCAAACACGTACGCAACACGCGCCTGGCAGGGACCTAAGTGCAATATTCAAAACTATCAGGGGGTTCAATGCAAAATATCCCAAAGTTTTACACTGCGTTACAAAATCTTGGGACTAAACAGAAATAAATAAAACCCCATGGGGGTCCTTGCAAAAAGCCCACCCCCTCACGCGCACAGGCACGTGAGGTGACGTGGCACAGGACCTGAACGTAAATAAACTAAAAGCGAGGGGTTTACATGCAAATAACCCAAAGTTTTTAAACTACAGACGAAAGTTTAAATACTAAAGAGTAAATACAAAATGCGCGAGGGTTAATGTGCAAAATACCCTTGGCGCGTGATCCAACGGCGGATGAAGCGCCACTTAAACACGTGGCGCACTCTGGACGGCCGATGACGCTTCGTGGATGTGCGGCTGAGATCAGATCTCCAAGGATGATCAACGGTCGAGGCGCGGGGAGATCCAACGGCTGGCGTGCTATCTGGGCGAGCTCCAAGATCCGACGGCTGGAGCGGCAGGTGGAAGAACACGGAGGAGCTCCGATGGGGCGAAGTTCCTCGAGCTCCTCCGTCCGGCTCCGGTGGCGTCTAGGCTTCAAAATGGACAAGGAGTTTCCCGAGGGTCTTCTCTTTCTCCTGGCGGCGTCAAAAGACCACAACGACGGTCGTGGCACTTGCAGGTGGTCGGCGGAGCTGGAGGACTCGGCTGAGCTCCGGCGGGCAACAAAAATCGCGCCCAGGTGCGAGTCAACGTCCTTTGACCCTGCAAAAATGATTAAGAGGTCCAGGGCAAACTGCCTGGACCTTAGGTGGAAAGAATCGAGGAGAAAGGCGAATCGGCGATGGGTGGCCGGAGTTGCGCTCTGGCGAGGGGTTGTGATTTGGCGAAGGAGTCGACGAAACTCAAAATTTCTTAGGGGCTAATGTTCCTAAACCTATGGCTAAGCTAATGAGCAAGAAATAAAAGGGGAAAGGGGCCCTCAATGGCCGGAACCAGAGGGAAGAAGTTACCTCGACCGCCGAGGTTGCGGGAGGTGGCGGAGTCGTCCTCGACCTCGTTCGCCCTGGCTGAGAAGCACGCGGTGGAGCTGTCACCTCCAGCAAGGCTCAGAGCACCAGAGAGGCGGAGAGGGGTGGACCAAGGGGACTCGAAATTCAAATCAAACATGGGGGATCGTTATATTTGGTTTGACCCCTGACCAAAGTGCTCCAAAGATCAAGGCACCTGGAGCATCACGTTGATCCAAGGCCCGAGGTAATCACAGGGCGAGGTAGACCAATGACCGAGGTTTGGATCTGCAAAAGGAACCATCACGAAATAGTACAAGGATTAGCCGCGAAAAAGCCAAGAAAATGGCTCAAAAATTGACTTCTGACAGGGGTACAGGGGGTAGGGCGTCCAGTTGACCGAAGTCAACTGTTGACGCCTCCTGGTTGGTCCACATGGACCAACCAGGAAAAACCCTGATAATTATTTTAAAAATTCAATTAAAAATAGTAAAAGGCCGAATTAATTAATGATTATAAAATAAAAAATATTCCTTATTTTATGTAGTATTTTATTATGATTTTTAATTTATTTTATGAGGTATATTTTTACAAGTTTACTTTTTAGCCTTATATAGGTATATTACCTATGTATTTCAGTATTTTATTTTTCTTTTGTGTATTTAATATTATTATTTTTATTTCTTATTTTGTAAAATTATAAAATACTTTTATATAGACAAATATATTTTTATTTTTTTCTGATATGTTTTTCATATTTAATAAAATATAAGAGTGTGTTACATAGGTATAAGTACAGGTATAGTATCTATGTATAACCTATATATGTTTATTTTTATTTTTATTTTTTCTTTGCATTTTTATTCTAATTTTAATGCACATAGTTATTATAAGTAATATTTACATAATTATAAAAATATAAAAATACAAAAATAATGAATAAAGAATAAATTGAATATTTTATTCAGTACAAGTATACAAGGTGGGTCCAAAAGTCAACTTTCAAACCGTAGCTCCGCCAAATGCGAAACCACCGCCATTAAATAGCTTATTTTCTTCTATATACAATTAAAGGTAAGTATGCTGCATTTGGAGTTTTCGTTTATGAGATACGGGTCTGGGAAGTTGGCATTCTGGATTTTTATTCATACCATAACTTTTTATCTGTACATTGTTTTTTTGTGAAATCAATTTTGTATTTTTCTTTATAAATTTATCTACAACTTTCATGTACAAAGTTTCTTTATTTGATGTATAAAAAGTGGAACCAAAAATAGGTCCCAAAATGAATAAAGAATGAACAGGAAGTATAGGTATTTACACTGTATTTTGACCTTATCTCCCCCTACTTTATTCCTTGTCGACCTATTCATCAAGATGCCTAGGTCTCGGGGTTTCGGGTCATAAAATATTTACAATATTTTATTCTTTTTCTTTTCTTTATTTATTCTATAATTTTGGCCTTAATTACAGTAATTTATACACTAAATAGATGCACATGCATGAATGCTAAGATGATGAAATAAAGGGTATTTACAGGCATTTGCTAGGGTTTTTGGTGCCAAAATGATAGAATAAAGATGATAAAATGTGGATTCATCATCCCCTATACTTTACCTTTGCTAGTCCCTAGCAAACACTTATGCAATAAGTGCAAAAAGAAAAAGAGAGAAAAGAAAAAGAAGAACTTGGATTTTATTTGGTTATTGAGCTTGTCTTCACAAAATCAAAGTTTGGAGCTTAAGTCGGACCTTTGGAATTTTAGTGCGTGCGGAACCTTAGTGAGAATCGTGTTTGAAATCCAACAGTCCCTGAGAATCCCAAAACTCTGTCCAAGTCTCCTCAATAGCCAGGTCAGAAATATCTCAATTCATACGCAAACCCTTACAACTATGAGTCTGACTCGTACAGTGTAAGTGATAGTGGCTCTCCCCAACTAGAATGACAAAGAAACTGACTTCTCCAGTACAACAACCCAATGATTCCCCAATCCAGCAACTCCATCCTCGAGGAGCGGGGTATTCCCTTCTAAGTTCAAGTGGCAACCAACTCAAGAGGAGGGGGTGAAGAGAAGAATGGACGGTAGCCAGTGTAGCTACCTATCCCGGGATGCAAGACCAGTGTAGTCAAGTCATCCTGCTGCAGGCTCACATGATATGACTTTGGAACTCAAGCTTGCTTATTGACTTTGTACATACTTGCAGGCTTTTTATTTTTGTACATGCCTGAACTTTTTTTTTGAATACTATATACAGCAGCATTTACATAAGGAGTTTTTCCTCTTGAGCCAGTAGACTATCCCTCTTTTGAAGCTTTATTGCAACACACAACCTCCTGTCTTTAGACTTCCTAACCACTGGACGGGTTGGGGTGCACTTCCCTCCCTAAAGGAGGACAAATGTTTCCACCTGTGTGCGTCTCATACCGGCAAATCCAATCCCCTCACCACTCCAACTGAGTTAAGCCATGTGAAAGGTGCAGGTGTCCAAGTTAGGTCATTATCAACAAGAGTCGTGCGTGTGCTCCGAAATACTCTACTTAGGCAGTCAAGAATCCATTGAACCAAGTCTCGTGATCCTCAAAGAATTAAGTCAATTAGACCTGAAGTACCTCAAACCCAGTTCCTATAAGGTTCCTGTTATTAGGTAGATTTTAAGGTCCAATCAAGCTCCAATCTTCAGATTTTACTTAGACTTGTTCAACTCTCAAACTCAATCCGAAAAATGCGAATGCTATGCAATGCAATGCAGAAAATATTTTTGTGATGCAATTTTCAAAGATTTTGAACTTTTTATGGATTTTTGAAAAGATGATGATGATGCATATGCATTTTTTGTATTTTTCAAAAAGATTTTTCAGATGTTTTTGGATTTTAATTTTGCAAATGTTTTTGGGCTTTTTGAAAATAAAAAGATTTGGCTAAAAACTAGGTGAAAAATATGTACACAGGAGTGCTTCTCATATATACAAGAAGTGGGTTTTAAGAATTTACAGGGTAAGTGGTCAGTTTTATGCATATATATAGTGGTTTTTGGTTTGATGTATATATTCCTCAAACTTATTTGACACACATTTTTCAAACAATTTTTGAAAACTATAGTCCAAAATAGTTTTTACAAACATTTTACAAACATGTACACATATTTGAAAATCATTTTGCAAAGGCTTTTCAAAACAGTATATATAGATTTTTCAAAATATTTTTGCAACCATTTTTCAAACCATTTGCAATCATTTTTCAACATTTTATTTCACACAAAGAAAATAAATTTTACAAACCACACAATTTTACACAGGTTGAAAACATGTAACAAAATATTTTCAAAATAGTTTTCAATAGATGTTCATAAAGATTTTCAAACTATTTTTCAAACATTTTGCAAAAAAATATTTTCACCTGATTTATTAATCAGTAAATATAAAAATAATTTGAGGAACAAAACACCTTTTTATTAAGGATTTTAAAGAATGATTAGACATATTTATTTAAGAAAATACGAAAGTACGAGTTATGGCTAAAGTATATACGTAGTATATACGACTCCCCTATACTTAGCTTGAGCTATGTCCTCATAGATCGGAGAGAAAAGAGAAGACATAACTCATACTAAGTATAGGCAAGTCTAAAGAATAAAGAAAGAATGAATGAATCAACGAATGAGAAGTTGACCGTCCCCCCTATACTTAGGATCAAATAATCCTAAGTATAGCAGACTGTACACAACGCAGGGAGGGTCAAGGGTGGGAATGAACAGATCGTACTCGGATTGTCTCCCCCTATACTTAGGGTAAAATATCCCTAAGTATAGATAAGAAGAGGAGAAAATGGAGAGGATCAAAAGATAAAGGAAATAACTCGGGGTGCACGCCCCCTATACTTAGGACAAAGTACGTCCTAAGTATGGAAAACTGTCTACAAGGGTGGCACCTTTTTGATAGATAAAGGAGATAGAAAAGGAAAAGAAGAAAAGAAGAAAAGAAAATAAATCTGAAGATGGAAGAATAGATCATAGGATATACACATCACTCCCCCTATACTTAGGGTAAAAGAAGCCCTAAGTATAGGCAACGACAGGAGTGATGACACTGAACGACAAAAGAGCACTCGGCTCGTCCACCCCTCCTATACTTAGGACAAAGTGCGTCCTAAGCAAGGCAAACACGAGAAATGGGTAGACGAGCAAAAACGGGAGATGGAAAGAGATGAACAAAGGAGAATGTACAACAGAGGTGGATGTACATAAGATCAAGAAGGCCGAAAGCTAACCTTCTTGCGAGACAGCTGAGGGATAGATCTGGTGTGGTGTATGTCGATATCGGGGTCCACAGTGGACGGAAGCCGATCAGGGTCGACACGGTGAAGGCCCTCAGTGGAATCAAAACGGAAAGGGACGAACTGATCAATGGAAGCAGTATGGCTAGGTTCTCCCTTGGTGGTCCTATGGTGTGAAGGCACAGACTGGTGAGTGGAAGAAGTACGACTAGGTCCGACCTTGGAAGTCTCGCAGATATTGAAATGGAATGGGACAAACTCACTATCCTCGAAATAAGTGTAATCAGAGTCGTCCTGCGAGGGATCGTCCAGGTCAAAATCAAAAGGAACGAAATCATCAGTGGAAGTATACGAACTCAGATCGTCCTCAAGAGTCTCAACCGGATCATCTTTCTCATCAAAAGGCCCAAATTTCCGAAGAAAAGCGATCAAATCAACTTCGGCCTTTGGCCCATCATAATCTACATGGACAGGAGCGGACTCATCAGTGGAAGTAGTCAAAATAGGTCCGTCCTGTCTAGTCTTACATGGGTCATTTGTTTCCTTATGAGGTCTCTCAAAGTAATGGGCAACATCATAAACGTCCTCAATTATTTTGGTATTTGCCCCCCGCTCAAATGGTTTAATCACATAAATACTATGGATCTCATCAACACATCGCCACACACCAGGAGGAGGATCAGTGAGGTCCATGCTTTCCGACTTCCTCCCCTTTCGAGGGATCCGTTGGGTCTCATCAACGGTCACTAAGGAAGCATCTCTAGTAGCATCAGGTAGGTCACAGGCCTCAGAGTCAGTTATGATCGGTGAAGGAGCATCAGGTGCGGGTCTTTGGTCAACTGTAGGTGCGGTGATCGACACTTCGCTCCCGTCAACAGGACGGAAGCGAACCTCTCCTGATCCATAATCAATAACGACTCTCACAGAGGCGAGGAAAGGTCGTCCCAGGATGATTGGAGATGGCTCCCCTATGGAGTTCTCCATGGGCAACACGATAAAATCAACATGGTGGCTCGTGCCCTGAATAGAAATGACGGTGTTTTCAAGGATACACTTCGGCCTCTTGATAGATCCATCAGCAAACTGAACGATCATCCTGGTCTTCTTGAGAGGCCCTAAGTGAAGAGACTGTACCAGCGAGAAGGGTAATATGCTAATAGATGCACCGCCGTCCAGGAGAGTGCGATCACAAGTATAGTCAGAGATGGTGCAAGTGATGAAAGGTGTAGCTGCGTTCTTCTTCTTGGGAATGGGACGGTGTGTGATGGCGAGGGCAGTGGCCATGGTCAGAATGTGACGCTGAGATCTGCTCCTCCGCTTTCTCTTCTTGGGAAGAGGAGCAGATAATTGGGTCATGGCCTGCTGAAGTGGGGTACGGATAATCTCATGAATAGCAGCCACCACTTCGGGTTCAGATAACATTTTTTTGAATTTTTGGACTTCCTTCATACAAGGAAGGAAATCGGAATCAGCGTGTACACGAGGCATGCCAAGAGCAGTCTGTACAGCGACATCCTCAGGGTCAAAGGTAGGACTGGGTGTGAATGGGTGTGTGGTCAAGGGTTTTGGCAAGTGGACTCTCTCCTCAAAATCTTGATCAACCAAGTGTCTCCCGAAATCTTTTTGGATTTTTAAATTTTTCTCATTTTTTTGTATTTTTGGCGATTGCAAGCTCCCATAATTCTTCACAAGCAAAGCTGTATCCTCGATGAAAAGAGCACTAGTCCGATATTCTCTCAAAGTGTCAAGATTTTCCTTCATCAAATTGATGTGCTCTAGCATTAGGTTCATGACAACACTCATGGAGGTCGTGGGAGGTGACTCCAACAGGTCAGACTCGGGTGGATGTGGACGTGGAGGCGGATAATATACATGTGGGGATGGAGGTGGGTAGAAGTCCAAGGTCTGATACTATGGCTGAGGCGGATATGTACAAAAATCAGAAAAAGTAGGAGGAGGATCCTCCTGATAAAAGAGAGGTGGATCGGCTGGAGCGAGCGAGGGGTCCACAAAGTCCGAATAAAATGCACTCCAGGGATCCATCTCGAAAACAAAAGGAAAAGATCGGGAGAGCACGGTGGTCAAGTCAAGAGAGTGAAGAAGAAAGGCGCAAGTGCGCAGAGATGATCTAGGACACACACAACAATCACAGTCAAAAATAAAAAGAATACAAACCCTTAATTCACCTACTCAACTCGGTAGGGACCGTAAAATGCGATCTTTTAATCTTGTCTGTTTTAGAGTTAGGTGAGCAGTCAAAGAATTTCACACACACTTAGAGGGCTTGATGGGATTTGGGCACTAATCCTTAAGGTGTGCGCGAGCAAATAAAAGCGAAGACAATGAGGGGATTACACGCCCCAAAAGATTTTTTTCCTTTTTGGTTGATTTTAGGGTCGAGTAGTGTTAGCAGTCCCAATTTTATTGATTATCACTTTTTTTTGGATTTTTTAGTGAGAAATGCACGAGCCTATCGGGGAATCAATTCCTTTGAACACCTAGGTTGGCCAAATCAGAGGGAGAGTCGGAAAAGCAATGCAAGCGGCAAATAATGATGGATGCTAAAGCGTAAATGCTCACCTTGCCTCCAGCACTCTACATGCAAGGATGCTCAGCAGAATTGAAACCTATCTATATGCAAATGCAAAAGCCGATGAAATCGCCCTAAGTTCATAAATTGCTATTATCGGGAAGAACCACAAGCTGACCACCAATCCTCAACCCTAGAGTCCGGTCTAGGCTCACCCCTCCTCTGCTCAACACACTTGAGTTTAGGAGAAAGCGCTTTACGGGGAGAGCTCACGGCGCGACGGATTGAAGGTGATGATCAGCTGTTTAAAATTTGACTAAGTCCAAACGAGACTATAGGTGCATGCAAAGGTATTAGGTGTTTGGCCTTAGTCTATCGCAAGCAATCCTAGAACTAGGGGCTCAATCACACAAAATAAAATCGAAAAACAAAACAAAATAAAAAAGAATGCGAGAAAAGCCGACAAAAACCGCGGTGAGCCCCCGGGTGAACAAACACCCGGAAATTAGGCCCGGTAGTGTCTCAAAAGTCCAAGTGTCCAATGTACCTGTATTATTACAATTCAATAGGTCACTCTCTCACAAAAACTAAAATGCAAGCTAACTAATCACTCTCTCACTCCTCCTGCTCTCTCCTGCCGGCTTGGCTAAAGAATAGCCGGCTCCGCTTCCCAAGGTTGCTCCGGGTCACCTAAGCGATCCGCCTCGCTCCGCAGTCCCTCGCAAGAAGACAAGAAAGGATGGTCAGATAGCTCAATCAATATATGTATCAAAAGTGCAAGAGAGATAACTGAAGCTATGGTAGACAACAATCACAAGCAAACAAAAATGTAGACTACTCGCTGTCGATCCCCGGCAACGGCGCTATTTGATTTAGCCAAAAATAGGAGGTCTTAAGTTCAACACAAAGCGTGAACTCAGTCGGTGTATTGACCACTCTAAATCTGGACTAAAGTAACAATTAACCCACACTAAAGATCAATAAATTAGAAATAATGTGGAGTTAAAATTTATTTTTAACTCTGCACAAATGATGTAAAGGGCAAGTATGCAGAGAGTTCGAACACAGGGAGCAAGCAGAGTAATTCAAAAATTTGTGCACAAGTGAGTGAATGTGTCAAGTGTCTACACTAAGCAAGCAATCAAAAGAATTTTTGTGGGTTTTTTATTTTTAATTTTTTTATTTTAATTTATTTTTAGATTTGTATTTTGATTTTTAATTTTCTGATTTTTTTATAATTTTATATTTTATATTTTTTTTAATTTCTTTTTCAATATTGGAATTTAAAAACAATGTAATGAAAGACAAGATAAAATATTTATAAAAATATGCAAAAATAACCAAAAATTCAGAAATAAAATGTTTTTGATATTTTTAGGATTTTTTACTATTTTTGAGATTTTTGGGGATTTTTCAAGGTGTTTTTGGTATTTCTTTTAAAATACTGAAATAAGGGCAAACAGTGAAATATGTGATGGCTGTGAGTAAAATGGGAATTAAAATTAGCAAACAGAAACCAAAATTTTTCACACTAATTTTCAAAGAAAGATAATGAAATGTAGAACAAACAGGAACTGAGTTTGTATTTTTTGGAGTTTTCTTTGATTTTATATAATTTTTTGAAGTTTTGAATGTTTTTGAATTTTTAGTGTTTTTCTTTTGAGATTTTTAGTGATTTTTGGATTGACACTAAAATAGGATAAAATAGAAACTAGGGAATTTTTTTCGAATTTTTCGAGATGTTTTAATATTTTTTTGGTATTTTCTAAGCTAGACAGTGAATAAAAAGCATGTTTTTGATTTTTAATAAATATAAAAATAAAATAAAATCAAAAACTAAAAATGTAGCGTGGAAGCACAAGTTAACAGGAGCTTAAACATATTTTTGTGGAATTTTTGGACTTAAAATGATAATTTCAATAATTAGAACAAGCATCCAAATATTAAACAAGCCTAGCAGGGGTATATCTGTAATTTATCAAACATCCAGGGGCTCACATGCAAAATTTCCACAACTTTTTAAATTGAAACTTGCATTTAATGGACTAAAAACAAATGACAGAAACCGGAGGGGCCTTAGTACAAAATTCCCAAGCCAAACACGTGCGCAACACGCGCCTGGCAGGGTCCTAAGTGCAATATTCAAAACTATCAGGGGGTTCAATGCAAAATATCCCAAAGTTTTACACTGCGTTACAAAATCTTGGGACTAAACAGAAATAAATAAAACCCCAGGGGGTCCTTGCAAAAAGCCCACCCCCTCACGCGCACAGGCACGTGAGGTGACGTGGCACAGGACCTGAACGTAAATAAACTAAAAGCGAGGGGTTTACATGCAAATAACCCAAAGTTTTTATACTACAGACGAAAGTTTAAATACTAAAGATTAAATACAAAATGCGCGAGGGTTAATATGAAAAATACCCTTGGCGCGTGATCCAACGGCGGATGAAGCGCCACTTAAACACGTGGCGCACTCTGGACGGTCGATGACGCTTCGTGGATGTGCGGCTGAGATCAGATCTCCAAGGATGATCAACGGTCGAGGCGCGGGGAGATCCAACGGCTGGCGTGCTATCTGGGCGAGCTCTAAGATCCGACGGCTGGAGCGGCAGGTGAAAGAACACGGAGGAGCTCCGACGGGGCGAAGTTCCTCGAGCTCCTCCGTCCGGCTCCGGTGGCGTCTAGGCTTCAAAATGGACAAGGAGCTTCCTGAGGGTCTTCTCTTTCTCCTGGCGGCGTCAAAAGACCACGGCGACGGCCGTGGCACTTGCAGGTGGTCGGCGGAGCTGGAGGGCTCGGCTGAGCTCCGGCGAGCAACAAAAATCGCGCCCAGGTGCGAGTCAACGTCCTTTGACCCTGCAAAAATGATTAAGAGGTCCAGGTCAAACTGCCTGGACCTTTAGGTGGACAGAATCGAGGTGAAAGGCGAATCGGCGATGGGTGGCCAGAGTTGCGCTCCGGTGAGGGGTTGTGATTTGGCGAAGGAGTCGACGAAACTCAAAATTTCTTAGGGGCTAATGTTCCTAAACCTATGGCTAAGCTAATGAGCAAGAAATAAAAGGGGAAAGGGGCCCTCAATGGCCGGAACCAGAGGGAAGAAGTTACCTCGACCGCCGAGGTTGCGGAGTCGTCCTCGACCTCGTCGCCCTGGCTGAGAAGCACGCGGTGGAGCTGTCACCTCCAGCCAAGGCTCAGAGCACCAGAGAGGCGGAGAGGGGTGGACCAAGGGGACTCGAAATTCAAATCAAACATGGGGGATCGTTATATTTGGTTTGACCACTGACCAAAGTGCTCCAAAGATCAAGGAGCCTGGAGCATCACGTTGATCCAAGCCCGAGGTAATCATAGGGCGAGGTAGACCAATGACCGAGGTTTGGATCTGCAAAAGGAACCATCACGAAATAGTGCAAGGATTAGCCGCGAAAAAGCCAAGAAAATGGCTCAAAAATTGACTTCTGACAGGGGTACAGGGGGTAGGGCGTCCAGTTGACCGAAGTCAACTGTTGACGCCTCCTGGTTGGTCCACGTGGACCAACCAGGAAAAACCCTGATAATTATTTTAAAAATTAAATTAAAAATAGTGAAAGGCCGAATTAAGTAATGATTATAAAATAAAAAATATTCCTTATTTTATGTAGTATTTTATTATGATTTTTAATTTATTTTTATGAGGTATATTTTTACAAGTTTACTTTTTAGCCTTATATAGGTTATATTACCTATGTATTTTAGGTTTTTATTTTTCTTTTGTGTATTTAATATTATTATTTTTATTTCTTATTTTGTAAAATTATAAAATACTTTTATATAGACAAATATATTTTTATTTATTTTTCTGATATGTTTTGCATATTTAATAAAATATAAGAGCGTGTTACAATAGGTATAAGTACAGGTATAGTATCTATGTATAACCTATATATGTTTATTTTTATTTTTATTTTTTTCTTTGCATTTTTATTCTAATTTTAATGCACATAGTTATTATAAGTAATATTTACATAATTATAAAAATATAAAAATACAAAAATAATGAATAAAGAATAAATTGAATATTTTATTCAGTACAAGTATACAAGGTGGGTCCAAAAGTCAACTTTCAAACCGTAGCTCCGCCAAATGCGAAACCACCGCCATTAAATAGCTTATTTTCTTCTATACACAATTAAAGGTGAGTATGCTGCATTTGGAGTTTTCGTTTATGAGATACGAGTCTCGGAAGTTGGCATTCTGGATTTTTATTCAGACCATAACTTTTTATCTGTACATTATTTTTCTGTGAAATCAATTTTGTATTTTTCTTTATAAATTTATATACAACTTTCATGTACAAAGTTTCTTTATTTGATGTATAAAAAGTGGAACCAAAAATATGTCCCAAAATGAATAAAGAATGAACATGAAGTATAGGTATTTACACTGTATTTTGACCTTATCTCCCCCTACTTTATTCCTTGTCGACCTATTCATCAAGATGCCTAGGTCTCGGGGTTTCGGGTCATAAAATATTTACAATATTTTATTCTTTTTCTTTTCTTTATTTATTCTATAATTTTGGCCTTAATTACAGTAATTTATACACTAAATAGATGCACATGCATGAATGCTAAGATGATGAAATAAAGGGTATTTACAGGCATTTGCTAGGGGTTTTTGGTGCCAAAATGATAGAATAAAGATGATGAAATGTGGATTCATCAACTTGCAAGGCGGAATGTGTTCCCGCTTCTTTTTATCCGAGTTACAGGTTCTCATATTATTGGGATGTAACAAAGATAGGAAAGGAGATCCCAGATCTTGCTAGAGATATAATGGTAAGAATATCTCTTACATTGAAAGTGATTAAGGGAATGAACTTTCATTGTGACAAGGCAGGACAACTTTGATATAAAA
The DNA here is from genome assembly GCA_037367405.1 of Ottelia alismoides. Taxonomy (NCBI): domain Eukaryota; kingdom Viridiplantae; phylum Streptophyta; class Magnoliopsida; order Alismatales; family Hydrocharitaceae; genus Ottelia; species Ottelia alismoides. Next base: position 454,499 of record JAZKJV010011462.1, read on the forward strand.
ATTCCTAAATAAAAGTAAAATAAGTATATATAATATATATACCCTTATGCAAATTTCTTATTTCAGATAATCCTTCATTAAACCCACTCAATGTTATACTCAATAATAACCAGTAAAATATCATGGATTGGATCATGATCCAGATATTGTACTTGCAATTGGACACATAATGTATGTGGTTGCAATGTGCAAGTTTCCTCAACATAATGAGGAATGACAATTAAATAAGACAATAGGACATCACCTTAGGGTTTGTATGTCTCTATAGTCTTGATCTTTCATCAAGTTTACTTTGGAAGTGACATGTTGATGATGATCGCAATTGTCAAAATAATCCTTATAAAATCTAAGAAGATGTTCTGGCATACTTATGTGCTCTAGACATTTAATCATGAATGACATGTTCTCTGCATTATGCAGAATGGTAGCTTGAAAGAGATGATGTATTCAAAATGTTTGAATACCTACCTGAACCTAAGTTTCTAAGAGTTAAGATGTATGCAGATATGATGAGTGTCATCATTCTACTGTCCATACTCAAGTCATTCATGAAGCATCATAGTAATCATTTTGTATGAATTTAATGAAGCATGTATAAATGTTGAAGTGCTCTTGTATTGAAATCTTTTGAATTCAACATAAGAGATTCTTTGTCTTGAACAATGGTTGTTTATAGATGAAGAGAGCGCAGTGGAAGCATAGGTCGGACCCAAGTAAGAAGGAAAGTCAAAGAGTTGACCTACATCTATGACTTCCATATGACATCCAAAGAGTTGGATGAATGCCTATATTGCAATAAGTTGATGTGTTGATAGTATGACTATCAAGTCTATCTAGAATCCTTAGAGAAGGACTCAGATAGTGCATCATAATAATCTATATCTACATTTGATCATTGAAATTGACTTGCTCATTTGAAAAGATGAAGTCTAATAATTGTATCTCAATCTTCTAACAACACTTGCAATGTGTTGCACGTGTTTTTAGAAGACTGGAAAAAAAAATTTGATCTTAAGGTTTATAGTTATCCACATGGATATTGATGCAATTGTTGCAACAATCTTTGTTGGATTGATAGACTTCTTAATTTCAGTGGAAGAGTCTTAGTCTTTGAGAATGTCCTCTATGACCTAGATATTAGAATACACTCATTGTTTGTTTCTAAATGTTGGAAATAAACATGAATTCTGGAATAAACCTATCATAAAGAGTTATTATGGATATATTTCAGATAGTAATCTAGCATATGGTGGACTCTACTAAATTAGAAATTTAATGAATGGTTCATTAAGATTTCTAATACTGAAAGTTAAACCTTATAAGATCAATAGGAGGATAAAGATTATTTGACAATGATTTAGCATCATGTTTCGGACATGTGCCTGTTGATTTGATCAATAGACAAGTAAGGGATGAAACTTTAGAATGTCTAAAATTTCAAATCTTACATACTTATGAATATTGTATTCAAAGTAAAATATCCAATACACCCTTCTTTTGGGAAAGGTGTAAGATGTCAAAGTATTCAGGATCTCATACATATTGATGTATGTGAATCATCTATATCATAGTAAACATTATGGATATTTGATATCTATTGATGATTATGTATGATATGAGATTTCTTCTCTTCACCAAAGAAAACTTTGAAATATTCAAAGATTCACAAATTTGGTTTGGAACCAAAGTTTGAAGGAAGATAAAATGAATTTGATCTAACCAAGGTAGCAAGTACCTATTAGATGAATTCAAAGAATACCTTATGAAGATATGGGATATCATTTCTATCTCAATCCTCCTAACACACCTAAACTCAATGGAGTTGTAGGGAGATACAAATGGATCATGTGTGACATGATTTGATCAATGGTTAATTTTAGCATAATTATCCCTTAGTTTCAGGGTGTATATATGTAGTGAAGACTGCATTATATATCTTTAATAAGATTCCATGCAAGTAAGCTGGAATCGAGTACTAAAGAGTGCTACTTCATTAGGAAAATAAAGGATGGTATTGGATACCTACTTTATGACCTTGAGATTCTTAAAAGATCTCATCTCTGAGAATGCGATTCTTAGGGATTGAGACTCTTGAGATTCAAGATAAAAATGAAGTGTAGGAACTCATTTGATCTTGAGAAGATAATAAGGCTCCTGAAATCGAAAATTAAAAGGCACAATTAAAGATGAAGCACTAATACCTCTTCAAATGAGTTTGAAGATGTATTTCCATGTGTTAGTTAAGTCTGACAATGATCGAACTTCACGTGAATGAAGCTCCTGAGGATCATGACATGGAAAGATGGATATTAACAATAAAGTCTAAAGTAGACTTCATATACAAATGTTGTACATGGACCCTCGAGGATCCACCTATAAGGGTTAGACCCATTAAGGTGTAAATGGATCTTCAAGAGAAAGAGGAAACCTGATGAGAAGGTAGAGACCTTCAAAGCATAGTTCATAGCCATGAGCTATACACCGGAAGAGAAGACATTGCTTGCAATGAGACTTGCTCTTCGATAAACATGCTTAAAATCATCATAATATTGCTAGTCTTAGCTACACAACTTGATTATTGCATCTTCAAGATATAAGTCAAGATTGCATTCCTCTAATAATACCTCTCTAAGGGATATTCACATGAAGTAGCCCCAGGGCTTCATGGTTGAGGAAGGCAAACTGTGAAAAACTTAAGAAATCCATCTATGGACTCAAATAAGCTTCTTGTTGTTGGAACATAAGATTTGATGAAATTATAAATGCTATAATTTCAGATATGATCTTGGTGTACCATGTGAAGCTTAGTGGGAGTGCCATTGTGTCATCGTGCTAAATGTAGATAATATCCTAATCATTTGGAACGATATAAGGATGATAATAAGTATTTTGTGATCTGGCTATTCCATACCTTGAGATATGATCTCAAAGATGCCTCTTAGATCTTAGTTCTGAAGGTGTTCAGAAGCAAAGAAAAGAGGGTATTGGGGACTGTCACATTTGTAGTACACCTTGGACATGTTCCATTTTTACGGAAATTCAGAGAAAGGCTTTCTTACCTTAAGATTTGGTACTGACCTATCTAATGGGATAACACTCAAAGAGTTGAGGAAGTCAATGCTAGAACTGCTTGCACTTGTGCATCAGTTACGAGAAGCTAAGTGTATGCTAGATGTGTACAAAAGCCAGATATCTGCCATGCAGTGGGAGTAGTAAACTGTTACTACTCCTGCTATGGAAATAGAACATTAATTGCAGTAATAACAATATCTTCAAAGATGACAAGGCTTTAGAGATAGTGATCTCTAATTCTTATCTTCAAGAAATTAAGACTTTTAGATGAAGATCTAAAAGGTCTTAACTGTGAATACCTTAGGAGATGGAGATCTCCAGGGATAAGGGTATTCTGATAAGGATAATAGAAATTACATATTGGTTATAATGATAATTTTTTAAGCTGTAGTGTCAAGGACACTATGATTGACAAGATTGAGTATTGGTTGCATTAGATGCAACATTCACATTAGATACGAGCATAGTTACTGGGGATATGCAAGTGTCGTAAAAGGACTTGGTGTAGTCTCGTAGGAACAGAGTGATTGATCAGCTTACCTAGCTATTTTTCTTAATAGCCTATGATTGTCACATGAGTGTGGGTTTAAATGATTAGCCTATTATTGGCTCTTTAGGCTAGTGGGAGATTGTTGGACATGCGAGCCCACGGTGAGCCATTATGCAATAAATGCTATTGCACGTATCATTCCCTGATCTGAAATGAAGAATAAATAATTTGTATAATAGGTCCCTCTGTACAATTAGGGTTATGTACCATGGCCATCTTAATGATCATACAGTTGTTGATTCATTAATTGAATCATAGAGGCTGGCGTTTGAATGAGTATCTAAAGAGTTAGATAGAGGACTCATAAGCGCTGTCAAATGATTATTAAGAGATGATCTCCAGCCTGAGTAGGAGATGGCAATCCTTTCTCACATAGGTTGATATCTGACCGACCTCTTGATGCAGGTCCTTTGCATGGGAATAGTGATTCGGAGGTGTCAGTCTAGTTAAGTCAATGGGTTGACTTAGCGAGATCGAGATAACCTAAGTCATATGTTGAATGCTGTCACGGCATAGGCACACATCCTCTGACTGGAGACGGATGTGTTACTATATGTCTGAGTGTGTACATTTGGCAGGAGACAGATGTGTTACTATATGTCTGAGGTGTGTACATTTGGCAGACCAGTAGGTTGATGACCTAACCAAGGTCTATACACCAGCGAGCTGGTGTGCATGTAAGGACATATCAGTAATACGATCTCTCAAAAGGGATCATACAGGTTCACTTATGAACCGGAAGACATGAGCTCACTCATGATATATTGGGACCGATCAAATTCCATGCATGGGTCGCGTGCTTTGGAAGCATGACAAGAATTTGAAGGTATGATATATGCTTTGGGAAAGCATATGATCGATACTGATTCCCAATGACCAAGATTGAGAAACTTGGTGATCAAACCCTGAAGAAGACAGTGTAAAATCGATCTTCATCTTCAGGTTGATCATTGGTCTTCCAGTATGCAGGATGTGTAGGTATTGGGAATACCTGAGGGTGATATGATCATAAATGATTGTATAACCATGACGCTTCTAGTCCGAGGGAGTGATGAAACAGGTCTGGATTTTAGTGGCTCCTCTCAGTAGAGAAGTAACTTGATCTTCGTCCAAGTGTTTGGACATTGATCTGAATATGATTCAGATGTAATGAGAAGATTAAGTATACGGACTTGATTTAATCAAGCATCTGTGTGAGGTCCGTTAGATCTGGGATTTGAGATAAGATCTCAACATCCAAGTCACTATACGTGGAACAATATAATCGCATTGTCTTTATCTCCAAGTATTTGTGGAGAAGGCACATTATTATTGAAGGAGTTCAAGAATAATTCCTATGATGAATTTAGTATCCAAGCAAGAAGGTCTTGATGATTAAATGAGAATTAATTATCAAGTATAATATGAATGAGATTCATATTGTAAGAATGATTGTTTAAGATAATTAAATGAGATTTAATTATCAAGTATAATATGAATAAGATTCATATTGTGAGAATGATTGTCCAAGATAATTAAATGAGATTTAATTATCAAGTATAAGCAAATCGTGGATACTGATATCCAGAATATCTGTGTATATTATAAATGGGAACTATAATATATCAAAGAGAGAGAAATATTGTAAATAGCATTTGTTAATTATTAATGTGGATTGGATCCACATTAATTAATTAATTGGAAATGCAATTTACAAATTAGTTTGGGATGTGAATATGATTCACATATTTTTCAATGGCATGATTGAAATATTCAAAAATTAATTTGGAATTAATTTGGTGGATATTATTGCAATAAAAGTTATTGCAATTTATTAAGAAATAATAAGATAAAATAAAAGGAGACAAAAATACCACCAAATAAGAGGTGGTGTCACCTATGACTTAGTCATAGGTGACGCCCCCTAAAATTTAGGGTGGTTTGTTGTCTCTCCTTGTTTGTTATCATATTATCTCTTAATAATTAATTTATATTAATTAAATTGTGTTGATAATAATTCAACATATATTTAATTTAATATAAATTAATGTTGTTGGTTTTTAACCAACAACAATGTGGCCGTTGATTGGCACATGGATTTACAATAGCCGTTGGATCCATATGAGCCATGATTGAGATCCATTGGATCCCAAACTAATATATAAGGAGGGTAACCCTAGCCCTTGAAACTACATCAAAAGTAGACGCCTACTCTACTTCTCTCTCTCCCTCTCATTCCCATCCTCTCTCTCTCTCCCTCTCTACAAGGTGGCCGACCACCTTTGTTGAGAAAGAGAGAAGTTCTCGCCTTCGCCATCGACTACTCGAGGATCTGCATCTTATTTTGGGGTTGCTTGCTATAGAAGAAGACGATGGATTTCATTGGACGAAGTCAGGAGATTCGAGGCTTGGATCTTTGTCGAGGATTGCGGTAGTCACGTGTCTCATCATCGCGCCCGCAAGTGCTGTCTCCGTGGATAGGACTTGAGACAGGAGGATCTCTTGCTTTAGAGATCTCGTGATCGCAACCATGCTTCGAGAGGTATTCCTAATACTTTTTGGTTTGATGAAACGATCCAAGAATTGTTCTTGTGATCATGTGGTTTCATCATATGATTTAATTTTTTAAATTCTGATGCACCTTGTGACTACACGACTAGTCGCCCCGATCGCATGAGATGCGATCGTCACGCTTCCGTGATGCGCTTGAGGGATTCACAATATCCTTCACTATCCCTATGGTGCGTAATGCTTCGGGGATGTCTAGGTAGAGGAAGAGGTTTTCTATGAATGGAGTCAAGCCATATATGGCAGGGTGTAAGTGATGAAGCCAAATTTCATCATCTTTATTCTATCATTTTGGCATCAAAAAAACCTAGCAAATGTGTCGTAAATACCCTTAATTCCATCATCTTAGCATCCATGCATGTGCATGTAAATAGTGTATAA